>VZTA01025636.1:65057-146812 GCA_013398855.1 Mohoua ochrocephala
AATTATGCTATTAAGCAGTTCTTCATCTATTGAATTAATTAAACTTTGTGTTCATTTCATAACCACTTTAGACACCCTCAGTTACTTCAGATTTAATCCTCTTTGAACCTTTCTATATTTAGTTTTCCAAAGCTTGACTAAGACCAATCACTCAGTGCTGTAAGAATGAGATTGTTCTTTCACTTCATTACGCTATTCTTTTCCCCTGCATGCCACCTCTTTTTTTTGTACCCTGGGCTGTGAAATCAGAGCACCTGAGTCAAAATCTCCTCAAGGTTTATAAATGTGAAATGCTGTTCCATATGCATAGGAGATTTTGTCACATTGACATGTATTGTCATGAATTTGGTTTTTCCTTTTTTTTTTTTTTTTAAGGTCTTTGTCATCTTCTTGCCTAACATGTTCTGAGATTAATCTCAATAGTACAGCTAATTGAAATAAAAAAAACCAAAAAAACTATGCCATCTCTCTTAAAAGGCAATAAAGTGTACATTCTCCCAGTGTCTTGCTTTCAGTATAGCTTGCTAAGACTGTTCAGTATATTAAAAAAAAATGTATATGTACTTATACCAGATGGAACCAACTTATTTAGATGCCTGACTTTCAGCATCCAGATTTCCACTTGACATCATCACTGATGGTAGTAACTATATCCTTGAATCTAGTATTTTAAATGAGAGATTGCTATACATTATTTGAAGGCAAACAAAAAGCAGCAAGTGAACAACCTCCGTTTCTCTGCTGCCTTGACTTGTTATGGCATTAGTCATTCTCTCCACTTGTTGCTCTACCTGAGGAGAAGAACTGGTGCTACTTACATTGGGGTGAAGAGGATTGTGACAGGAAAACTGCAAAATCTGGGTCTTTTTTCAAATGAGCGGGAAGCAAGACTAGGCCTTCAGCACAACTTCATACCCCACACAAGTTTGTTTGGAAAGAAAGATCATCGCTACAAAGAAGCAAAAGTTGCAGTACTGGAAATGAACGAGTCAAAAATTGAATCTGATACTGTTTCTTAATGCAAATAATAGAGTTTTACTTCCTTGTTCCTAAAATAGAAATTAAAACTTTAACAAAATCTTTTCTGTGTCCTTAAATCTGTCTTTCTTCAGGGATGTGTTAAAACAATGCACATAGCTGAGGTGTTGCTGAATAACATTAGAAAACTAGTAGCCTTGGAAGCTCTGGTTTGCAGCAATTCTGAAATTTTGAGTTACCTAGGAGCAAGGAAAATACCTTAAAATTTATTAAAATGGGAAGGACTTTTTATTTGACTTGCCATACTTCAGAAATGAGTGCTGGAACAAAATTCAAAAGCTTTCAAAAAGTCACAGATAATAAAAAACAATTAAAATAAATCCATTAAATAGTAAAAAAAATTCCTTTAAAGACATCAGAGAATTTTAACTATTGTAGGGAATTGATTTAGTATTCTCATTATTCCAAAGAAAATAAAACCCAAAAGCATATTATTTCGATAACCAGCCAGATTACAAAAATCTAAGTTCTTCCCATCAAAGTGTAAGTAAATTGGCATGAAGCACTTATTAAGACTATTTTTATTTCAGTTTCTGGAGACCAAATATTTTCTCAATAATTTAATAATTCTCCCAAATTTTGTATCAGGAAACACTTACTAGATATGAGATAAAAATTTCCATTAAAAACAAAATTGAGAAATAGATTCTGCAATTATTTCTTTGGAAAAAATGTCTGGCCTTTTTACATTGTGTTGAATTTCCTTTTCTAAATACCTCCCTCCCCCATCCTCCACCCTCCTCCCCCAGCACAGAGGAAAATTTCTTATGTTGCAGAAAATTTTAAATCTCGTGTTTATCATGTTCTGTCTTATTTGCAAGGAAACTTTATTTCCTTTGTGTGATGATAATTTCCTGCAGGGTTTAAATTCCTGACATGCTCTCTGTTAATTCTGTTCATTTTTACTACTAAATATGTTGTTATCCTAGAAAAAGCAAAGCAGCCAACAAAAACAGACCAAGAAGGAAATTGAGAGGTTTCTGAACTCTGCATGTGGAAAGACGCAAATCCAAAGCCTCTCCTATCTGGCTAGAAATTGGTGTGCTTATCGTGGCTTCTTTCTTAGCATTCTACCAGATGAGGAACTTGTGACAGCCCTGAGAAAACAGGCTCAGAACATGCTGATTAGCCTCTGTTGTTCTCACTTGGGGAAAGGAATTTACCTGCTGCTGGAAGCAGCTATCAGCTTGTGTATCACTCACGAGCAAGACACAGTATGGGACTACATCATGCTCAAAAATGTTCTGCTTTGCACAGTCGTGAAGTCACTGAACCTCATTGCATGTTTAGGATGTTTATGAGGGAAAAATCTGTAACGAGCTTCCTTGTGGATAACTGTGTCTAAGTAACCTGGATAAAGCAGGCTTTTGACAAATCACTTTTTCTTTGCTAAGGATTTCTGTATCTAGATGACAGATCAGAGTCTTCAAATCATCAAATTGCAGCCACACTTTAATCATCCAGATCCTCGATGAGACTAGTATCCAGGCAACCCTGCATAAAAGCAGCAGCAGAAGAAATTGCTCAGCTCTGTAGTCAGACAGAGGAGACCTTTGCAAAGTTGGAATTAGTGTAGATTAAAAATCCAGCTGTGCCTTTTCAGGTGTGTCTGGCTGCAGTAGGGTTGTGTGCAGGAGTCAAGGGACTGTTTTTTCTGCATGACTTTCATGGGCCTCTGCTGGGTGCAGCAAAGTCCTCCTTTTCTGCTCATGCCATCTTTCAGGACATGAAAGGTGCCCTTCCCCTCAGGGTTACTCACACCTTTCACACCCAGATCTCTTTGTTCCCCTCTCTTCATCCATGGTCAGAAATAGAGCTGAGACCTGTGACATACCACAGGTCTGTGACCTCCCACCAAGGTCTGTATTTTCAGACAAAAATTAGGTAATTCCCTGGCATCTTAATGGGAAGTAGGAAATTCCCAGACGTGTGCCTTTAGTAATGTCTCTTCATGATATCATAGTGAAAAGTATTTCACACATATACCCACCAAGCATTTAGAAATATCTAACTCCACAGTTGCCATATCTTTTTTTAATGTTTACTCCATGGAAAAGAAAAATTGCCCTGTTCTTGTGGCTACTGTTACACTTCCAACAGTGACAACAGAGGAACTATTTCATATTTACTTGGATATTATTTAGAGAAAGATTTCATCCACAACACCTGAGAAATTGTCTCAGAATTTGCACTGATGGATTAAGCCCTGAAAGTTGAATATAACTCCACTATATCACAGGAAAGTATCCCTTAGTTAAATGGTATTCTTTTAAGCTTTGTTGGGAAGCAGGACACTCTGTCAAAATATTTGCTGCTGTTCTAAGTCCCTTGTCAGTAGCACTGTAAGATAAAATCCTTTCCTCTCTCAGCCAACGTTCTGATCTAGTGAATTGTCTTATGATATTGTCAGTAATGCAAGATACAAGAACTGATATAATTAATGGAATTAAGCTTGTTTTAAAAATCATTAACGATTTAGAGCCTTTATTCTGTTTTCACAAGAAGAATATTGATTTGACATAGCACAAGCTCTAGTCTTGTAAGTTTTATAAGGGGTAATGGTAGAAATATGCGGTGCAGCCGGCTGTTTTCTCTTGCTTGGTGACATTTGCAGCTTTTTGGGAAGCAAGATACTGAGATTGCCTTTCCAGTTGACAAGAAATTGCTTCAGTGGCAGACACCTCCAGAGGATCATCTTATCTCCGACCTCAGGTGGGGATCATCCATGTCAATCTGTACCTAAGCTTGGAATATTTGTAGTGTCTATGTTAATCAGCCAAGGAGTTCTCAACCAGCTCTTTTGTTGGCTCTTGAAATAAGCAAAGAGGAGCAGAAGCAGCTGAGGAGCAGTCAAGTGTGGCAAGAATGTGCTTGGAAAGCAGGATTGACTCTGTGGTGTGACAGGACTGCTTAGGCAAGTTTGGGACTGTGAAATAGCAAGGACTCAAGGCAGAGAGGCCCCGGTGCTGTAAAGAGTGAAGGACGTAGTTGTGATGCCTTTAGTGAGGCGAGGAAGCTCATGGCTGGATGAACAGAGTGGGAGAGGTAGGAAGCACTGTGGGGAAAAGGCTGTGATGGAGGGGGCAGAGGAGCCATGCTCTGTGTCAGCCATGCTCTGAGGGACACACACGGAGTGACAGGCATTTCAAAGCTGTGCACATCGTCCTCCTGTCCCTTCTGGATTCTGCCTGCTTCAGCTCTCAGTTTAGCAAATTCAGGTGAGCCAGTGGGTTCACATGCTTCAATCACACCTCCAAGCCAGCTAGATATATTTAGTCAATGCCTTCTACCTCCAGCTGAAGTAGGCAACACACCCTCAAGGCTGCCTCATCCATAAACAGTCTGTAAACAATACAATTATAGCAAGAGCAACAACAGAGCTTCCACCCCTATGACAAGTGGAGGGGGTGCTGATGAGATCTTGGAGAATAATTCTACCCTCTATGGGAAGAAATGAGCATTTTTCCCATTAACTTTCATCATCAAAGTTGTCTCAACATGAAAGAGCTCTCATTTCACTGTTTTTAAAGCCTAAAGGGATCCTAATGACAGTCTATGAGATGTTAAGGATGAAACTCCTTTCCTTAGGGGGATGCTGGTAGGAAGTTGAACTCTTGTGGAAAACATCTGGGCTTTTGCTTTGCTATCTAATGAAAGGACAATTTGTAGACTGCTACAGTTGTCTCTTGGATTCTTTCAGAAGGAGCACATCTACTGTATAACTTTCATTTCTTACAATTAGAAAATGTTCTTGTGATGTACGGTATTTTTTATTACAATAAAGCACATGAGAACTCTGATAGCTGAATATGAGATGCAGTAGCAGCTACTATTCTGAGTCTCAGCAAAAGAAGAGATTAATAAAAGGTATAAATACATGGAGTGTTTCTCTAAGATGATTAAAAAATGATAGCAGTTGAAACAAATTGCAAGACTACAATCTACAATCTAATCCTATAAATATCTTGATAGATCTAGTAGAACAATTCTCATCCATGTCTTCATTTAAAAAACCCCAAACATTCGGAGGCAGCAACATTAATGAGAAGAGAAAGTCTTTCTTAAAAGAATTGGAGTGATTTTCTTCTACTCAATAAAGAAATAAAGGGTCATCAGGTTTGTTTACATATTTGCGAAAATTAAAAAATGCATATGTTCAGACAGTAACAAATTTATTTTTGCATGTTTGTTAGCATTAGAATGTCTTGTCTTTCAGAATGTGCTAAATAACAAATGTCTTGTATTCCTTTTACAAAGTGCTCATTTACTTTCCATAATAAGAAATAATTGTGTATGAAGGCTGAAGAATGTGGATGTCTAATGCTACAGTTGGTCCCTTTCTGATTTCATCTCATACTTCACTATACCTGGAGCTCACTCTCTGAGGTATCCATTTTCTCTTTTCTAATAGTCCTATCAAACATATTTTTTTGCAAGAATTGAGGCATTACCTCACAATTTCTATGTACTATTTAGCAAATTCCATCCCCTCTCTCCTCCCTGCCCCTATACAATCACCTGGAAAAAACCCCATATTTTCAATTTTGGCACTAAAGTCCTTTCTATTCTCATAACAGTGATGTCACTCAGCCCAGGGCTGGTTTGTGACAGATCTATGGTAAATCTGATCAGTCAGCCATGAGGGTGTCCAGGAATGAAAGGTGTCTTCTTTGTGTGTGAGAGGTGTCAGTGCTAAATCATTAAATCTGTGCATCAGTACTAAAGAATAAAGGAGTTGATTTTGTCCTTCTTACCTTACAGCACTTCAGCAGCTTTTAATGGCAGAAATATGCCATGTTATTTATTAGCTCCAGTAACCTAGGGGTTCTTTTTCATTTTAGTCAGCAAGCTGTGAATCACCCACTGGGCATCTGACATGTAACGCAGGACTTCAGGGACTTAAGACAAATTAGACTCAGTTATTAGAGTCTCATCTTAGAATGTGTGTTTGTTTATAGGCTACTTAGCAGCTATGAGTACAGATTTACCAACTGAAAGTTATTTTCCATGTACATAAAGCACAAATTTGCTAAAATAGACTGGTAAATGAAGTTAACTCCTGGAATTACTCTAACTACTGAAAGGACAAGTCTGCTTAATTGTGGTAATGAGATACTTGATGAGAGTCAGGGCACTTCTTGAGGCATGAGTGTTTTAATATCATGAGTATGTCAGCTGGAATGCCATGCTCTTGAAGCATAAAGAGTATCTCAAGACATTTTCTGTTTTCTTTTGCTTTGCATCACACAGAATTTCTTCCTTGTGACAATGCTTAGGACTGCAAAAGGCCTAGACTCTGCTAGAAAGTTCATTGGTGAGCTTGAGCATGCTAACAAACATATGTTTTTTGTGTCACCATTTCATATTTAAGGACTGCAAAGACGTAAAAATTATGGTTCTGAAAGTTTAAAATATTTTTGAATTGTAATTTATTATTAAGATTACAATGTTTTAAATGAACAAATAAAAATTAACCTGAATGTTATTTTTGACTCTGTTAAACGTTCCTTTGTGTGGCTTTTGTAGATCATTGGATTCAGAGAGGCATCTTCTCAGGATCTCTGAATTTCCTAAGCAGCTGATCACTCCATGGTGTCTGCAGAGTAGGTGCTGCTAGACATAGCAATAACAGCTTCGTGGCAACTGGAATTCCTACAGATAGGCAATACGAAGCTTTGTATTAAAATCATTCCCTGCAACTTCCAAATGGCAATTGCCTAATTACAGTGCTTCTTGTATAGAAGTATGCAAAATAAGATAAACGCTGAAGATTTTAATTATACTAAGCACAAAAAAACTTGTTAAGGAACATGATTTTCCAGATGTAATTACTATTATGTATATTAGGACTGTACCTACAAACCACCATGAAAGGTGGCTTTCTCCTGCTAGTAACAGGTAACAGGGGACAGTTGCAACTTTACATACCTTCAAAGGCAAGTCTCAAACAAAACAATAATAGAGATACAGGCAGAAATTACACAAACATTGAAGAAACCAGTGTAAGAAATACTGGAGGTTTCTGTATGACATACCTGCAATGCCTTTTTCTAAGCAAAATTCTGTATGCCAGGAATAACAGAAGTTCTGGTCTTCCAAGTTATGTGACTGCATGAAGGAATAAGGATCCTTCCTGCCGTCACAGCCACATTTTAGACTGATAACCGTGACTGGGAAACAGTGCTAGAAGCCATGCAGAAACAGCAGATAACAGCAGAAACAGACATAAATGTCAAGCTTTGCATTTTCATTTCGGCACATAAAGAACAGTGATCCTTCACTCAGTGTCCCAGTGACAAGATTTATTGCATATATTGCAGGCCACCCAAAATGCTTTGGGATTGCAGTATTCTGAGAAACAGCAAATGAGAGATCTCAAGTGTATGAGTAAAGTAGATGAGATATTGGATTTAGGTTAGACATTGGGAAATAATTTCTAGCTGTAAGGACAGATGGGTGCTGGAATTCATTGTGTGCATAATTGCGCAAGGCCTCTCACGGGGGACATCTGCAAACAGGTTAGAGAAATGTCTGCCAGAAATTGTTTATGGAAAGCTGAGGTTCCTTTTAGGGGGAAGGTGGATGGCTTATACAATACTGTCATGTTTATTCTGTGAATGATTTGGGGATGTGACATACAAAAAGCTGACAAAGGGAAATAATTTTTTTGTGTTCTATTTATGGACATATCAAACAAATGTTTTCCAAGTCTGTACTCAAAATATTGTTGGTCATTGTGAACCATTGTGCTGTCCTTCTTTATGGGCACAATTATAAAATGTTTGTAGTGGTGGTAGTAGTGTTTAAGCCTCATGGTGGCATATGCCACTCGTTCAACCAAGAAAATATATTCCTCTTCAATGGATCCCAAAGGTCTCTCATTAAATGTGCTGTCCACTTCTTATTTTATGGAAAATTTGGAAGATTCTCACTTAGTAAAAACCCCCCACAGGTAATGTATCAAAAATTACAATTTTCTCAATTGTAAAATATTTCTTTCTCACCTTTTACCTTTCAGATGTTTACAGCCCACGATTTCCACTTGATGTTTCCATGTCCCAAAGTAGTGTTGAACTGCCAAATGTCACCAGTCTATCAAATTACTTTAATTCTGACCCATAAATTGGTCAGTTTACTCCAAAAATTCATCATCCATATTAAATTTGTTGAAAAAACTCATCTAAAAATAAAATTTGAGTTTTCATGAAAACTTAAAGTATGAATTACACAGGGCCATGTTGTACATCTCTCTTGAGACAATCTGCTTCTATTACCTGAAAGCACCACAAAAATTCTTAGGTCTGATTTGGCTCTATTCTTGGGGAGAATAAATCATTCAACCAGTTCCTCCGGAAAGTTCTACTGCTAGTATGTCCATTTAAGTGAGATAGAAATCATATGGTTCAGCTGTGTCACAAATTAAAAACTAAAGTAAAAAAGTGACTATAACTACAACTACCATTGGTAGTATACAACTGGTTTGCAATAACCTTTGGGAAAATATACTTTTATTATCATAGAATAATAGATTCAAAGAATAACTTGAGTTGGAAAATATCTATTGAGATCATCATGGCCAACTCCCTGCTCCTTGCCGGACTACCTGAAAACAGAGGAGATGACTGAGAGCATTGTGCAGATATTCCTTGAACTCTGGCAGGCGTGGTGTTGTGACCACTTCCTTGAGGAGCCTGTTTTCAGTTACCAACCATGCTCTCAGTGGAGAACCTTTTCCTAATAACACTCTCATTTGGTGTCTCTACTCTTAGACATTCCCTGACATTCAGATGTGCCATTGTGGGAGAGGCGTTACCACAGCTAAATGCTCTTCTGTAGCTCATTTAAATACACGAAAAAGGTAAGAACCTTTGCAGGTTAAGTTCTTCTGACCTGAACATTCTTGTCATAGGTGTGTATTTAAAGCCTGCAGATTGACCTTTGCCACCTGTCACGACAAATATATGGCAGACTTGCAATAAAATATAATTTTGTAGTGCCCATAGCTGCAACAAAGAAAGTTGATACTCATGACAATGGCTAGCTTCTCTTGAATGCTTATAAAAAGCAGAGCTGTTCCAGCTGATGTGTGAAAGCTCACTAATGTACAGCTAATTACATGCTTTTCAGAAATATCAGTCAACCTTTTAGTCTTTGCAAAAGCTCTATCAGTGGCAACATGTATAAAAGACAAAATGAGACAGAAAGTGATCAAAGTCCTTTAGAAACATCTTCTTAAAGGAAGTAAAAAGGACACAGCTTGATAGTCACTGATGACATGTTTGCAGCAAAGTTAGCCAAGATTTTCTTCTTTGACCTTTGCATTTATTTTTTACATTAACTCTGCATTTTTTATACCAACTCTATCACTTAACATATAGTTATTCTTGTAATGATAATGTACATAATCAGAGGATGCAAAGCTAGTTTATTATCTTGCTTTGAATGATCTGTACTGGCCTCAGAAACAGCCACTTACCTGCTTTAGACCGCTGTTGTTTAGTGCTTCGAAAATGGCAAAGGAAGTTCATGAAAGGTGCTGTGATTGATTACGGGAAATGGTCTTCTACAAAAGCAATATTAGTCTGAGGACATTTTGAGATTTGGTATAAATGGGGAGATGGTTATTTGAGCACTATAGGACAAATCATAAACTTGTGTTTTGTGGAGAGAAACAGAATGCTGGTACACTATTTTTACACAATTAAAATTAATATCCTTATCTGTTTAATAGAAATTGTATTCCATAAAACCTGCAGGCTCATTGCTCAAATGCAATTTTAAGAATGAGGAATAGCTGTAGATAAAGATTAAAATATATGATCTTAAATTTTGTTAAAAGATGTGGTTTATATACTGCTGTATGAATATAGAATACATTTAGCATGGGAATTATGCAAAAGCCTGAAAAAAATAGGAAACTTGTTCCACCGATCATATTCATTTTACTGAAATTTAATATTCCTATTTTCCCCCACAATAATTGCTACTTTCTCCCTGAATTCCCCACAAGGAACACTAGGCACAGTGGCTGCTTCACCAGGGTTTTGAGGTGATGTCACACAGGCAGGATCTGTCGCTCTTTTGTGCCAGACCCTCTCACTAATATGATGGAAAATACTGTACTATGTATGTTGCCCTGCCCTGGTATTCAGTGAATAGTGAATACCATCTCTTATTGCTAAATATGAACAACAGGGCAAGATGTAAGACAGGGGAGAACCCAATCCACTTTTGTTAGACCAGGCACTCCAAACTCCTCTTGATATGTTCATTACAGCAGTCTTTGCAACTACTGTTTGCTTTTCTTATTGCTAAGAGAGGAGGATTTGCTCCCTGGTGATGGAATATATCTGTCTCCAAGGTACCCAGTGCTCCTTATGGACAACATTCAAACTTGGTGCTATAAGTAAAGTTCCGGTCTCAATCCCAATCAATCAGCAGCAGTAAATAGGTAAGGTCAAGAAATGTGTGAGATACATACAAAAATGATGGGGACAACACATACTGGCAGATACTAGAAAAATATAAACCACTATTTTCTAAAGGTTCTCTATATATCAGCTGAGTACTGGTAATAAGTCTGTGGAAATCTTAGTGAGAAAACCTACATGAGAGGAAATAAAGGTCAAAGATGACATCTAGCCTGTGGCCCTAAGAAACAGGGAAGATAGTGAGCTCCATATATCCATTAGAAATGTTAGGATAATTGCTGTTTAAAAGCCATGTAATAAGTGACTCATAATGCCATTTCCATTCTCTTTTTTCATAAGCCAGCTGTACCTCTCACCTTACAATAAATATATTCACAGAAATAAATTGGTAAAAAGACATTTTTCTCTTCTGTAGAAGAATGCAGATGACAGCTTGCCTTTTACCATTGTAATCTCTCTCTTAATTTTTTCACTAATAATGTCATGGAGAAATGCAGGACAAAAGAGAAACAGACTGGTTTTACTTTCATGTGTGCCACTTCAACTCAAACTGCAAGCCTAACAGTAAAATAAATGAGGGGAAGCTAATGATATTCAGTTTTCCACAGCTGTAACAAGTCCTGAAGTCTTATTGCAGCTGATATGCTTCTTTAGGCCAAGCAGTACCTAGTTCTCTCAGACTGCTGTAAAACTGGCCTATCTGCAGAGACTTCTAGAGAACTGCCAGCTTACACTGATTTCACTGAGCTCAGAATTAGAAACAAAGAAGGTCAGAGTCGTCCTTTCCCATCTCCCACTTTGTGCTGTCACGTCCAGTTCGCCTTCCTCCCCACCTGCATCCCCTACAGTGATAATTTTATTTAAGTCAAAGAACAAATTCATGAAAATGAAGAATCCCTGATTCTCACTTATATGAGAAGTTTTTTCCTTATAATGAAATTGAGAAGTTAAGATCAAATCCCCAAAAGCAAAAATCTGAATTCAAGTCACTGAAAGGATTGTGTTTCTCCTTGCCTAGCTTGTGATAATTTTTGGGCATTGATGCTATTCAAAGTTTAGCAATACATGATGCAAAGTCTTGTTCAAACTCTGATTTGTAGCCAGTTCTTATGTCTCAATAGCAAAGTGTGTGCTGAGAGAAGAGAGATACATGACTTATCTTTTATTCCTTAAATCTTAAAGCTTTTGGGAAGTGATCTTCACTTAGTTATTAGTAAATTACAAAGACACGTTCAGATCTTGTGATCATTGACTCGGTTTTATCACTTTAATAAGGTCTGAATTGAGACTGTTAAAGAAAGCACATTTTTATACTTAGAGACTCCAGCCATGGAACTACTGGTCTCTTTTCTGTCATAAAAGCCTCTGTGGCAATTCACAGAGAAAACTTCATTAGCCTGAATTGCCAGAGAATGCTTATACCCTAGTTACAGATATCACTTCTTATTTTGGTTGATGCTGAGAGACTGCGATCCTTTTCTTCTTCTCCTGGGAAATCTTCCTTGTAAAGTAAAACTTTAAAGTCAAAGCCACCAAAATTTTAAAGTTGAGAGTGACAAAATGGCAGTTCTTTCATTTATAGAATAAGAAGCTGATGGTTAGAGATAACCAAGAAACAAAAAACACAGCCCACAAACCAGAGTCAGAGTGATCAGCCAGCTACCTGAAATACATCTGTCACTGGACTCCTACGGAAGTGCCAAGGTACAGCTTCCCTCCAGCCTCCTTCTACACCACAAAACAGCATAGAAGGGGCTAGAAAAGCTGGGATTCATTAACGAGAAATACTCAAAGTGAAAAGGTTGCATGAGCTCATTATATTTACCTGTAATATTCCTTCAGTGGTAACTAGAATCAGGATGAAACATTAAGGGGATCCAGCTTAATACCAAAATGTGTCTGGAACGACCTTCTGTAAGCTACAGTTGCAGATGTTTTATCAGAGCAGCTCAGCAAATCAAGAGCACCTGGTTAGATAGAGTCTTGCCCAGAAATGGGCTAAAGAAAATGGAAAATAAAGATAAAAAAGAATTTTGGTGTTCTGCCATTAAACCCTTTTTTTCACTCTCAAATAGAGGCCTTATACAAATGCTCATTAAATGCTCATTTCCAAGAGATGGAAACTGATGTAGTATAAAAATCAAGTCACTGACTGAAATAATTGAGAGGTTCTTACAGGTCATCTAGTGAAGGATTTTTATGTTTTTTCATATACTTTATGACGACTTGTACATCAGCAATTTTGCATCAAATGACAGGTGCCAGAATTTGATTCTTTCCTCTTCTGTTTCACAAGTTTCAAAACAATCAAAATAATTTCCTGCCCTTCTCTATTGTTCCATATGTGAATGACAGTTGCCAAGAATGAGATTACAGGTATTTTGAGCATCTTGAGTGTCATAATCCAGAAAGCCATATCATCACCTAACACACTAACCACACCCTGTTCACCATTCTCTAGTCATTAGAAACGAGGTCCTGCTTAGCTGACATATTTCTGCACTACCTTCCCACTGCTTACTGAATTTCTGAATGGTTTAGGAGAAGGGGGAGGAGACTAAAGTTTTTCAGACTGCAGGTATATTCAGGGTCTTGCATAATTCGTGGCTTCAAGGGCTGTAAGTGAAAATTTTTATGCAAACAGCTTCCTTTCATGTGAGGATTGGAGCTGAGCTCTGTCTTGGCTGACCACAGCTGCCAGGAGTGAGAAGGCTGCTGAAAGTGCCTACAGAAGCAATGAGAGGATAAATGATCTGGAAACAAGTGAAATTTCCTCTGTGGTTGAAAAACAACAGCCTGAGAGGAAGCGGATGAGAGACCATCGCACTTAGAAATGAGGCAATGGTGGTGGAAGCTCTGGGTGAAAGCAGAATTTTCTCTGTGCTGGGATGCACTAAGTCTCTGGCCAATATATCTGTTTGCTGGTGAAGTCCAGCTCTGCATAACTCCTTTGAAAGAGAAAGCCCTGTTCTTAGAACTAAAATGTCAACAATGTCAGGAAATGCACAGAAGTTCCACACCCCCATTAATGCTTTAATCTGTGTCATGTTATTCAATTCCTGGTCACACTTCTGAGATGCTTTCTTGGTCTGGGTGGTGGAAATACATCAGGCAGTGCAGAAGACTTCTCCCTTATATCACTTCTTGCAGCACAACACAGCCGCAGTAGGTATAGCACAGTAGGCCAATTGCAAATACGATTCCCACTGCTACACTGAGCTTGGAATGTGTGAAAATCCTTTGGGATAGCTATTAGTGGAGGTAGATACAGTAGGTTTTTTCCTCAGTGAGAGGAGTCACTGCAGCATATTTCAGATGATTCCCAACAAAGCTAGAGGAAATGACACAGGGAGAGATAAATTAGAGGAAAAAATTTTAGTATTTGCAGCAAATTCCAAAAAGTTTATGATTTTAATGACAGAAGTGAGTGCAGTTCAGATTTATACTTTTTTTTTAAATCTAGTGCTTGCATTTTGTTTCCTTTCTTTTTCGATGTCAAAGATGGCTCTGTTTTGAGCAGGAGATTGGACCAGACTCTTTGATGTTCCTTCCCGCCAGGATTATTCAATGATGAATGTGTGTTGACAACTATTTTTTTCCTGAATATGTTGTATTGAGGATGTTGAAAGATCAGCTGACTACCTCCCACACAGAGCAAGTGTTTATCCATTCTGACTGATCCCACTCCCCCTGCCCCAGTCATCACCACATTAGCCCAGCAAATGACTTCTGTTCCAAATTCTACTGAGTTTTCCTCTTCCTCATGTGGGACAGAGTCCTGACCCTTTTCAGACCAACTCCCTCAATCCAGGTACACCCTTTTCAATAATATTTTATTTTATCTCCAGCATTTTCTTCTGCTCAGGGGAAAGCGAAGTTGTGAATACAGGAACAGGAATAATTTCTGTGCCTGATGAGCAGAGATAGAATCCCTGATAACCATCAGATTGTGGGAACAGGGTTAGTGCCATGCTTAGCCAGACATTGTCTGAAATGTTTGTACTGAGGTGGAAAAGGGTAAAAGAAACACTGCAAACTCATCCTATCAGTCCCTGAGTTCTCTGCAGTACAGCGAATGTTCAGAGTTTCCATACTGCCTTACAAATTTTCTTCAGCTTTTTTCCGAGGCTGCAAAGTCTGTTTCACTTGGCTACGTAAAAAGGCCATCTGATCTCGACAGTCACTACACCAGAAGGGTTTGTAAGTGATTTGTGCAGCCCACAAAGTCGTTGTGGATGCCCAAGGAGGACTGAACCACGCAGTGAGCCCAAGCCCCACTTACAGCCCAAAGGCTTATCCTAACAGCCATAGAGCCACAGTGCAGAAAACCCAAGTGATTTTGCTGAAATGAAATAAGGCCCTAGAGCTTGCTAACCCAGCTTTAGCCTAAGGTTTAATTCCTTTTTCCAGCTCTGTCACACCAATAACAACCATTCCTTCTGCCCTCCTCAGCTACAGCAGCAAATGAAAGAGCTGTAAATCAACTTCCCTTCGGATACATTTCTGTTGAATGGAATTTCCCTCTATTATTACAACACTCCGAGAAAAGACTCTGCAGTGTGAACTTTTTAATAAAAGTGCGTTTTACAAATTACTTAAGATGCCTGTTAAAACAGTTGTTAAATTTCAAATATTTTTGAGCACTGTTTCATTTTTGTTGCACTTGTACTCCACAGCATCATTAAGTTACAAACAGTGAGGAAAGGGAAGCCACACCACAGGGACCGTGTAGCCCGTGGATTCCTCCTGGAAATATTCCTTCTTGCACAAAGCTCAGCGACAACCTCAGCACTGACGCTGAGGAATAGGCTGTCTTTCCTGTAAAGCTCCAAAGTGTTATTTGAACGGAATTAAATTCAATTATTTTATAATTAACTTCCACTCAAGTTAGGAATTCATTAGCTTTAGGAAAAAAACAAGGGCAGTTATGCAACCCATCTAACACAGTTGTTCCACACAGCACCCTATTCAGCATAAAGCACAGGTTAGTTTTCTAGAAATTTCATAACATGACTTGTAATATTTTCTGTGGTATATGCTCATGTTAATAAGATACTGGAGTGTACAATTTCCAGGTCTTTCTAAAGAGGTATTATTTTTATTGCAGTTCATATGGTAAAATGAATGAAATTATATCAGCTTCCATAAGCTTATCTAAAAGCACTATTAAAGGAGATTAGTATATTGCAAATGGAGTGAGAGCGGAAAGATGAACTGTGAATTTGCCTCCTGTATCAGGCTGAAGGACATCTCTGAATAACATTATAACCCATTGCTCTAGGAGTTGTGACTGTGGCCTTTGAGAGTACTCAAAGCAAGCCAAACAGCAGACCTAATTTTGTCAAATGCTTAGAGATGCACTGTTAAAGCTATCTGATGTTATCTTTTTTTTTCTTTTTTTTTCTTTGTTAAATGGAGAGAGAATCTTTGCTGAAAAACTCTTTGCTTTTTAAAAAAAATACTAAGAGAGTAACCCTTTATTTAAAACAAGTTAAAACTTGTTTTTCATATTTTACATAGAAAGGTTATTTCCGTATTTGATTTATTTGTTCTCATGGTGAGAAAAAGATCACTTAGATAGCAATTTTAAGGTAAGAATGAAGTAGTAATTTCTATGAAAGTGTGAAATATCGAAATAAATTTAAAAAAAATCAAAACAAACATCTGTAACTTTATATGCTTCTCTCTGTTAAGGTCTCTCCAAAGACATTTTTACTCTGAAAAGAGTACTGAGTTCTTATTGTGGTTTAAGCCCTATATGATGTTAATCTACCTTACCTATGACTGCGTCTATGCATAAATGCCCTGCTTTGCACATATATAAGGATTTTATTCTCTTTGGGGTCAATGGAGATTACGTCTCCTTTTGTCAAGGAGGAGTTTAAAAATCTGTGAAAAAGTTGCCCTTTGAGAGTTTTTGAAGTATTAGAATGTTTATTTTCTGGGTTTTTGGTCATATTAACTGCCTGTGCAGGTTTCAGAAATATTGCAGATAGTTCAGCTTCTGATAGTTCAGCTGTGGTTTTGGATATTTTATTGTGGATCTGAATTTCTAACAGGTAAGTACTACCTGGGAAATGAGGTTTTGTGGCCTCTCCATGGTAACTCAAATAATGCTTTCCTCTTGTACATTCCTGTGAATTTCTAGCTGAATGCCATGTCTGAAGGAATTTGGCAGAATAGAAATGGCCTACCTAAAATAAAGGGGGGGCATTTAGGGAGTCTGCAGAATGCATGTCACTGATTAAAAGGGTTCTCCATGATCTGTCTGCAGCTGAGTTTCACAGCCTACCTCACATGTCATTGCTGGAAACCAGCTTACCCATTCTTGACTCATACATATGCCAGAAAATACCAGTACCAGCTGCTCCACTGACAGATCTACTCGACAGAACCAGAAATCTGCCCAGCAGCCACATCCACCTACCACCCTGTCTGCTGTCAGCGACAAGGGGACTGATTCCCTTTCTCTGTGAGTGTAGCGGAACAGGGACCACGTTTCCCAAATGAGACTTTTTGTCTCCAAAAAGCACACAGCAAAAAGGTAGACACATGAAGCAATCAAAGAAGAAGATTATGAAAAGATGATGTTTTAATGCTTTGTGTGGAATAGGTAAAAATGGAATCAATCAAGGAGGCAAATGGCATCCCTATTCCAGTGTTGTGACTTTGCAGGAATTTTCAGATGACAACCTGTTCTGTAATTTGACAATCGAAATGCTTATTATTACCTAGAAAACTCCAACAACAATAATATTCTGGGAAGTCTTAATAAATGTTATTTTAATGAAGAGATTTCCACTCATTTCTGTGTGCTAATTAAATTGAAGGAGAACTCTGACAATTCCAATTAGCATTTACCACAAAATATATATATGCAAATATAACAGAAGGTAAATACTGATTTGTAAAAACAAAATCATACCACAGCAGCACAATTAGACAGAACATTGTTGCCAAACTTTTCTTGCCTAAAATAAGTCATCAGCAATATATAACAGATACTGAAAGTATATGTGATACTTTTAAAAATAAAAACAAGCCATCCAAAGATAATACAAACAAAAAATTTGAAACATTCACAATTATAATGTGGTGCAGGATGTTTCAAAAATGTGTACTTCTTTTTATTCTGATCTGAAATTAGTTTTCAAAGCAACTGATACATTAATTGAATTAATAGAACCATACCTAATATTTGGGAAGAGAATAGTTGACCTTTCATGGAAATGCTCTGGAACTTTAAAATTCTGAAAGCACATGGAGTTAAAACAATAAGAGAAACATGTCAATCATACTGTAAAGAAGCATGAGGAGGGTGGACAGCAGGCTGCCTGGCTTATTCTGGACACCAGTTTCTGGCCTTGCCTGGCAAGGCCAGCAGGGACAGCACAGCTTCATCACCCCTGGTGGATCTCACTGGAGGAGTTTAAGAAGCTAACTAGATGCCATTAATGGTCTGCAGAGCACATCATGCTCCCAGCCTGAAAACTCAGACATTTCACCTTCAACCATCCAGAGAGGAAATTTGGGATGACTTCATTGCCCTGAACTGGATTGGAAGCACTCATCTGTTCTGGTGATGCTCAAAAGAATGTGTAATCACTGGGACATAATAGTAGGACAATAGAGAAAATCCATCCTAAGTTGTCAGCAGAAATTCCTCTACCATACAGATATTTTTGCTGACAAACTGTAGGGCTTAAGAGGAGTTCCTCATGCTCTCTCCCGGGTGTTGCCTGGAGTAGCATTTGTGTTTTCTTTCTGAGCATTCCAATACACTGCAATGCTCACCTCACGGAGACAACTGTGGCCACTGTAAGGGATGTGATTTAGATGAGCCTACACCTTATCCCAATTAATAAAGCATGGAAATGTAGGATAAGGAAATGACAGCCAAATTTTTATTTATTTCACCTAACCTTTGTTTGTCCTTTAAAAGGGCTCTGCAGAATCACTGGAATAAATTATGTTTATTGTGGTCTGTCCTGCATGATATTATTATTTTTTCACTGGTAAATAACTTAGACACTGCTACTGAACAGACAGACATACTTTGTGTTAAGTGGAACACGGAGACAGGTAGAAGAAATTTTGAGAAACTGACACTAATTACTTCTATCATATGTGTTTCTTAATATATTGAATTATTTTTCCATTAACCCCGCAGGGATCCTATCTTATGAGTCATCAATGGCCAGGAAATCTCATTTCCAAAGGACCAGAGCCGGTGCTGCTGAAGACATCCAAGAGTGTGTCAGATCCTTTCCTAATGGAGAGCAAATGCTCCCACAATAGGAGACAAAAGGACAGACAAAAAACTCCCAAGGACAGCATGGTGTGAGGGGAGAAGACAACTCCCTGCTTCCCACTTAGGTAGTACTAAATAGGGTTTGTGTTCCACATTTTGTTTATTTTTGATGGTTCCTTGGTGGCTTGACTCTAAGTGGAACTACCTAAGCTTGGTAAACAAGTGAAAATTTAAAGTATGAGCTTTTATTGCAGTTACTTAAAGATTCTCCTTGCTGGTGCTGAGAATATTCCTCACATAGACCTGTTCTCTGGACTGTAGTCAAACTATAGGTCAGAAAGCCATAACCTTCAGGCCTGGGCTTTTTGGAAAGGAGATCATTGCTGATCATTACCCAGATTTTCCACTTGCTTTCTCTTGAGATTCAATTGCATTTTTGTACAAAACCTTTGCTAAATGTGATGTTTTGCTAACTGAGTGGATCTGAAACTTCGGGCTTCAAAACCTCCTGTCTGAGACCAATTTTTAAATTCCTCCTTCCTTAAGTTGCCCCCTCATGGCAATAAAGACGTTTCCTCCTTTCAGAGAAAAAGTAGAAGCTACTTAGATTCACCTTTAAACTCCAGTCATTTTACATGTGCACCAAGGGTGGGTAAGATTTGCACAGACATATTTAGTGGGTGATTTGGATGCATGGATCCAGCAACCATCCTCCTTGCTCCCTCCTCTTGCTGAAAAATGGGGGAACCACATGACATAGGACCGTGGTCCGTTCAAGACAGATAATGGCTGTTACTAACAGACCATTTAGGGTTGGACTACTTGAGCCACCACTTGCACGACCAGGAAGGTTGTCCAACAGCTCTTCTACTATTTTTTTAACACCCTCCTTCTCTCCCTGCTTACAAACGAATGTACATTCCAGGAAGACTCGAAGAGCCGTGGCCTACTGCAGAAAGTAGAAGTTTTCACACACCCAAAAAACAGACAGTGATAGGGACATGTGGCAAAAATACATCCACTGTTTTTACTAATAATTAGTTTTAAAAACACAAGTCTGTTTATTATAATGAATCCATTTTTGCTTTTTGCAAGGACCATAGGTGACAGCTATAGAATGTTCATCAGAAAACTAACTAACCTGCTCATCCACAAAGGCCCCTCACGTATTTTTGCATGGCTTTAAGGGAAGGAGAGTAAAACTACATATAAATGTTCAACTTCGTTAAAAGAAGTGTAATTATTCATTAATGAGCAGAAAACCTCTTTATTTTTTTTTAATTTGTGCAGCCAAAAAGAGTCTATACTCTCCGTAACCCTCTCATACCACAAGCCTGAGGGATTTCCCAACACAAAAGACAGTAACTCCTCACCAATGGAGAATGTATCAGCTCACTACATTTAAACTGACTTAAACTGCAGAAAAGAGGATTTAGGTTAAACATGAGAACAAACTCTCAAACCTATACGTGGAAGAGACTTGCTCAGGAGGCTGTGACCTTTCTAACATGGGTACTTGCTAAAATAAAGTAGGAAAGTCTGTCAGAAATTACACAGGAACAGCTGCTCCTCCTTCAGCGGGGAGAATTAATTAACTTTCCCACCTCCCTTCCAGATCAATTTTCTAAGATTTTTTTTTCTTTAATAGTGATATTTGGCTAGGTTACTTACAGTATAGATCTTTGCCATGAGGAAAAAAAAGAGAATTATTCCAAAACTTTTAGGATATTGAAATAGTTTCTCTAACTGTAAAAAACACAAGCAAACAACAAACCCCACGCAGTTCTGGAAACTAAAATAACAACTTAGTCTGGGTTGTGGCCGGATTGTAAACTGCAAAGAGAACTCAGAAAAAGGGAGGTAAGTACTTACTAATTTTGTGGGTTATTACCTTCAGCCAGCTATTCAATATAGACTTGGTGATCCTTGTGGGTCCCTCCCAACTCAGGATATTCTCTCATAGAAGCATCTAGAAGAAAGAACATGTGACTGCCTTTGTGAAGACATTTATCTCTTCAATCCTTTCTTTTGTTTCTACTTTACACTGGACTATGAAACAATCTCAAGCAATTCTAAAAGTCTACCCACTTCCTTATCAATGTAGACTTGATGAGGAGTTGATTCCTTTTCCTGTTAAGTTAGAAACAGATGAAAAATCTGAGAAACAGGGCTGAGAGAAAATTATAAACATCCTAAAATACACATGGCAAAAGTCATATTTTGCAAAAAATTGAGGTTACATATTACAGAAAATTTTCTTTAATTTTCAATCTCCGTAATTTACTGATTTTTGAATTTAGCAATAATAGATCCCACCTGAGGGCAAGGAGGTAGACAAATGGCCTTTTCAAGTCCCTTCCAGCAGTACTTTTTTAATACTCTGGATTTACTAACTAGTTACTATTTCCTGTGGAGCAAAGACCCTTATGCATTGAATTACACTTTAATCCTGGATGTTAACCAGTTTAAAGTAAATGAAAAGGAGCTTGCTGAAAAGGTTTGGCCACTACTGCCGGTTTTTCTCTCAATAACAATAAAAGAAATATATTGCTATACAATCTATGTTGTAAGCTAAAGAAATTAGCTACTAAAGCTTAGTAACATAATTAAGCAATAGGCCCTGCTGTTGATGTCTCTGCCAGGAAATAACAGATAGAAAGAAGAGTTATACATGCTGAAATATATTTATGGCACATAAAGTTGCAAGGTCCTATTACTGTTTGGTAAAACCTTAAGAGGAATGGATCTATTTTTCTGTAAGGGCAAGGATTTTTTTTCTCCTAATTAATTTAAGGTTTTCATGCTAAAAAAAAATCTCTGATGTTTCTGTTGCTTAAAGCTTTATGATATTTAATGTCTGGATGCCCTCAGAACATGAAATCAGAGCAGGAAAATACACCACTCTTTCCAAGTTACTCATGTCAATGGATAGGACAGGTATGACAGAATCACTGGAACTGTCAGATGAGGACTCAGTAATGCTTTTCATCAGGCAAACTGATGGGGCCTCATACATTTTATACAATTTCAGTGATTTAGCAACAGCAACCATATTTTTAAAGCAAAATTTGATGAAGTGCTTTTGGGCTCGAGGAAGGAGAAAATAAAGATTCACAGATAACTTTTATTTATTTATTATTACGAGATGATCTTTAAGGTCCCTTCCAACCCAAGCTATTCAATGATTCCACTATTCTATGATTTATTTATGCTACAGAATAGCAAGTTCTCTTGCAATTCCCCATGCACTGTTTTGTTTTCTAAATAAAATGAAGGCGCCAAAAAATTCCGTCTCCTTGGAAATACTGTTACTTAAAAATATTTTCTGGATTTGGAGTAGCAGTGGCACCATAAATATCCTTCAAATATGTGTGCTAGGCAGAAGGGGTACATCTCACTTAGCCTAGAAATAGAGCATTTTGATTAGTCTGCTAATGTTTAAAGAGTTAGGGAAGATTTAGTTGAAAAGCAGTGGTCCAGCAGCCAGTTGAAGCCTGCTTAGTTTTGTTCTTTCTACAGCTGAAGCGGGTATCTCTGCTAGGTTTGGGATTTCCTACCGTCATCAAGAAAGACTGAGTGCATAGGAGCTCTGAGATGAGGCAGCCAGCTCCAGCACTGCAGGTGGACAGACTTCTGGAAGAAGAAAGCCTCTAGTTTCCAGGACTTATGCTGTTCACAAAAAGGTTTTTCCCATCTGAAGGGCATTGTACCAGAACCACTTCAACCATCACGTTTTCTTGATTCTGGGCTCTTTCTAACACAGGTAATTTAGAGTGCCAAAAAGGCTTATGATCAAATATTAATGCAATTTTGATTAAACACAGCATAGACCAAATTCAAGCACAAAGCAATCCCTTCAAGCAATACCTGTGAAAAGTTCTTTATCTTTGTGGTTAAATACATTTACAGACAGTTTATATCCTTTTTTGCTTTTGAACTAATTAAAAGGAGAAGTTACAGGAGAAAGTGTCTGCAATAGTCTTCCAATACATATTCAGTAGACAAAGCTTTTATTTCATAGCCAACAAATGGGATTTTTTTGTACAGAAATTTATTGGGTGGTTGTTTGATAATGAGATGGGGAAACGAAGAATGGCTCTTAGTTTTATCCTTCAACATTTGATCACCTTGTTCTACCTGGACCACCGGACTGGGTTACTTGTAGCATACAAGTGGGTGCAATTATGTTATTCTTAAATCAAGCCTCCATTTTCTGAAGGAGTTTATTTTTTCTCTGCTTTGTGTCCTTTCTTCACCCTTGTCTCAAGGTATCATGGGAACAGAAGCCATGGCAAGGGGAGAGAGCAGTGCCGATGTCACATTGAAGGTACAATGCATGAAGCTTTTACGGCTAGGAAAAGACCTTTTTAGGGCATACCTCAGAAAAATCCAGATGTAATAACATTAACCTTCCCAATATTTACACTGCCATATGTTAATTTTTATAAATAATTGATAAAAGTACTTTAAAAGTTAATTGGAATTCTAGATCTTTTGTGAAAAAAAATGCCCCGAAAAAAAATTCGATAAAATAAACACCGACTTTGCGGTTTTGTGATGTTTTTTTACATTGGTTCTCTATTTCCTCAATAGACAGACAAAAATAATTAAGGATATGTATTCCAAATCCTCTCATGTTACTCATCTTAATAACAGGAGATACAGTAGCATATCTTGCAATTATTAACTGCCTTATCATTTCGTTTTCATGCTGAGAAATATTTTGCTGCTTGATTGCTAAAGGCAAAATAGACCAATATTTTAAACAGCATGTACCAACTTAACTTTAATATTCAGCAGCCAAAGGGTCATCCAGAAGAGATGCCTTTGCAAAAATATAAATTAACAAGAATTGGTTTATTATGATCATGTCCTTTCTAAGAAAAGAAGAATTTTGCTTTACATTTTTTAGGTACACGGGCAGAGGAAGATATTGCTGACAACAACTGAATAAGAAGTAACACCTGTAAAAATATTTCTACATATTGTCAAGGTTTCAGTCTGTTCTTTGGCTCTAATGGGCTGTCCAGATCCAGGCTGTAGCTCAGAAAAAGAATGAAGAAGATGTGGGAGAATGTTTAAAAATGCGCCTGCAGGTTCTGGTGCTGGGTGGGACAGCTGCTGCTGCTGCGTGTTCCTCAGAACCCTGTCTCTGCAGGGTTCCGGGCGAGGTTAAACCTCTGCTAAGCCAGCTGTCCCCACTCATGGCCGCTATGGGCCTGCACCTCCCTGCGCATGATGACACAAGGCGCCCCAGAGGTGATGGAGGTGGCTCTCGGGCTGGCTGCCATCGGTTTTATTATGTGAACCCCCCGGGAAAGGAGAGGGTCCACATGGTGACCCAGGGACCGAGAGGGCGACTTCCGTTTGGCTGGGGGTTATAAGGGGGTCCCGAAGGGGCGGGGTGATACAGAACAGCCAATGGGGAGAGAGGGGAAAGGGGCGGGTGTTACAAACCAACCAATGGGAGCAGAGGGGCAGGCATGGGGGTTTTTGGTTACATCTTGCAGGGATACATGAATATGCATAAGTGGATGGGCGAGGCTTTCTTCCTGAAAACCAAGAAGGGGTTTGGACCAAACCATGGTCCTTGATCCCTTTTTTTGACGTCCCCTTCCCAGCTCATTGCAACAGGAGAAAATAGCAAAGCATATTTGAAAGGAAAAGGTACAAGAAAATGGTGGTAATCTGAACACTGATGGATTCTTTTATCATACTGAGACCTTCTTCTATCATAAGCTGTTACCTAGAAGTTTGGTATAGGCCTGAAAAACTGAGCATAGTCGTAAATACATTTATGTCAATCAACAATTGTCTCAAAATAGCAACAACTATTCAGAGCAATTTGAGGCCTTTGCTACATATAAAGACAGTTGATAAAAACATCTTTGTCCATGCAGGTGGCTTCTTGATCACGAGAGGATGCATCCTTTCCATGCTGTAGAGACCTTCCTTTAAAATATGAGTATCTCAGAGCTTTGCTCTGGGAAGACTGAACCACACAGGTTGATGCATGCAATGGCCTTGCTCCAAGTGAGCTAAAACACTTTGAGAAGGCAAAGAATTTCTCTTTCCTGAGAACACCATACAAACATCAAGACCAGCTCATAATGCACAAATAAAACCTTGGGCATGCTGGTGTGAATGGGACGTTTCCAGCAATTTCAGAGCATCAGGATCCTCCTTAACCGTTTGAACTTAGCAGAAGACAAGAGTGGAGCTTATTGCTCAGAGCTGATTCACCTTAGCCCTGGTGACTGGGAAGATACAAAAGGATCTTCTGTACTTGACCTTGCACCCCTCAGTGTTGTTTTTAATTAGAGGCGTTGCACTGTGCAGTACATGGCACAGCCTGCCTGTTTCAGTATGGCCCTGTAACCTGGAGCCACTGTTTTGCAAATTGCACCTCCCAGAACCAGTTTGTGCCTTTATTTTTAATTATAAGAATTGCTTTGATCACGTTTTCAGTACTACAGAAATGGGATCTGAAGTGTATGTGGAATGTAGAGAACTGAGGTCTGTCAGTTAAATAATTCCTAGCTTTTCCACAAACAAACTGAAAAAGTAATAAAAAATTACGCTTGAACTAAATGACAACATTCCTGATATGCACAAGTTCCTACTAAAGGCAGTGTCATTTCAGTGATGGCAACTTCAGATCTTAATTATACTGAAAATCTGAAAAACTGGTGTCCGTTTTCTAAACTTTTCAAGGAGACCAGGATTGCATACTGATAAGAAAAAAGTATGGGAGAATGAGATAAAATGTAGAGGGATTAAAAAACTAAATTAATCAAAAATATCCTAGACTGTATTGCACAGATTGGGGGAATTCTTAATGTTTTTAGTTTTTCTTAGTCTTCCAGAAATTTTCGTCTTAGATTTTAAAGATGACTTTTCTTTTGGCACTATTTATAAATTTAAACTAAACAAAGCAAAAATAAACCAGCCTCTACTTTACAGGCAGCAACAAAATAATCTTTTCCAGATTGCTTTTATAAACCTCCAAAAGATTAAAACTCTCACTTCCATTTTATAATTTTAAATTGGTGGTTTTATTTTTGCAGGTTTTCTGTTTGCAAATATACATATGGTTCAGACCCTGCACATTTCTTAATAATGGTGTTTCAAACCTAATGCTTTTTCAAACCCTTTCAAACCTAAAGTATACTAACAAAATATATTTGTAATACATCCTCTGAAGGCACTGATCTCATTCTGGTCCACTGTATCAGAAAACTGTTTTGTTGAGGTTTGCTTCCTCTAGCTCTGGCTCCTCCACAAGGTGATTTCTATTGAATTGCAGAGCTGTGTGGGCAGAAGAATTACCTTTAATCTTCTAAGAAGTTCTGCACAAACAGAGAAACCCTCTTCTGCCCCATAACCAATAACAGAACATTTAGTATGAAACACGTTCTACACAGCGTTGGTTGGTGTTTTAGTCTTAGTTTTTAGGTTTAGGTTTTAGTCTTCAGGTCCGGAGAGCAAATCATGTATTTTGCTGAGCCAATAAAAAAATGCACCAGCATTTCAGTTTAATGCGCCATGCAATGTGTGTTTTCTTGATGCAAAATAGTCCAAAAATGATCCTGAAATGTTAATATTTTTTGTAGACAGAAAGGAAGTAGAAATAGCACACTTACCAAAATGTTCATAGTGTTATTAGTGAAATGTCTTGGCTTTGCAATCTAAACTATATGCTAACCTTCCATGCGTTCATGTTCTTTCTCCATTTTTTTGTTCAATAAAAGATACAACATGCAGTGATATAAATTTGGAACATATTTGTCTTCAGACACATTGGATTGTCTTAACTCATTTCAGCATGAACACAGGGATTCATTACCAAGGAACACCCTAGGGATCTTAATACTTTTTTTGTTTGTTTGTTTTACTTTCCTCAGAGATAAAATCAGCTAGAAAGTATTTATTAATTGGAAGCTTAACACAATATTTGGAGTGTTGTGCTGTCCACACAGAGTAACACAGATAATCCCTTTTTTATAGTTCAAATTTGAAAGATGGGAGAGAAGTTTTTTCAACAGTCACAACCCACACTTTCATAACCAGGAACCATTTACATGTTTTCTGGTTTGGACTTGGATAGAGTTAATTTTCTTTGTAGCAGCCTGTAGGGTGCTGTGCTTTGGATTTGTGACCAAAACAGTGTTGATAACACATTGATGTTTTAGCTATTGCTGAGTAGTTCTGACACAGCATCGAGGCATTTTCTGCTTCTCATCCCACAGTGCCAGCGAGGATGCTGTGGGCGCACAAGGGGTAGGGAGGAGACGCAGCCAGGACAGCTGACCCCACCTGACCAGAGGGATGTCCCACACCATATGATGTCATGCTCAGCAATAACAGCTGGGGGGAGAAGGAGCAAGGGGGAATATTTGGAGTGATGGCATTTTTCTATAATTACTTTTATGATTGGAAGCAGAACTGTTGGTATGATCTGTTTAATATGAAAAATGAACACTGAAATGGAGTTTTTAAAAAAGAGTTTATAGAATTACTTGCAAAAAACATTCCGTTTATAAAAATATAGGCATTACTTTCTGGTTTAAAAATCTCATTTACTTAACTAATGCGCATTCCAAAAAATATACTACTTTGAGTTTTATGAGTTAACATTAGGAAATTTGTCCAGTGCACTATTACTTTGAGTGCTTAATAAAGAACACTGATTCTCAGTGTTTTGAAAGGAACAACACAGAACAGCCTTTCTCTGAATGCCCATAGGAAATGTCGGTCCTACACCGTCGATTTCATTATAGTGTAAGAAACACTTTTGCCCTAAGTGCTTCTTCCAGCCCTGGTTCTTAATTGTTGTTATTTGGCAGCATGAAATATTGATGACATTGGTCAAAAAGATTGACAGCTGCATGAATTGTTATTAACCAGCCTGTTGGTTGTAGCTTAAAGTTCAATAAATACCAAGTTGCAGTACAAGCCTCAGGGAGCCTCCTTCTTCTCTGAACAACTGGAAATTAACTATCTGATGTCTTTATAAGACATCTGTCTTTTTCCCATTACCCTCTCACCCCACCCAATAATTTTGATGACACTAAAAATAAATGGCTGGTTTGGTAATGCTCTCATAATTGGGGATCATGTCCTCTTCATGATCCTGAAGGAGGTAATGACCAAACATCACCGGAGATGTGACTACCCAGTCCATTGTTGTCATTGTCATTCACCACCACAGTAAACAACAGAAAAATCATTCAGAAATGTCAGGATCTGAAAGAGAACACGGGACAGAACGATTTCTGAAGTGAGTCAGGAATAACTTGTTTAATACTGATACATGAGAATACATTTCATCCTCCGCACACAAGTACTGTCATACTGTTATGATTTGCAGTTGTACATACATTCAATCACATAATAACTTGCTGGAGAGCTTTAATACTTGTGTATTAGGTTGGAGAGCAAATCTTTACCAATATAAAAATTCTTAACTTTTTTAATGGTGCTGTGTACCTTCCCTTTTTAAAAAGTGCACATCTGCTATCTCTGTCTTAAATCCCAGTTGCTTTCTTTTTCTCAGAGCAAATATACTACTTTTCTTGCTACAAGCAAACTTAGATTTTTAACACCCATTTCCCTGCTGGTTCAGAGATCTCTGGCATTAGCCTCCTTCTGTACTCATTACTTGTCTAGCTCAGTTCCTTGCAAGTCTCAGCTATTCAGCACTCTGTGTTATTATGACTTCTGATGTGACATGCTGTCATTTTGACTTTGATCAAAATAAGGTAATTGTAGCAACAGGAAGAATCCATTAAAGTTCCTCAATGTCTGATTTAGGCAGGATGAATAGATGGAAAAAACACCTTGCTGAGTCAGTACATGCTAAATTGTACCAATTACAGAAAAACAGCAATAGTGTATTTATATGTATATCTATGAATATTCTTTATCCTTTCAGATCTACTTGAATCAATCATCACTTTAAATTTGCATGAATGATTCAGATAAACACCACAGTGTCCCATAATTTAATTGCTACCACTGATCAAGCAGGATGGTCTGACCATTACAGTGCAGAGCTATTTAGCCTGTACTTAACTTGTCATGTGTGGATAATACAACATATGATGCACTGTGCACAGGTTGGACTGAAATTTTGAGGCAGCACCGCAGTGAAGTAGTTTTGACATTTTGAGTCACTGGTTTTTTGGGGATTTTTTTGGGTTTGGGGGTTTTTTTTGTGGTTTTTTTTTTTTATTTGTTGAGAAGGGAGTTTTGTAACTCATGGGTTACGAAATCTCCTGGGAGATTTTAATATTAAATGTGTTGCTGTTATGGTTAGGATGGATATTTAATGTATATTAATAATGACAGAAATTAACTTTTTTTGCAGAGATTTAATTGAACAATCTCTCTCCGTGCCATAATAATTTTTACAGTCTGTCTATTAAGTTATACTGAGGCAAGGTTTTAATTTTATTTCCTCTAATACCAATCACTTACTAGCCCATGAATATCTTGAATTTTCTCTTATGTTGCAAAAGTTAGTATTGTGCCCAGCTTTACTGTACTGTACATATTAGCATACAGTAAGAGAATTAATAATATGTCTTGCAAGTTCAAACCTAAATCACTTTAGGCACAACTTTCAAAATGTTTCATTATTTGAGTTTCCATTTGGTAAAACAAGAAGATGTAATTATATGCTAAAAGGAATTGATAAGCAACTTGTTTAAGCAATGGTTACAATCTCCTGTCTTTGTTCACAGCATCTGTAGCGATAGAACCTACTGCATTTCAATGCTGACATTTAATCAATGCATGTAAATCACCTTGGACGTCTATTATTCTTGTATTCATTAATTCTGTCATGCAGAATACAAGCATGTAGGAGAATTATATGCAAAGTTTTTGCAGCTGAGGTCAAAAAGTGGCACACGTAACCGTCTGCTCTTGAAGTTCCAAACTGCTTCAGACACACGGCATGGTGTGTACCACAATATATATGAATAAAATCATAAGATTGCTGAATCAAACTTGTATCAGAGTTTTAGTTAGGGAATTTTTGTGTTAGGAAATTGTCAGCTGGTTGGAAGTCCTTCCTGTTGACTGTATAATGCATTCCTTCTGTTTGTTAGCTTGTATAGATGAAAATAAATACAGAGGTAGCTGCTTCGGTACAGAAGGACTAAACTTTTAAAACCGAATGCCTGGGTTATACAATAAAAAAACAGGATAAAACTATAAATGACAAGAAAGTAGCCCAAATAATTTCCAGTCAGGCAATGGTATCTCAACGTTTTCAAGTCAGTTTGTCATAAGAATTTAGAGTTGCTGGTCTCTGAAAATTTATAATCCATTGGAAGTGAAAAATGAATTTGTATTTGGGGTAATATTTGGAGGGAGAGTGACTGAAAGCATCAGAGAAAACAGTGAACAGCCAACAACAATGGAACAGCAGATGGACTTGCTTTGGCACCTGCATCTCTGCATGCGTAGGTCTACTCTGTGTTCCACCATCTTGCACCAAACAGTGTTTTATTTGTGAAGCATCGGTTTGTCCAAATAAACCTGTCATGTAGAAACTATCTAAGACAACCAGTTTTGGCCTCTCAGGCAGGTGAGCTGGCACCACACTGGGAGCAGAGCTTGAAGGTGGCCTGAAACCAGGAGAGCCGATGCAGCAATACGTGAAGGGCAGATAGAGCAACACGCTACTCACCTGCCTCTCAAGTAACTTCCTCCACTGAATGGTAGCTATGACAAGTCATGGGAGAAATCTGGGGAAATCAAACATGAGAAATGAAAAGAGATGGATTTTCTGTCCTTGATCACCATTCAAGTTTTGCCATTCTACTTTTTCTTTAGTTTCCATGAGTCAGCCTTTCAACCCAAAGAAGCATTTTAAAACTTTAAAAGAAATAATTTTGAAATATTTCCTTTCATCTTTCTCTTTAAATATAAGGACACTTAATTATAGCTGAAAAATAGTTTGGAAGCCATTCTATGGTTAACTGAACTCTAACAGAAACTCAGTTACTCTATAATTTGCTTTTCTTTGTTATTATGTGAACATGATCTTTTTCTTTGACAATTTCCACGTTAAGAACATTTTTGTCATAAGGAACCTTTGCCAACTTTCATTTGACAAACATTTTTGCCACATGCAATTTTAAGGGTTTTTTCCAGAAATTTTTATATATATACACATATATCTATATAAATATAAATAATTTTTCTCAGTGAACTCAGGACACAATTAAGATCCATGAAGCCTTCTGTTGGTCTGATCTATAAACCATGAGGAATCAGCTGCAGAGGGATAGTCACTCCTGATTTTTAACCAGGAGTGAGTAAAAGGCACCAGGCTGCATACATCATGCAGAAACAAGCATGGAGTTTTAAATCATTCTAAATTTTGAATGTGGGTGCACAGGTCACTGCTTTGCATTTCACTGGGTGCAGACATGGTAACTCTTTCACCAGAATAGTAAATGTAATGCAGTTTTGTTACTGACTTTGCAATGTAATCTGCCACCTACCAGGGAACACCATGTCATATCTTAGGCTTCTTTGCCCTGTCTTTGTCAGGAGTAAATCGTAACGCTGCTCTTGTGCTAATCCCTTTGTTCTGCTTATGGCAATTCACTGAGAAAATGCAGGCTTCAAGGGAGATGTAGGGGAGCCCTTCAGCCACAGGACCAATTTATACAACCCTGTGCCAGCCCCCAGTCCCCAGCTATGCCAATTAAATGCATGGAGGAGAGAGGGAAATGCCCTGAGCTCTGGCGTGCTCTTTCTCTCTGCTGTGGACCCGAGAGGCAGAGAACCCCAGCCCTGAGCAATCAGCTCGGAGATTGTCCCACTGGCACTGGGGCTGAGACCTGTTCTACGCCGGGCACTGAAGAAAGAGTAAGTTTAGACTATAAAAAACTGTAGCTTCCTCGCTGGGGATCTGTCTGAGGTTATCAAAGCTCAGGCTGTGATTCACTGTTGGGAAAAGATTGTGAAGCAACAAGAAGAAAGGCTAAAGCAGACAAAATAAATAAGAGAGCAAAATGGAAAGAAATTCTACAGTTTGGCAATGAGGTCTTTGTTATTATAGAGCCTCTGTGACCTTTAAGAGAGTCTGACTTGACCGGTTGCCTGAACAAGTTTCCACCCTGCAGTCCTGAGTCCAGTTACATGCCTAGTAGCTCATTTTAAAACAAACCTGCCACACCACCAGCTTCAGAAGCTGCAGTGCATGCTGGCTGAACAGACTATGCCTTGGAGGCACCCTTGACAGTGACCTCCTTTTCAAGCAGGTCAGAATAGTTACCTGCCCAAGAGGCACTGTCTTATTGATTCATCTGCCTCCAAACAGATGTACCACATATCAGTTTGAGATGCACCTGCTTCTCAGGGACTGGAAATTGAACACATATTTATTACACCTGGGAAGTATTCAGCCATGGATGATGACTGTAGCGTCCAGCAGGTATGAACATGTGAATCTCTCTAAGGGGCAACACATGCAAAGAATATGCCCCTTATGGGGGTCTAAAGCAATTATTTGAGATATTTTTAACCGTGTCCTCCAGGTACAGCAGGCACCTGTCAACTCATGTCTGACTTACCTGTTGTGTTCCCAAACACATAATTTTTTTAATGCATTATTTTTTTTATACATATTGAAATAGTACTAGTGGACATATGCAGACATTAATTTTCATATCTAAACCTCCATGCAATTCCTTTTATTTATTGATCCTTTGCCCTTTGAACTTCAAAGATCGTATGATGATACTAGTGAAAGATTTACCAGCTTCAAAGCTGGAACAAAGATGCGCCTGAATCTTCAGAAGGATCTAGATTCTGGTCAATAGATAAAATTCTGGAACAAAGAACCTGAACAAACGTTGAATTACAGCGTATGAACTCTATTACCTACAGTAAAATTTATTCTGAGTCACAGCCTGGGCTTTGCTTTGGGAATGCTGAAAACAGATACTAGAAATCTAAGAGTCTGTGACTGCCATGACATGAAGGATAAAGTCAGAGGATCAACTATTGAAAGTGGACATGGCAGAAAACCCAAAGGAAATATGATGCTTTCCCCAACAAAAGAGGTTGAGATTCTGATTTTTGAGCTACTTTATTTTAGGAGATTATGTATTCCATGGGGACTAAAATTGGTTGTACCTGCTATTTACTAAAGAGAAAATGAAGACTCTTAGTGACTTGAGAATTCCTTTATTGAAGTTAAGAAGTCTTTGATGATCTGTAGCTGAGGGATTCAGTGCATTACCATTTTATTCCATGAAAGAAAATAAATTACAGGGAAAGCAAAGCCAGACTTCAGTTCCGTTTTTCTGATAGTCCACTGAGGTGTAGTCAGTTCGTGTTCTGCACAGGGCTGCCCTTGGAACAAGCAAGCCACAACCAGATGTGCCACCCTCTTTTCTACGGCCCTGAGCACAGAAAGGACAACCTGATTCTAAACCATTTACAAACTTCTAAAAATAGCTGGCAGTTTGATCCTTTTTACCCTTGGCTTTTATTTTCTCCGATGACATCGGGTAAACACAAGAGGAAGATTAAGTCACACAAATTTATATGTGGGCTATATGTAAAACGAGCATGTGACATCTCTGAACATAAGGTCCTTTTGCCAAATGAAGACTTGTCATTTTTTTTCTTCTTTGCACAAACAATCATGTGCAAGGTGATTTAAAATGAGGAATTGTTGAAAGTACAAATCCTGTGTAGTAGAGGCTAAAACATTAGGTGGATTGAATGAAGTAGAAGCTTGTCATTTATAATCAGTTTTAATCACATTCAATACTCTAAACCAGATTGAAATTGAACATTAGTGGTTTAGGATAAAACCATGCTTGTCTCCACCCTACATTAACATGTTTTAAATGTCAGTGTTTTGCTTTCACAGCTGTGTGCTCTACAAGAAGGGAGATGTTTCTGATGAAAAGAAGGTCATTCATTAATACCAGTGATTGCAAGGGACAGGATCAGCATTTTTTGTTGTTGGAAGGAACAGAGACAAAGACAAAATTAAGTGTCTGTGTTTCAGAAAGAATATGCCCAACCAACAAATGCTTCAGTACCTCCACCCATGGCTGTTTCCTTGAGACAAGTCTGCATAGCCTCAAACAAAAGAGGTAAAACATTTTGAGTAGAAGAATATGAAATAGCTTTTGTTCCTCTAGAAACAGAAAATACAGTTGTGTCTACTCGACAGGTCATATCAATAATGTATCTGTATTGCTGATCTCCTTTTTCAGCCAATTTATCTATGGTGGACTCAGACTTCTTTCTGCAAGTTTGATAGGAATTTTTGAGTGAAAGATAAGGGGCAAAGATGTATGGAAATTGAAAAAAAATTTTCTTAATTTTTAAAAGATCTTTATAACAGTAAATGCAAACTATTGTGATGAAAAATGAGGGTTATAGTCACCATTACTTTAGGCGCTCATGAATCTGTCAGATCAAAAAGAACAGAGCTTGACCTGTTCTAAAGGCAGGAAAAAGTTTAAATGGGGAATGTGAAAGGGAGAGCTTATGCAGCTACGAAGTCAGTCTGGATTTTCTTCTACCTCACTGTCTTTGAATATTTCCTTTCAAAGCTTTTAAAACTAGTAAAGGCTTCTCCAGTGTTCTGACTGTAGCATTCTTCTGTCTTCCATATTTACTAATTTTGGATTTATAGATTTATCTCTACCAACACGTTCTGATTGTTAGAGGATATTTTAAATTTTGCAGTTTAGATCTATTTCTACAAGCATTTCAATTTGTGTTGCAATAAGTACAACAGTGAATGTAAGCTGCATCATTTTTCCACCATTAAGATTTTAAAACACTGCAGATACAATATAGATGAAAAAAAAAATCATTACTCCAACAAGTTAAAAATTAAGCATTATTCACAACACTCCAAAACATGTTATGAAATTTCAAGCTGGTTTCAAATCAGTGCTTAACTAATAAGAGATATTGCACAATTCTCTTCTTAATATCAATGACTTTGTGAGTTAGTGACACAAATCATTGTTTTTATGAAATTCAAAATGAAATTATTTGATAAATTGGTGGTTTAATAAGATTATGTGAAAGGAAATGCAATTGATTAAAATAACATTGATTTTCCCCCTTTAGTATTAGGTGCCATAATTGCCACCCACCAAGATCGGAACTTATCATTTCCTTTCACACAAGGGCTCATTTATGATGGACAACTTGCCTCTGCATTTAGAAAATTAAGATGACAGCTCTTCTTCCTGCCACTTTGTCTGCTCAATAGAAAGGAAGAATTTAGTCCTTTTTGCTGTCACCAGGACTCATGATGCAATAAGCACACCTGAGGACAAGCGTGCCATGCATGCATTCACTGAACAGTGAGATCCAGATATCAAGAGGACTGTAACACCACACCTCTTCTGTATATCAAACCCTAATCTTTTACAAGACATTGGGTGCATCTCTAAAGTATCACATACTGCTGCTAAAAGATATAAATATTTCTGAGGATTGAAATGCTTGCTATAAAAATAATTTTAATTTTAGCTGGAAGTCATGAAAATAGTTAATAATTCTCCTTTTCACTTTCACAAAACTTTTCTTTCCATTCTTTCAAGTAATCTTCAAGAATTTTGCAGTAAGTATCTCTTGAAGAAATAAGAATGACTAAACAATATTCATAATTATTTTATTAGGATAATTTTATTAAAGTAATTTTTAAAAAGCAATCCAGAATCTTCAATTCAAAAGTTTTTACATTTTTACAAGTACCATCTTTATATATTCTGCCTTGCTGTCTAGAGCGATACATACCTTTGTGGGAATTATGCACTGGTTTGTATCTAAATGTGAGAGCACTTGTTTTTCTGATCAATGTCGAAATAATGAAAACATAACAGGATCAATGGCTTGTCCTTCCTAAAGGGCTCTCTTAGGAGTTTTTATGCATATTTATTCTTCCTTATTTGGAAGTCTATTGCAAAACTCAGTAAAAACATTGGAAACAATTTGTTAAGTTTAACTAAGTCAAAGCAATAACAGGCACGAGTATCAATGGAAGCTTCACAGATTCTCTTTGGCAGTTTGATTCCACTATGTTTTTATACTTTTCAGCACTTTTTTTCTGTGACCATGGGCTTACAATGTTAGAGGTAGTTTTTATTGATATGCTTTAGGAACCAAAAGGGTATATCTATCTTCAAACAAGTATATTTATGGTCTTGTCACACATGGTGAATGGTTCTGACGAGTGATGGGCAGGTATTACTTTCAAACTCTGCATTTACAAGCATACAGAATCTGTGGGATTTCTAAGACAATACACATGATCCCCCCATGCTCAGAAAGATTAAAAAATTAGCAAGAGAAGGCTGTTAAAGCCTTCATAGGCACAACTGCCCACATGTAAATTAAAATGTTTGGGGCATGATCTCAACTAATGGAACAGATTTTGATTTTGATTTTGTTTTGCAGTCAAACAGTCTTTTGGTAATTTTGTTAACAAACCTTCTGAGTCAAAAACATAATTTCTCTTCAAAGCCCTATGTATTCCACCATTTCTATCATGGTATGACTGAAAAAATTACCAGACCATAATCTAGGAGTAAAATATTCATTCTTAGCTACTGTGACCAATAATATCAGAAGGAAATTTTAGATAAGTAAATCACCTTACAAGAGCATGTATACAAATAACTGATATTTATTGCCTCCTTGACAATGTATGTTCCCATTTAAAAAGACTTCACTAATGACTGTAATGTGTAGGATAGACAAATTCCAGTAAAATTGCAGATGATCCCGTTCTTCGTATACAAGAGTACTTAAATGTTTACTCAGAATATTTTTGAGATGTTGGTATACAGACATTAGAGGGCAAGAAGAACTTTAGGCTGTTCTCTGGTATTCATCTGCGATCAACAAGCGTTTGGTAAGAAATTGTTTTTGACACCTGTCTCGGACTTGTTCGTTGGCCTAATATCTTACAGGTGTTTTAGGGAATACAGAATGAATAGGGTTCATCTCTGTGGCACTCTGGTATCAGGAGCAAACACAGAAAATGCCATCCTGGCCTTGACAAAGGAGTTATGACTTGGTTTACAACCTTTTAAGCACAACAAAAGCTCAACAACCCCGTTGCAGCAGGCTCTCCTGAGGTCTTGCTTCCAGTTGTTGGTATTTCCACTAGAAACGGTGACTTTTTATTGGCTTACAAGGAGAGATGTCAGGCAATCTTAAAAATATGATAGCAGATGCCTTCTGTCTTCTCCTTTACTCCATGTTTAGCATCATGACAGGATTCCCTCACTGAAGCATTATAAATCAGTTCTGTTGGAGTAATTTTGGTTCTTTAATTTGTTCAATGCCAGGGACTCAGGACTCGACTAAGTGCTTGATATGGCCTCAGGAAAGCCATGGGTGAAAACAGATGTTTCTCCCTGCATTCATAATTGCCATGATTCTGGTGAGTAAGAATGCACATTTACTGCCCTGGCAGGCCCTCACTGTGCAGTAGGACATTCAGCAACACTTTGGCTCCATCAGTTCAGGATCTGCCCAACAACTGGTCCACACCAGTGCACAAAGCATGGTGTTTATTCCCCTGTACATGCAAAGGAAACAGAAAGGCTGGTTGCATGGACTCAATTTTTCTCCTTTTATGCCCATTAGTGTCACACACCACACGCAAGAAGGGATTAATATGAAGATAAACAGAAAAGAATGAAAAGACTTTAACTTGGCTGCATTGCATCCAATGCGTCATTCGTAGAGACGTCAAAGATTATCTGGTGTTAGTTTTTTTCTAGGCCTTTTATTCCTGCTGTAGCAGCTTTGTGATCTGCTCAAAGTCATCCAGGACATGTCTATTTTGGGTAAATATCTTGAAACTAGTACTTTTAGTCTGAGAATCAGAAATATTATATGCACATCGATGTTACACTGTGTCAAAATAACTGGTCCTATCAAAAGCAGAGGTAATTAGCTCAGGAGTGGTATCACACTGGTGTAATGAGAATGCGTTTCAGGCTGAGAATTTTATCTCTGTGAGGTTTAGCTGTGAACAGACAGAAATACTTATTCATATGGTAGAAAGTCCAGGATCCACAGCATGTTTTTGAGATGGGACCCTGACTTTGTGATAAAACTGGCATGGAAAACTAAAATAAAGAGCTCCTCTCCTCTCCTCTCCTCTCCTCTCCTCTCCTCTCCTCTCCCAGGTTCATGTTTAGGAGCACCTGCTCAGGCTGGTTATTGTTCTGAACACACAACAATGGACCTGCATGAACTTTGCCCTGAGCAGCACAAGGCTTGCTATAATAGGGCTTCAAGTTTATGCCAGTTTGGACAAATACTGTCAAAAAAGACCAGCTCAGTTATGAGAAATATTCACAGGACATGAGACCTGCCACATTCTTAACAACATCTCAAAACACAGGGTTATTTTGGAGACATTGTAAGCATTAATCTTTTCTATGTTTTGTGTTTTGCCTTTGCTATAGGAAGAAAGTCTTCTAAGCCCTGAATAAAACAGAGTCCTAAGCAACACTTTTTCCCCCACCTTGTTTCTTTTTAACACACTTTATATTTAGGTTTAGCAGTGAGATAAGAAGCAACTGTACTTTTAGAGTCTCTTACAGCTCGACATTGTGACATACCATAAAGAAATGGGTGAGGAAGCAAACAAAATGGGAAAGCAGAAGGAATTGTGAGGCTTTTGCCTGCATCAAAAGCCAAAATGCAGGCAGGCTGGAAGGACAAATGGAAGGGGTGGTTGGCTTTTGGTGAACCTTCCTGTTTGGGCAGAGAGGTGCCATATTTCACCTCCCTTTTGTTCACTTATTTCTCAGTAGGACATTATAGGTTTCCAGGAGAACTATGTCTTCTTAAGAGCTTAAATCTATGCTCCATTTAAAATGCAACTTATACATTGCATTAGCTTGTGTAATGCACTTTTTATTTTCATGCTTCCTTTTTCCATTTTTTTATTTGTGGGTATTTTGGTTTCTTTATTCCAGATATAAGTTATTTCATATGCAGTAAAAGAACTTGTTTGCTGTTTATTTAATTGGTGACACATTATAAAATGTCTATTCTTTAGAAAAGGGAATGGTAGCAGCACAAATCTGGGGAAAACATATCCAGTGGCATCAAAACTGAATCTGACCCCTGAGTCTGGTTAAATGACGGTCCTGGTTATTTTCTGCTTTTGAATATGTTATTTTGCTACATTTTTGCTTTATTATGAATAGTTAGTGCCTCTTGTGGTTTGAATATCAGGAGTTAATGCAAGAAAGGTTGAAATTTAAAAAGTTATCACTCTTCATCAGAAGCAAGAACAAAGGAAATATTGCACAAAATACAAAATATAACATATATTTTCCAGTATTTAAGAACAATGGAACCTAGATGTTTATTACTATTAGCAAGACTATAAATCAGTGACCCAATTCTCTTTAATGAGCTATTTTCACCTTTAAGAATCTCCTCTGAAAATTTTTTGTCAGCATATCAAATATTGATCCCTTTATGCTTGTCCATGTACAAATTTTATAGCTATGTATAAAACTGATATTAGAATGCCTTTTAACTTGTTCATTGTGGAATGACTTAACTTGCACCTTTCAGCAATATTTGCAAATATGAAAGTGGCAATTTCAGTTTTAAAATGTTTTCAGTTAGATCATTTAAAGTCAGGTTGAGACCCTTACAGATATTGCCTCTGATATTAAGCACGTTTTTTGACCTCATCATTTATTCATCTCTGCCTTTTTACAAACCAGAATGTATTCTAAAATATTTTACAACCTTAAACAATATTATTCCCATTTGATCAAAAGTAGAGGAAACTGCCTATTTTAGAATGTGATTCAAGCTGACGCAATCAAGTTGGCTTTCACAGAGGAATCTCTGGTAAAATAATTTCCTAATGTGTTGCTATACATGTGATTTCATTGTGCACCCGTGCATTCACATAAATTTAATTTAATTTTTTCCCTCAGGACTTGGTAAATGGTACTATGTTTCACAAAAATTATATTAGATTTACTGCTGTAAGCTTAATCAAAACTAAGAACTACTGCAGAAGCTAAGTATTTGCTTTTGATCAGTTAGAGCTCATTGGAGGGTGCCTTCTTACGTGTTTCTACTAAAGCCAGAGAGCTGGGACACAAACCTCTGGTGAGTTTCAGGATGCAATAAAATATATTAATAGCATATAGAAATAGCTGAAGCCTTCAATGTGTGTAGATTGGATGGGAAATCAGATGACCTGAGCTCCATTATTTGCTGCTATTATTATTGTGAACAAATCAGTACTTTGTTTTATTTCACAGCATCCGAGGAGCAACGCTTATCTAACGTAATAAAATATTTTTGCATTGTGGATGAGAAGTGTTGTATAAATGTTAAGTACAAACAAATATTTACTCCTTGTCTGCAGTGATTCAGTTTGTTAATCTCTGAAACACTGTTTCCTATTATGCAGAGGAAAGATAAAAATATATTATGGATCAGGCAGACAAGTTTTATTAGAGAGGAAAACGTGGGCACTTCTGCTTATTTAAATCATGCTTATGGTGGGTCTTTCTCTTTTCAAACACGCAGTTGCCTCAGCTAATTACAAATTAAACCACCTGACACTGCTTTTCTTTCTTCTTGAGTCCTGAAAGCTGCAGAAAAGATGATTTGAACTTTAAACTGTGCTTTGTAGGAGCAGTAATTCTCTCTGCAAGTAACACATTACACTTTGTGATCTCCTTTGTGTTTTCTTACAAAGAGTCTTGATATGAAATCTCACATTGTTGAAACCTTAAGTTAATGGCCTATGAAAGAAAAAAAAATAGTACAGGAGGCATCATGGGATGCATGCTTTCCTTTTCCATAAAATGTTAGTTTCAACAAAATTCTAAGTAAGTTCACTCTAGCCTAGGTCAAGTATATTTTTTTTCATTGACTGTAGGTGTTCAAACTGATGGTCCTTCTTGGATTTCCCTGTGATGGGCAATGACAGCGATTGTCTTCACTTGTCCATTCTGTACTTAGACCAGAGTTTGCCATCCCCTCGCAGAAGCATCACGAATGGCAGTTTGTCCATTCCTTAGCCATCATAAGTGGCAATCTGTCACATCAAATTAAAATGCCATTGATTTCAGTTTGCATTAACACAGCAGGATATGTTGTGTGGAACCCAGAGTCCTAGGATGATGAAGCTCCTGCAAGTCCAAGCTAGCAGAGATCCTATTTTATACAGCTTGGAACTCAATTCTTAAAATGTTAAATTTGGCCATTTCTACATCAGTTTTACCGAGTAGCTTAATTGGAAAAAGCATGAAATCTCTCTTCCATGGAGCATGTTTTCTTTACATTCATTTAATATTCTCCCCTCTGCACAGAAGTAAACTTATCTGCACTCTGCACCCAGCAGTGCTTATGAATGGCAGAAAGCAAAGGGCTGACATCAGGCACAAGAATTCTATACTGTCAGAAATGCCAGAGTTCATCAAAACTACGCTGCTTCCCTGCCAACTCCCTGCAATATTCCTACTTGCTTTCTTATCATCATCTGTCCCCCTCAGATGTTCTCCAATAACATACTGAGGTGTTTAAAGTAACTGCATGCACACAAGATATTTTATAGAGAAATATGAAATTCTGCTTACAAAGAGTTTCTTGCTTGTGCTGGAGCCGTAGAAAAGTCCTTTCCTCTTTCCCTTGGGAATATTCTGCTATTTCAAGTGAAGAAATTGTGTTATTTTCATTCCACTTACTGCCTAGAAAAGTGTGTTTTGAAAGTAGCTTGCCTGGATATACAGCAATGACTTGGTTATATTCCTGAACTTCTGGAATATACTAATACAAAATTCATCAGAAGCATTTAATGAAGCTTTACTTACCTTACCTCTGACTGATGGCATGAAAAGCCTGCACTTTAACACGGTGTGCTAAGCGTCAATGCAGAGATATAGGATAGAGAAGAATGTATTACAAAGTATTTTAGTTGTTTATTACAATATTAGAGATGTAAGGTTTAACCTTCAGATGACCCTAAAGTTGATTCATTATAGAAAACGGATCAGTAAAATGTGAAATGGGCAGCTAAGACTAGGCATCTGAAATTAGGAAAGAACAATGTTCTATTGAATTCTTCAGCATGACTTTCCCCTTAAATCCAAGCTCATACACCCCTCAGAGTATTTATAAACTCTATCTAGTAATAGGTTAGCTTGCAATTGCAAAAAATGTATTTATTCATTTAAATAGCATATTCATTTTACCATATTTATAAGACTTGCTATACACCAAAGTGTAATCATAGCTCTATATGCATAATAAACCAATAAAAATATACAGTTTATCATTCCGCTATGATAACTATTGCTCAAGGATAATATTCATTGGCTATCTTAAACACCTGTCTTGCAACACATCCATTGTTTGCATATTGGTCCCCTGAAGGTCACTTGATTATAAAACTAAGACCTTGTGTAGTACAGAGGCATTTTACAATGTGTTCAATACAATACATAATGACAGGAAAATCACATTTTTATTGAGAATGTAGTTTTCATAAACTTACCCAAGATGTGCCCCATGAATAAAAATGAAAAAACACCTGACACTTGAGGCAAAAACATTGTCCTAAAGGTCTTCTAAATATTGTACTAAAGGTCTGAAACCAAATCAAACTCGTTTATTGATTCCCTATTGATCATACCTCTGCCACTAAGGCTGCTAAGCTGAGGGGGCTGCATTAGCATTTTTAAACTATGCAATTGAACAGAACTCCTGAGAAACTTTCTGCACTTAGAACACAAACATGAGATGTTTATCTGCTCTAGACCGCTCAGAAATACAAAATTCATCACTATATGCATTACAGTAGGCAAGAGTAAGATGGTGACAAATATAAAACGTGATTGCAGAATTACAAAACATGGAACCTGCCTGCTGTCCACCTTTGGAAAGACTGATGCTCTGGTCCTCTCTTCTCTCTTCTTATCAAAAGTCATTTTAATAGCTGCAGAAGTAAATGACACTCTCATGTCTTTGGGATCTAGAGCCGCCTCATTTCAAATTCTCCAGCAAAGAAATTCTGAACCATTCTCTTCCAGCTGCTTTTATTCTGCTTTGTTATGTTAATGCGCCATGAAAAGATGTCATGGAGGATCAAAGAATTCTGTGCATACAATTTGCTAAAAATAATTTTGATTTAAACTTGAAGATTAAAGTAACTTTCCATTTTCAGTAATGTACAAAATTAAGAGTGAGATCAGCTATGTGGCTGCATGTGGAAGTGTGAGTGAATCCAGTAAAGGACAAAACCAAAGAGGACCGGTGAGATGCTTCTGTTTCAAATGTGGCAGAACCTTTCATTTTAAAATAGGCAAAATGTGGGTTTTTTTTAATACCTGAATCTTTTTCCTTAAACCAGTAAAGGCTCTTTAATGAGAGTATAAATTCAGAGATTGACCAGTCCAAGGTGGGCAGGGTTTTTGGTACAGTAGGGCCTGTTTATGAAATAAATCTGTTATCCAGGAGCAAAACATGATTGTTTTGTTATTTATTGATAGGATAAATTAAAACATATCTTATTTCTTGACCCATAGAAGCCAGAATTTTCCATGCCATGTTTTAAAATATTTTATGGAAGAATCTAGCCACATTGAAATAAAGAAATCACTAAAGATTATTGTGTTTCTAGATTATTGCCACTGAATATCATGGAGAGAGTTGGATTATTGAAAGCTGAGGCTCGTATGTCATTGTTGCCTGGAACATACCAATCATAGTCTTTCCTTTTTTTTTCTTTCTTCTTGGAAACTAGTTGTGAATTCAAACTCCTCCAAACAGGAGAAGAGATGGTGAGGAGGGTGATTTGGTGGGACACGATCTCAATCTTTGCCGCGATCAGAAATTTTGCCTTCTGAATGTTGAAGGAGAAAGGAGGGAGATGAAGGAGGTGGACAATGACTGGTAACACATACTGAAATTATTTGTGGTAATAAAATATCTTGTCTGTTGAGCCAGTCAGTGATGAGGGTCAGCTTCAGCATTTCTGCTAAGAGGGAGAGTGCCATGTCCGAGTAGTTATGGCACTTGAATGCTGGCAACTTCAGAGCTTCTGTAAAGATTAGATGAGCTTCGCTGGAAGCTCCCTTTGTCAACATTGCACTGAAACAGCCACATTTCACTGTCTGAAAGCTGTTAAAAGCAGAACTCGGTCATTGTAACAGTAATGTGAAGACTCGATCCTTCCATAAATATCACATTAAACCCTCAATGTTAAGTCATAAGTCAAATTTGATACCACAAAGCAGCAATAAAAAATGCCAGCTCTGAAATCTTGCCTGTGAAAACAGACATTCCATATGGTTTAAAGGGATGGGGTCAGGACAAAATTTTAATAAACCTCTGATGGTTACATTATTTTTACATCATAAGCATAGGACTATCAAAATCGCCTGAAGCCAGGGGACCACCTAGCTTCAGATGTAGGAAGATTTCTGTCATAATACTAGTGTTACACTGGGTAAGCTAATAAAAAAAGTAATATATGTACAATTTAATCAGAGTGATACCCTGAGGAATAACAGTCTATTATCTGCATCTCTGTAAATATCAGAAGACTGTAGCTTAAACTAAACTGTAATTCAGATCAGTGATAAGCCTTCATGAGAATAAAATTAATCAAAAAATTGACATACTTTTTTCTTTGAAAGCATCATACACGTCCACATAAAATTCTGCCTTTCCTGCAAATATGTACTCAAAAATGCACAGATCTCATGAGGAGCATTAATAAAAAACTTTGGACTACGGTGTTCTTAAGTACTCCTCACTTATGATCATAGCATAAAATGAAATCTGGGGCTTTCTCTAATGGTCTTTTCCAAATATTCTAATGTCATAATACATCTCTCCACAGTACAGTGTAGGTCCCAGAAAATTCAGTAATAGGTGGGAGGGAGTGTACATTTGAAGCGATTATTTAAGATCTTCAATATTTACTAGAGGAAGGAAAGTGATCATAAAAACATGATTAGAATGAGTCCATTTTCTCCTAAACTTCACATTCTTATGAAGTTTTTATTGTGTCTAAAAAATGGCTCTAAGTGAAACTGAATATGATTTTTGTGGCATGCATGTGTATGTTTAAAGGACCAAACGAAGTGCACACCTCTCTTTGTGTAGTTTGTGGGGAGGAGTGAAGGGAAAGGAGAAATAAAATGAAAGTTATTACAGATATAAAGAATTTAGCAAACATTTAAAAAGACTTTCTGTTTATTAAGATAGTACAAAACATCTTTTTCTTGTGAGGTGCTCTGTTTAGTAGATCTAACAGGTTTTGTCTAGCATCCCCAGTGTAACAAGATCCCTTGAGATCTAGCAAATTATGTCTAGCATAGACTTGGCCAAACCAGATCTACAAATCATTTGTCTCCCTCCACCAGTTCTATTCTGTTAAATATGACATGCAATCAACATTTGATGAGAGCATTGTGACTTGTGAAGATTTGGTAGACACTCAGTTTGATCCAGACACTGAGAGAAAAAAAAGAGAATAAACTCAATCTGGCATCCATTATTGCAGATTATGACATTCAAGTATTTTGTGTCTATTCCATAAACTTAGTCTTTCATACAGCTTAATTACTCTGATTCTTCTATTCATTTAAAAATTGTTGCTACTAGATGCTAGATCATCTAGAAAATGATGAATTCTAAGTGCATAGGGAAAATAATTATTTTCAAAGTTGTGAGTTGAATGAATTAAGGCAGATAGGCTGTTATTTTAACACTAATTTTTACGTGTCTCCATCTTGTTAATATGTGTCTATATAACTGCTGGCATAAGTTTTGGTTAGCAAATAATTTCTTTTTCTTTCTAATCTTTCTACTTGATGCAGAAGAATTATTTAGCATCTCCATGACTCTTTTAAACACAAAGAGGATTGATTGCAAATACTTTGGATTTATAATTGGTGTTGTAGCCCAATAGTTGGATTTTAATCCCATTGCAAGAGATTACTATTCAAGCAAGTGTTCTTAGTGAAACAAAAGTGAGCCCCGGGACATGGTACTCTGATGTGCTCTGCTGTTCAGCAGCAGTTCAGGAGACTGCAGAAGGTATTAACCTGCCCTATACTTCTCCACAAAGTTGTTACATGGTGATATCAGCAGAAGGGAATGACATTTGCCCTTCAAGTGCTCATTTCAAATCAATCCACTGGTGACTTCTGATCCCTAACTGAACCGCGGAGGAAGGAGAAGACATTTCCTTGTGCTGACTGTGGAGGGAGGAGGACACAGCAACATGAGGAGCCAGCCTCTCATAGAGGAGCAGAACAAGCAGATGAAAATAGGTACAAGCTAAAGATTATTGTAGCTATGATAATGGTATTACAGGATTTTTAATTTCTCAGAACAGGAAGAGGGTGGAAAGCACATGTTGAAGAATAAGTCTTTGTGTTTAGAGTTCTATTGCTTATTCCTATGTGTAACAAAATACTGAGATAATCTAGTTAGTCTGTTGAACACAAATTTTCAGTTCATCCACTTGGAGATAGGAAAATAATTGCCACATGACATCCATAACTTCACGTTTCTGCTAGTAACACTAACTCATGGGAACTGAACACAAACAGGAGCTGAAACGAAGAAATAAAAATCTATAAATTAGCCATCATTAAGAAGGGGAGTCAACTCTTCTGGTATTGCCTTCATTAAACCAAAGGGACTGATTACACCTGACAGTAAACCATCCTTTAAAGAATTAATTGCCCGTTTGTAGAGTTGCACGGAACTGACACAGGTCTCTGCAACAGCACCACCTGCTGATAGATATTTTATCATTTAAAACTAAATAAATCAAAAGTTAATCTTCATTTCAGCAACACTGCATACATGTTCACAGTGAACCTCACAACACTGCGTGACACATTTCAAAAAAGAATCAGGCATTTATAAATTAGACTATCATGCACAGTTCCACTGACTAGGATAACAATTACAAGGACAAGCAATGCTCATGCTTTGTAGTGTTAGTTGAGCAACAGACAGAATCAAAAAGCAATTTCCTTCCATGGTTAAATTCTGTGTGCATGCCAAGGCCTCATGCTTTCCTCTGAAGCGTGCAACCATTGCCTCAGGCAGGATGCTGGACTGGATGGACCATTGCTTCTGTCCTGTTATGGCAATTCTATTGTTCCTAGCTGCAGTGCCAACGACGTATCAAAACACACCATCTAAATTGCATTTGATATATATACTGTGTCACACTCCAACTCAGTGAAGCAACACGGACAGTGTGATTCATGTGGAGAATGTGCTTGAGTTGCTTTAGACATGAGGAAAACAATATCAGAGCTAGGTCTACAACCTAGTGCACACAGCAGGATCTGGAAATCTGTGATGTGTTTTGGCCATATGGAAGTGAAAAAGTATTCAAGTGCTATCAATAAAAACAACAGAATGTGTCTGTTTCTGAGCAGCACACATCACCAAACTGCACTTCCTGGGAGCAAGTGTAAACACAGAAGCTGATACTCCCTGTAGAAAAGACAGTCACAGACGTCTTTGTTACTATTCACTGACTAAAAAAATGCTTGAACTTCTCTGGAGCAAAATTTCCTTGCTGTTCCATTAAATGCCTTGTTCTCAAGCAGCTTTGTAAAGATGCTGAAGACAAAAAGAAGCAAAAAAAAAAAATCTTAGGAAATTTTTATTCTTTGTAATAGAAAAACAATAAATGAATGAAAAACCTCTCCAGTATCACTATAACTTGTGAAATATATATTTTAAAAATTTTGTAAAATGTAGAACTTACTAGAGCTTTTAACGTTAAAAAATAAGAGACTGTAAAGACTATAAAAAGGTGAATGATGGAATAGAATAGGCCTGACTTACATGTTTGTAACATTGTTTAAAGTGATACAGTATAAAGCATGGATAGAATCACCCTTCAAGCTGCGTGTACAGAACTTTAGGCCCGGTTGCAATACTGGACCCTTTGAAGCTTATGATTCTATCTGCCACACAGCATCAAAATTACAGAGAAGGCCATCTCAATTAATAAAGTGTGCTTGTCTTTGCTGATGGTCTTGATGGTTGAAGTTAAAGAGGGACGGCTACTTTTATAAGAGATGTGGCTGGTTTATTTCCAATGGTGTGTTTCATATAGGCCAGATTTCATTCAAGTGATCACCATAATCAGCAGCTATATGGCAGGTGGTGAGGTACTTGAACAGGTCTCCCAGAGAATTTGTGGCTACCCCATCCCTGGAAGTGTTTAGGGCCAGGCTGGATGGGGCTTTCAGTAACTTTGTCTAGTGGGAGTGGTTGGAAGTAGATGATCTTTAATGTCCCTTCCAACTCAAACGATTCTGTGAATCTTTTGACAAACTTCTTGTAGCTGATCAGGGAGAATTTTAAAAAATCTGTTCAGAGAATAAGAGAGGTAAATTTTGTCATAAGAAAAAAATCCATCTAAATTTTCCTGGAGATGAAATCACTTGAAAACAGATATCAAGAAAGCCAATTCCTAGTAGAAGATCGAGTTTGTGGGAATAATTTCTTTATTTCCATTCAAAATGTCACATCTGCTTAAGAAGGTATAATTAAACCAGAAATTCACACTGACTATCTCCCTATAGAACTTCAGGCAGCAAGTGTTCCTGTTATGAAAAAACCTAATCTTTTATTCTGAGATCAAAATTAGCAGATGCCATATCATAGCACATGCTAGTCCTGGCTTAGAAGCCAGCAGTCACCTCTGTTCAATATCGTGCAGTGCAAAATTACAGATTTTCAGGGTAGTGAACCCTCCACAGAAGGAAGAACACTGCTCTCAGGCAATATGGGAAACATAACTTGACTGAGACATTTCTAAGTTTTGGGGTTTTTTGATATATTTTATTATTTAGTGAACTTCTATTCAGTGATTGGTAGATGAATGCTTTTATTAACCCTTTCTTGCAGTCCAGCTCTTCATTTTCAAGGAATTTAGCATAGCTGCCTTTTCAAATGTAGTCTCAGCTACAGGAAAACAACTCTTTTCTATTGAAAGTGATCTATTATTCAATTGAAAGTTCCTGAGATTAGAGGAGGTGCCGTTAATTAGGAAAGATAGAAAAAATATTCTGGATTTAAGAAAAACTGAGTTTATTTCTTTTATGTTGTCTTTAATAGGGTGCCACCTACCACTCCAAAGCTGTCCTGAATGTAGCCTAAAGCAGTATCTTCATAGTTAGAGCTGTGGCAATAGATTTCTAATGAATCATTTGTTTTTAATAAGCCTGAAGTCTAAGGATGTGTGATTTCAGATTCACTACAGTGCTTTCTGATTCTCTTCCTTTTGTGTAAAATTTCATTGAACCACTCAGTGGTTCCCAGAGTAACAAAATATAGTTATTTGCTCTTTGCTTGTCACCTGCTCACTTACATAGCAATATTCACCTGTTTAATCTTCTAATAGAATTTGTTATTAAAATTAATCCTAGTGTTGCCTAGAATCAGAAGACAAAACTTTCTAAACAATATTAAGAATGGTAAGATAAAAAGCAATTCTTTAATGAAAAACTTCAGGTGCACAAACATGGCTATATTTATCATGTGGTGCACACATGATTAAGGATTTCTACAATTTTTATAAGGTTAATTAATTAGTTTATCTAGCAGGTACATCCAATAAGAGATCAGTTGCCCCAGTAACCCATCCTTGGATCGGCCCCTTGGAGCTGGTCCAGGGGCTTTCTTGCCCTATTTTTCGCTATGTCTCTTCACTTCTGGTGGAAAACAAGATGGCCTTGTTAGAAATTCTCTTCTTAAGAATCTTCTAATCTTAAGAATAAGATTAAATAGAATTTCAATAATGTGTTAGAAAGGGTTATCTTGTTATTCTAAAATGTGAGAAAAGGCAGGAAAAGTACTAGAAATGATATGACTATATATTAAAAATCTACAAAGCTAAAAATCTATGAAGAAACTAAAAATGTTTAGGCATCACTAGGAAAAAATTCTGCTACATACTTTGGCTCTGTGTATTTGTGCCCCTAAACAATGCAGCACCAGAATATGACATCATGGACATCAAAGTCACAAATTTTGTCTGTGCAAAAATGCTACAAAGCAAGCAAAACCTGCTCCCATCTAACAGTCAGGGAACAGAGGAAAAAAAATTCAAATACATTTTCCTGCAGATACATTTGCCTGCAGATGCATAGCAACTGAGTTCTGCAATGAAACCCAGCTTTACTCTCAACAGCACATTTTCCCTATCTATCTGAATCATCAGAGACAGCTTAGACTTCGAAAAGTGAGTGAACCTTAATCATGCCTTTCAAGTAGATGCCTTCCTTCTGTTCAATGCAGAGAGGTTTTGCTCATGGTTAAAAATTCTCCAAAAGGTAGGATAACCCTAGAATGACATGTTAATTACTAATTTCAAGTGAAAATTCAGGATGAGAGTCATGCTCTTGGCATCTCTGAAAGTAAAACATAGGTTACTACAACACTGTGGATCCTCATCTTTAGGCAAGAGCTACACGGGCTCTTTGCCTGTTCCCATTTTCTAAAGTTCAGTAGAGCTGCTTCAGAGCAAGCATGGAAATATTCTTGTAAGCAAGAGTCCAAAACAAACAGATATTTCTGAGAAAAAAATATCATTATAACAGCACCTTCTCTTTAATAATCTAAAAATAAAATTACAACCCTTTTCAAGGAGCAAAATATCTACATCCTTCCCCATTTCATATTGGTGATGGGTGCTTGATGGCTTCAGGCACTGGAGATGGAAAGAAGCTATGTCAAGGTATCTTATCTTGGGGGGCTATTAGTCTCCAATTTGAGATATTCTGCAAGGAAAAGAAAGAAAAGAAACAGAAGAAAATAGTAAGCACTGACATTGGAACCATTTATCACCTTCTGTTATGAGAAATAAAAGGATCCTCTTTGAAGATAGTCCATTATCTATTTCTAGCTGGCTTCCTCCTGTCATATTTTCTTGCAGAAATAATAAATTTAGGAAGATCACATTGTGAGAATAAGTACTGCTATATATCTAAGTATATACATTGTTCTTTTATTTACAGTCACTTTTGCCCATTTTCTAGAAGAAAATACAGGTTTTACGTTTGTTATTTGTGGTTTCTGCACACCCATTATTTTTTCCTCTCAGGTAGAGAAAGGAGAGGTGGTAGTGAAGGAAGCCTGGAATAGCATAAAAGAAAATGCATGCAATATATTATTGCCTTACTAGGCAAACTCCAGCTGAAGCAATATCACTTTCTGTTCTGTAATGGTAGGAAAGGATTTCCATTAGGAAATGTATATTTACATAGAATACATAATCTTCACATAATGTGTGTCTGTGTGCATATATCTACATATATGGATATGCATTTATGTGCATATATACACATATCTGTGCATATGCATGTACATAGACAAATATATATACCTGCATTTGTGCATGTTGCTGGTATAGATCCACCTCCTTTAAAAATATTTCATCAACTTTTTCCAAATTTATTTATGTTTCAGTATTAAAATCATAATTATCAATATTTCATGATAATTTTATATCCTAACTACGTACTAACACTGTTCAAAAAATAATTGTGCTGATCCTGTGATTCAGGCAGAGTAGCAATAACAAGGTCACCAGTGTGATGAGGCCTTTCTGTCTCTGAGTGTTTCTTCATCTGCATTTGTACATCACTCCTCACAGTTCCACTTTTCAGATGCCATCAACTGCTTGGATATTAAAACTGATCATTTACTAAACAAAAACAAGTTGCAGATACTTACTTTTAGATAAAAAACAACTAAAACTGAGAGTAATTTACACACACATAACTCATTTTGTTCAGGAAACAAAACAAAGATCAAGTGAGGATTTGCCAAATATAATGTCCTACAGAAGGATTAGTTTATCTTTCCTTTAAGTCAGAGTATGAAATCAATGTGTTAATCTACTTGAAAAGGAGGATTTGCTTTAGCTGGGCATCTTTTAAGATACGAAATTAAATCTATATTTGTGTTTATAATTATTATTCCTAAGGGTATCTTAGGCAGGAACCTTTTTTCCTAGGATAAAAAATGTAGAAGAGCAAAGAGGGTAAAGGGCATAAGTCCCATTGAATTTTCCATCGCAATTTATTGGGGTTAAGGGCAAATCTGCAGCACTCTTCTGGCCTCCTTGTTAAATTCTCTCCCATATCTCTATTTTTTTCCAGCTTGTAGACAATTTTTTCTGTGTTCTTTCAGTTAATGCACGACAGCACTACGGACAGTCTTCCTGCCCTTCTCTCGCACACAAACATCCTGCCTGCATCACCGCCAGCAAACTCCAGCCACAACCCAGAATACGACTGAGCAGCGGCCTTGGCAGTGGTTTGTCTTCTGTAAGGACTCAGGGGTTATAACCTACGTGTCAACAAGGTTCTTGGTAAAAGATCTGTCTTCTCTCTAAAACAGAGAGTTTGCGGTTTGTTGAAGTAGTTTTTAGAGCTCAGAATGAGTTAGTTCTAGGATATTCAGAGTTTCCTCTAGGCAGAATAAAAAACTCTGCACTTACAACCTTGCATGGATAACATCTCATCCTGCCCACCTCTGTCCAGATAAAAGCAGCCATCTCCTCACCTCCTGTCCTGACACAATCTTAAAAATGCATGGATGTATTTAAAAATTTAAATTGATTTTCCTCATTTCCATGTGGATCTCAAGATAATGCGAAGAACAGAGTTGTTATATTGAAAGTATCCTTCCTAAATTTAATTTCTAAGTTTTTAAGTGGCATATTAGGAAAACATAACCAAATTGCAGTCTAAGTTTGTTGAAAAAGCCTCTGTGGCTGTGCTGAGAGTTCTGCGAACAAACTGAGGAGCAACAGGAAAAATAGTCACAGACCTGAAGAGATGAAGAGGGGGCTGAGGTGTATCTCAGGTGGTTTCTCAGCAGACATTGCTCTGTGGCTGTACACAGTGGTCCCAGGGAGGAGCTGGATCATTGTGCCACACTGAGATATCACAGTGATATCTGTCTCAGTTACTTTAAATGCATAATTTGCTGTTGTCAGAAATGATCACTTGTAAATTTATCACTACAGAAGTACTAGAATTTTCTTTCTTTTACTAAAAGTCTTTTATTTCCTTTATTTCCTTTATTTCCCTTATTAGGAATAGTATTAAATTGTATCACACATTTCCACCCATTAAAAATTCACGGTACTTATAGAACAAAAGAACACTTTTTGAAAGGAGTCATATTTTGCTATCTGATTTTTGTTTTTAACCAATAAAAATTACTGATGTAGCATAAATCATTTCCTTGATCTGGCTGAGTGCCTTTAGGACCAGACATGAAAGTCCAGATTTCCTCATCTTTGCTAAGCCATGACTGTATTTGTGCACTATTCATTCCTAAGAGTGTGACAAAAATTCAATAAAATTGGAAAAAAACTGTCAAGAATTTTAATTTCTGGTATATAGCGTATTCTCATCCCATCTAAATCAGTAGTAAATGAAGTATAAAGATTTCCCCAGTAAGACTGGAGTTAGCTACTGCAAGCTTTACGTCCAGTGACTATCTGCCATTAAGAAGGCAGTGTTTCTGCCCAAAACTGACAATATTTTCTGTCTGAACACCATTTTCTGCATTTTACTGATTAAAGCAATGAGTAGGTTGTCTGATATTTTACAGGTTACTAGTCTAATCTGCGTGTAACATTTAAGATAGACCCTTTATTGTAATATGAATGCCTGCGAAGAGTTTTTCTGTTGATGTTATTGTGAAATCATGGCTTTTGCTTGGTTTAGAATGGGAAAGCACTTAAATGACACATCTCATTTTTCCTTCTGTCATTACCTCATTTGAAATTAGAATAGTAGATTAATTGCCCCTTTAATGACAAGCGCTCGCCTAGACAAAGCTAAGATCAGGGTTAGCAGTGTGCCAGGCAATTTAGGTAGTCAGCAAACCATGAATTTCACACTGACAATGCTAGAGGCATTAATCACATATATTTTTCCTTTTCTTTCCCATAGTCAAATAAATGATTATTTGGGTTACTTTAGGACTTTACTTTCCCAAGAATGTGGGGGGGTTTTAGTTTTACCCTCTGTGCTCAAGAACATGTTTGGCTTTGGCTTTCCTTTTTTTTTCCCCTCGGGGACCATGCCAGTTCCTATTTTGCTTTTTTTTTCTTTTCCCCCCCATCCCTGTTATTCAATTCAGCACGATGTAGGGTGTTGTAAAAACCACAGGAGTCTGTGTGACTGGAGTGCCTTTGGCAAGAAGGTGCTCTAGATGTAAGGCCAGGAAATAAAGCCAAGCACCAGTGCTTGAGTTGCTCTGTGACAACACAAGGGGCAGTAACACATGCTGCGTGTTCGCTGTTGTATCAATTTTACCTTTGCTAGTTCAAAATTATCCTCATTACAGTCAACAGAACTCAGTACCAGGTGGATAATTCAAGAGACAAAATTGAGAGATACTGGTGCTTGGTTTCAGGGTCAGATGGCTGATTGAGAAACGAATAGGAAATTCTTTGCATGTTCCCAACAAAGAATTTTCATGGAATTAGGCTATGAAGTAACCAGCTTTTATCCTCAGCAAAAACTCTGCCAAATACAATGTCTTCCCAAAGTCTTTCTCCCTCACATACCTGCACTTTGTTCTTCAACAGCAGCGCAGTCTGGCCTGCTGTGCCTGCTTGTGAAAATGACTGTGATGGTGCTCGCTGTGTGTGAATGTCAACGTTGCCCTTGTTTTCCTTAGAAACATGAGGTATTTAATTTAGGTGCCCCTGCTAGCTCCCAAACACAGAAGCTGCAGTCCATCTCTTATTTTGTTATTCTTGTTTATGTTTGAAAGACAGAACAGGCATCTCTTTCCTGAGGGAGTCTCTTTTCTCTCAGAATAAGGGCAGAGAAGAGTCAAGAAGACTAAATCACCCCTCAGCTCTTAGGAAAGGTGATTTTTGATCTTCCCAGCCAAAATACATGTCATGAGTAAACTTGGAGGCAATTCCACTACGTGTGTTCCTTGAGCAGAGCTGCTTAGGGCACGAGATGTGCATCCAGAGCATGTGCAGCTTTGAGAAGCAGCAGTAGTACATTTCATGGAGGGGAAGATGCTCTAAACTGATCAACTGGTTAAATGAAATTCTCTGTCTCTATAGATAAGTAAATCTGGATTATGAGCCCTGGTTGGAGAACTTCAAATTTTGTTTGAACTATTTTCCAAAGCCTCTGAAAAGTGTGGCTATTGCATCTGTAGATTGTATATATAAAAATTAAAAGCCTGGAGAATGGACTTGGACAAATGCAAACAATCACAGTGTTCATCTTCAGTGCTACCTACCATTCTCTCATGTCTAAAAGGACAACATTTCTCATATTTGCAAGAAAACGAATGGCTGGCAACATCCTCTTGGCTTTCATGTATGCTTTTGCATTTTTATTCTTTTAACAATACCTTTTAACAATAATACCTTGCCTGTAAAAGAGTGCTTGCAGATCTAATTCTAGATTTGTTGTATAAGTCTTAAGTATATCTTCCTAAGAAACAAAGTAAATTATATTGGGTGTTTGAACACAAGAGTTCTCTTCAAAATTCCGTCCTATTAATTTCTTTCATGACTTTCTTGCACCTAGGCATCATTGGCATCAATTTCCATGGAAAGTGAAGGATGCGTAAGTCCTTTGTACCTTCTGAATGGCTATAACCTCATAGATGCTTCTAGAGATACGAGGTTTTACAGTGCTTCAAACTTTCAGGGTAAAAATTCAGATAAGAAACATAGAAATTAATAAGCCAGATTCACCACTGGGGTCTCTATTGACTTTGAGGGAAAGATATCAGGGGCAACTTTGGCCCATCCTATTAAAATAGTAGCCCAGGTGTTCCTGGTGAGCAATTCAGGAACCTTTTTTTAAAGTTCAAAGAACTAATAACTTCAGGATCTTTAATATAAATTCTAATACAATTACTATTTAATCCCTTTTAATGCATTTCAGTTTCATTAATTTGAAAGCCCTGATGCTATCAGGAGCCTACCTACTCTTGGTCCCTGAAGTAGTTTCCTTAGCTGAGCAGGCAGTGTCACTATCTGATACCTCCTCATTCACCAGCTCTATTGTTCTGCTTCAGCTTAAGCTTTCTCACTTAATATCAGCATGATATAATTGTGCCATAGGTGACAAATACATTATTCCTTCTTGTTATACTGAACTTCCTGTCTTAATTACCAAACTCATTTTTCCTCCACATCCCACATGCTCGTTACTCATTTTCAATTATGATACAGATTTCCCTTAGACTTTAATTACTTCTTGTGCTTAAAAGGATAAATTAATTTTCTTATTAACCCTTTGACATCTCATTAAGATCACTGAATAGGACAATTCTGTTTTCTCATGGCAGGCCATCCACATTATGTCTGTTTGCAAAAATACTAGAAGGCTTCAAAGACATTTGCTAAAAACGTTAATAGCTCTTCCTGGTGTGGCATCCACATCTGTGTCATATGATATTTTTTGCTTTCATAGAGCTACCATTTAAACTGGAACTGTGTTTATCCCTGTGTGACATGGAGGAAACATCGGCTTCTAACATTAGTGCTGTTGTGTTTGCTTTGCTCTTTGAGTTTAATTTGCACTTTGACTTTTGAAATGTTTATAGGACCAGGGAGAGCACAAAGGATCCCCTCTGAGCTTGGACCAGTCTCTGACAGGATGGGTATCAGACAGAATGAGAATTCAAGGTTTCCCTCCCTTCTGCATACAGGAGCTTGTACCACGGCCTTGTTTATGAACAATGGAAATAATATCCCTTCAAAGGCCTTGAAAGGAATCCCATGTTCCAGTTCCTCCTTTTGGAACACAAATCTGTACATGATGTTATACCATTTTATCACCATAAATTTGATATTACAATTTGTAAACCACTGAATTTTTCTCATTGAAACAGATACCAAAATTGCTCAATGCTTCGGCTGAGTTGTGCCTTCTGCAACATTCCCAGTGCTGTTGTCTCCCTGCTCCTTTGGCCCTTTCAGATTCCCCACTGCTTACAGCACTGTCCACAAGCTGCAGCCTCCCTGGGGATTGTGTGCCCCAGCTTCCCTCTTCTGTATTCTCACTTTGGTGAGACCTCTGGACCAAAGCAGCTCATCACGATCCCTTGATTCACCGAATGTGTGAATGTGAGTCGCTGACACAGAACTGTCGATGCAGCTGAGAAGTCATTAATTCCTGATGCAAAAGAGAATCGTGAAATGAAAACCTTGCAACAATTAAAATGCAGTTACTTTATTAAGACATCATAGAACTAGAAACAGTAAATATTTCATGTATCTAGCTGGTTTCAGGGCCTAGGGCTAGCTGCATGTTTTTCTGCCTGTCCGATCTCCGCTCACTGGAGACTCTCACATCTATTTTTTAAGAATGATCTGTCCCACATACAAGTCACATATTGGGTTTGTTGAATACTATTAAGCATCATACAGATGAACACTGCTTAAAATGAGTAGATTTGGGGCTGGAACGGGATGAAATACGCAGGGACAAATTGTTTTATAGATTAAAAATTTATTTTTTAAGTGTCTTACAGAAACATCTGGCCTCAATTGGGAAAAAATATTATTTTGATATTTCTTTGCGGAACAAACAGCTGTCATTTCAGAAGAAAAGCTCATTTCCCTTTAAAAAAGACAGCCACAGAAATCCTAGGCAGGACTTGAAATAATTATGACATTTGAAATAGGCCAATGCAGAAATGTGTCTGCAGAGCTCAGCTCTCTGAAAAAAAAAAAAATTGAGGTGATTTAGTGATATTAAGCTTACAAAAATACTCAGGATATGTGTTATTTGATTTCAGATGGTCGGCACAAAGAGGCTGGTATTAGGGTACTGGAGACACAGTCAATTATTCCCTATCAAACTCAGAAACATATAAAATGAAAAGTATTTCCAAATAACAAAATGTATACATGGAAAAAAAAATCTAACTGAAAAATTTCTATTACAAAGCATAGGATCCAGTCACTGATTTTGCCTTTGGAACAAACACCGAGGGAAAGATTGATAAAGACATGCTTGTAGACAAAAAATGAGATAAAATGATGAAAGTTTTACCAAACATAAGTTGCGCCATACTATTCTATTATCTTAAATACATTAGTGACTAAATAAAAGTGATATANAAAAAATAAAAAAAAAAAACAAAACCAAAAAAAACCCCCCCCCCCCCCCCCACCAAGCAAAAGCAAAAAAACCCCAAAAGCCTCAAGCAAAACACCAAAACATCTAGTGGATATGTGTCACAGGAATATTTGTTAGTCAAGTCGTTTTGTTCAGCAGAACACTGCTATCAGGAGTAAAATCTGGGAGAGGTGTTGGGAAAGGACTGTATTAAATAGTAAAAGTTTCTCTGGGAGAGGGAAGTTTGAACTCCTTTTTTCAGTAATGAACCTGGCAAAAGGATAAAAAAGGATCAAGAGATACCACCAGTGTTCTCACATGATGTGGGCAGTGCCAGAGAAAAAGAGAATCAGAATATCCTACAGAACGAGATGAGCTGGAGCACTGGAGTCAAAGGAATGAAATTACCCATGGTAGAACAAAGTGCACTTGAGGACCAATGAAAAAAAACCGAGATGACTGTGCCAAAATTCCTGCTGCTGGCACGCTGCCATCTAGATAACAGCACTTATGTTATAACGTCTGTGTTCGTATCTATTGCTGCGTTTGGAACGATACAAAATCGTAAGCTCTTTATTTCCTAGACCAGCCTTTTCCTTGCAAGTTTGAGGCTTGAAACCCAGTGTGCAGTTTGTAAAAACTATTCATACTACTTAATACTTAAAAATAATATTATAATCCTTTTTAGAACAAATGATGAGACTGATTGCTATGGCTTGAATTTTGCATCCATTTTACAATTGTTTTATGAAACTGGCAAAATAATGTTTTTAAACCAATGCAATTTTTTTTTCCCATTGCTTCAAAACCATAGTCTGGTCTAGAGGTCCAGAAATATAATCAAGCTTTTATATATTGTAATTCTAGCTTTATCATAGAGATCTTCAATCTCTATTTAAAAAAAAAAAAAAAGCCACATTCCTTTGGCATGTTAAATACAGTCTAAAGGTACATATAGTAATATTGCCAAACACAATTTCCAAAGACACATTTCCCAAACCCTGCATCCCCAGGTTCTTGGAAATTACATTCTGTAATGAACTGTAGGTACTTTTTGATTAGCATAGGGATGAACATTCTTCTGTTTATCGTTTTTCTTGCACCAATGTGACATCTGTGCTGATTACTCACATTATGGTTAATTCACAACTGATAATCAGTCCTAGTTTCTTAATAAACTTCTCATTAAGAGACTGGAGCTGTCACTTTACCTCCATGTTACTCTTCCTAAGTATAATCTGTGACCATTATGCAAAAGAAAGCACTGCTGGACGTCACACATGTCATTTGCAATCATGTACAAAAGCTTCAAAAGGAGCTTGTTAAGTAAATGCCCTTCATAAATCATTACTGTAAAATGGAAAGGTATAACTAATCACCATATTGCCACCCTGTTGCTGTATTTGGTTTTTCTGAGGAGGAGGCATGCTCAGTCAGTAGACATTTTAAAAGATCTTTACAAAACGCTTTCAGGGATCTCCCTGAACTTCTTGTGCTTTGCTTATACCACAGAAAAAACAGCAGTTTAGTAGTAGAAAGGCTTAAGCTGAGTCACCTGGAAGACGCTTTAAGATTTATTCTGCAACTGTTGCCTTCAGGAAAAAGTGATATGATTAAGTTTCGATGCCCAAGAACTTATCTTGTACCAACTGATCCAAAGTAAATTTTCAAATTAATATTCTGAGCCCAGAGTAAGAACGAATGTCGTCTGCAGAGAAATAAATTGCAGCTATTTGTGTTAGTTCATACTATAAAGGAATAAATATATTCCTATGGATAGCTGTCACACTTCAGGGGATGTGCAGTTGCAGTAGCAGTTAGGTTGCACTAGTCTGTCTATATTGCTTGCATTGCCAATGCAAAAAAACAGCCTTTGGTATAATGTTTTCCTGAATAAAATTCTTTAGTTCAGTCTTCTGAGCACCTATGTGACTCTGAAATCACACCCCAGGTTCTACCTGACAGTTCTTCGTGAACAAGGAAAAATTAAACCATGAGAGTTGGAGTGAGATTTGAAGTTAAGACCCAGTACTTTGAAGGATTTCTTTTTGGGGATGGTTTTCTTTTTTCCAGCTCAGTGGGTTTCATCTTGACAGGGACAGCATAAGTAATAATAAATTCAGGGTAGGGCTTTGAAAGAGAATTAAAGATAAAATCAAGAAGACAAGCCAGCCATAAATAATCAAAAAACCCTTCCTCTTCTGCAAGGGATCCCTGCCTCTGTGCTTCCTATGCATACATTCTATACATTCAGAAACCCTCAGTAAAAGCACGTCATTATTATTTTCTCCCGAGGAAATATTTGTGGCAGAGTTACTCCTAAAACATGCATTCATGATGTTTACTCATTATATTGCTTCCAATCATGGTTTTTAAGCTGGTTAAGCAAAACCAAAAAAATAAATCCCAGATTCAAGCGGGTTGTTTATTCCACAAGGTCGTATGGTGCTGTAGCTGCAAGTTGCAGTGCCTGTATCTGAGCTATGACCAGACAAATGGGATCTTTAAGAATCCTTCGGCTTATGTGAATCCTCCTTCCTTAAATTATCTAGAGAAGCTCATTTCCAGTGTGCTCACTTAAATTAAATGCTGCATCTCTGTATCTAACCTAAATTTGTTCTCCTTTTGATGGCTTGCCACTGCTTTCTGAGATAAAGACTGTTTGCCTCTGAAAAGTTTCTCCATTTATTCCTTCTGTATCTTCCTGAAAATGGTAAAAATTAACAAACGAACAAACAAAAGGAAAAGAGAAAAAACACAAGACAATAAAGTATTCGGGATTTGTAGATTGTAGTAAACTAATTCAAAGTTTTCCCTCTTTGTGTTTATGATGACTTTGGGGAAATTGTCACGACTGATGTCAGCAGGAAATACAGCTTTATACATTAGGACATAATGTGTGAGGTGATGACATTCCATGTTTTTCAGGAACTACAAAACATTCAACGCAGAAGTGCATTCCAATATCTCCTATTTTCTCTCAGGGATTTTCAGGTGATAGGACACCAACATTCATTTTTAATACAGTGTCTTAGGAACAGAAAAGCTTTCTTTTAGAATTGTTCTCAGTAGTCGTTCTTCCTGTTTTACCATTATCCCGCTGTGCACTGGCCATTCCATGCTCTTTATTTTAGGTTATTTAATTCCTTTTTTCTGTACTTTTAGCAAATACCCTTTAGGATTCTATCACAACATCCACTCACAAAATGAAAGCTGATAAGAAATGATTGTAAAATACTGCAATACACTATTTCTCTTTATGCTGTAAATTAAAATGTTTAACTCGGGAACAAGGCTCTTGTCTAGTTCCATATGTTCTTTGATTGTGGCTATAAAATAAGCGAATTATTTCCAGAAACCAATTGCTTTTCATTAAGAAACAACTGCAAAGATTCGATTGTCTATGAGTGTGTTGCAAAGATATTTTGACTGGATTAAATTTTTAGTTACACACCATCATCAAGTTCCTGTCACATTTCAGTGTTATTGATTTGAAACAGAAGTGGAATTTTGATATCATTTATTCTGCACTGCATATTGTGTAATTATTCAGATGCTTCATTTTCATTTGTGCTTTCCTACTTGTTTTAAATGTTATTACTTGCTTCAATGCTTTTTCATTTTAGTGAATACACTGATAAATATTTCTATCAATTGCAGATGTGATTTTTGCATAAGCAACTGAAATCCTACTGCCATGGTTTAATACAATATTAGACAGCAGAGGAACTTGTAGAGGCAATTAGAAAGTCTATGCATGTGTTTGTTTATTGAGTTACTTAAAAAATGTTCTAAAGGGATTGCTTGAGCAGAAAAAATGACATTAAAGCTGTTAGTTTCACTGTCAGATTTTTAGATGTCCTCACTGTGGGCAAAGTGCTATCACAGTCACTCCAGCTTTCCTGTAAATTGCAGTTTCCTTTTTATTGTCCCAAGGAAGGGATGAGCATTTCTGTGTGCAGTGGGACTGAAAAGGCAACTCCCCCACTTGCAGAGGAAGGGCTGTGCTTCAGGTTGCCCTGAAATATAAATCTCCAAACTAGAAACATCTCTTGGATATCTTCATGCATTTTGTGCTTTTTTTCCTCATTGAGATTGGGATTTAATATGGGGAATACAGCATTGCTCCATGAGCAGCCATTCTAAAATCAGTGGGAGTATTTCAATAAGAAACTATCGCACTCTAACTTCCAGCTCAGGCCTCACCTTTGTTTCCAAATTCAGTCCCAGAGAAGAGTTGCCTGAATAATTGTAAGGTGAACCTTATTATTACTACTATTGCTTTTTTCCTCTCTATTTTTCAGACTAATAAAACAACACAGTGGAAAATTTAAAATTTCCACTGTATTCCCTAGTTCTGCCTCTCTTATGGGGCACTTGCGTGGTTGGTGGGAAAAGCAGTGGGGAAAATATATAACCTTGAAATTAATAAAATAAATATTACTGAAGAATTAATTTGTTTGAATGAAAATTTGTTCTATATACAAAATTGGATAACATTTATTTCAATTTTCCATTGTGATGTTTACTTAGGAATAGAAAATGCTTTCAAAACAACTCTAGGTGGAGGTGCCTGTGGAAGTAACATAAGGGCCACTTTGTGTCCCATCACACACAGAATTTATGTCTATTAGAAACCCACTCAGGGGCTGTTGCAGTCAGTAGAGAGGCAAGTGTACCTTCTGATGGCCACAAGACAGGCACAGGAAGATCCTTCTGGTTACTCAGTTGTCCACAGCTTAAAATTGTTCAGAGAGGGCTGTGAGATAGATGATGGCCACAGAACTCTCTGCTGGGAGTCACCCAGGTACTGACTGACCCTCATCAATTGCACAGCACAGTCTTTCTGCCAAAGTTTGGAGTATGTGATCTTCAGAAACACTGCAGGAGCAGAAGCTTAATGCGTGAGCTTCCTTTCTGGATCTCACCTTTTTAATATCATACTTTAGAATTTTATAGAGCTCATATCTATTAAGTATCTATTCATTATATAACACATATTAGTCCAGAAACAACGAATTACAGGCTCAATACTTATTATCCATGTAGATGGATTATTTGTAACTCAGTGGTTGGCATTATAGTATAATCATTAATTTCCTTTGCTTTTTTTCTTCCCAAAAGGAAGTCTTCACAGCTAGCAAGGAGAAACTGTTTTCAGAACATCACTTGGTAATACTTTTCATTTCCTCTGCATATTTTAATGCAATCAGCACAGCTTACATCTGTGTAGCAATCAAATTACAAAGTCAACATAATCCAATGAAATGCTGAAGAGCCAAATAATCAAATTCAGATTAATATTAATTGCTCTAGTTTCTGCACCTGGATTTAAAAAATGAAAACAAGAAAACCACCACATAGAACTTCCTCTATTTAATTGCAATGTTTTAAATAAAAAAATCCCAAACAACAAAACCAAATCAGAAAAATATCCACGACTCCTCTCCCTGCAGGATCCAAACTCAAAACTTTGGATGATCTATTTTTTCCTTCTGTTAGGAACAGGTCTTGTCAATATACAGATTTTGATACATATTCCTCAGACATCAGTGAAGCTATTTATAATTTTTCCTTTCCCTAACAACTTTTATTAATTAATTATCCATCTTTAAGAAGGAAATATTATGCTTATTTGACACAGCCATGGATTCCTACTAAAAATTTGCAGTTCTAGCCATGGAACTAAACCAGGATTAGCATATCCATTACTAAGCAGGCCTCAATGTCAACAGGGTTCTTATTTTCACTTGATCACAGCACCAACAGTGAATACAGAAAGGTCAGCAAACAAAAAATAAGTTACCATTTCCAGTTCTTCTCCCCAGAGATTCCTTTACCCTTCCATTAGAAAGCAGCTGCACTCACAATTAATTTAACATTGATCCTTGTGGGACCCTTCCAACTCAGAATATTCTGTGATTTTGTGAAGTAACTGCAGGGGGTGGGATCTCCAGTACGGAGAGAAATGAGCTCTTGGGGACGGGGGCAGAGGCCTAGTGATGCAAATTTAATGGCTACAAATGGAGAAAATCACTACTCTGGTAGCAGCTCATGCCCTCATTCATACAACCTCTCTGGTTGCATCACATGCCTGATGGGGTGAGTGTGCTGTTACACACAAAGATTTCCAGGGGGAGTTTCACAGGAAAAAGGTGCAAATGGGAAGCTGGAGAAATGTCACTTTTCTGAAAACAATAGTTAGAAAAAAGTATTACTGTTTATTTGGGCTACAACCATCGGGCTGGTTCTGCAGTTTTGTGCCCTAAGCACAGGCTGGACTCATTCTCCCACTCTGACTTGCCTGTGCTTCATCCAAAGCACAAAACCAAGCATGTCATTGTTTTGTACATTCTACCAAAAGTTTGCTACCTAAGGCAGATGGAACTTTAGCATTGTGCCAAGATTTAACAGTGGACTGCGCCGATGCAGAGTGTAGTTTTCACTGTTACATAAGTTCCTTACAGAAGTAGGAGACAGCAACCGTAATTAAAGCGTAATTGGATAGAAAATGCTTCTTCCCCAGACAGAATGCGAGATGCAGGAGCAGGACTTTGCTTCTTTAACAAGAGCTTCCACTAGTCATTTAGGGCTCCCTTTGAACTAAAGGAAATGGCTGCCGGTATTATTACATCCTCTCTCATTTAATTACCATTGGAATTCAGACAAGATGATAGCAGGTAATTGAGAAGTTATCAATTACTACATTAACACACTTGTGACCACTGAGATCTCACAGATAACTCTAAATTTGGAGAGTTTAGGTTTCAGCAGTTATTCAGTCATAAAGTAATATTAAAAATTGTTGAAATATGTACTTCTAGTACCAGTGAGCTTCATAATAATAACCTGAAAATGTTAAAGTGCAAAGTTAATTTGGATATTGAATTTCAAAATCAGGCAGAACTGTCAATGGTCAAGTGGTAAAACAGATGTATTTGCTCTCTGTCATTACAGGTTAACCTTCTCAATTACATGCAGAGCACACAAAGCAAGAGAACTGCAAATATTGCAGCGGTCCTTTCTTTCGAAAGAATGACTTTAAAAGTGAGGAGAAAGCTTCATGATCAAAGCAGAAGGATCTCATTTTGTGTTTTCAACGTTATACTTGCCTCTTGACATTGCCACTTTAGTTTGAATACAAACATATTCAGCATAAGAGAGACATCACAGTTTGTGACTGTGAAAACTTGAAACAAACAGAATCCAAATGTGCAGGGCAAATTCAAACTCACTTTCAGCTGGCAGCACTGTGAGTGCCAGCCAGTGCAACACTTCCTAGCACACAGGTCCTTCCTCTTTGTGCTTGAGGACCTTCCAAATCACCTCTCCTTTCCATGATGGGGCTGCAAGCGAGAAGAGAATACGGGAGTTTCAGAGCCTTCCTGATGAGATTGTTTCAGTTCTATAATAATTTTCATCTGGACAGAACAAGGAAGTGTAAGGAATAGGAGTGCCAGGTCCTGACCTATGCAAACAAATTCATAAATGCATCTTATATGCATTAGTAATGTTTTGACAGACTTTATATAATGACAGAAGGTCTTTGAAAATAGTATAGAAAATTAAAAGTTCTTATCACAAGCTGTGTGTCAAATGTCAAGTTATTAATGGGCATGCATGAAAAACATGTCTTAACAGCTGTGCGACCTGAAGGTAGAAGCACCTTCCTTGAAAGGTTATCAGCTTTGGGATTCAGTCACCGTTCAGTCCAGGTTCTCAACATCACCTCTACGTATTTAAGCACCAAAGACGATCCCTGAGACCTCGGCCTTCTGTAGACCACTGCACTGTGAGAAGTCTCTCAATTTTTGCATTTACAGGACAAGACAGAAGGCCAGTAGCACCATTACTCACACGTGTACTGTAGTGCTTGCAGGACTACGGACAGCTGTCAGTAAGGCCTTGTGTAAAATCGCATTAACACAATTTTATTCTTATTATTTGCTATCATTATTATTGGAAATTATTATTACAAAAAATACCAGTTGCCAAAGGACTGAGGCCCTGGGGGTTTGGTAAAACCAGCACTAACAATAACAGCAATTATCCAGCCTATCTGAAACACGTGTTATACTGTAAATTCAGATGTGACTGCAGACCACTGGCAAAAACGCACAGAAGACAAAGAGGTTGCCTTGCACTTTGCTGATCTGACCTTTGCTTTTCCGACTCAGCCTTCTCCCTTATCACTGTGGGCTAGGTAGTGATCAGCACAGCTCTCTGGGTCTAGTCAGGGCTGCTGGATGTGCTCTGCTCCTCTGGTCTGGGTACTGTGTGGGAGCATCCCTGTTTGGTGAGGGCACTGCCCTGCTGTCACCTCCGTCCCAGCTCATCTTCTTTTCTGGAGCAGTCTAGTCTTGCTGCTCCCTGACAAAAAAAGACATCAAACACCTGCTCTTGCTGCCTGTGGATGTGTAAATCAATTTGTACAAATGTAATTGGGCCTGCATAAGCTGTTGGCATTTTCTCCTGGGCATATGAAACTCAAAGGAATCACATGTAAGAGCAGAATCCTTTGCTCTGTGACATCCTCCCTGGTTAAACTGCTGGTCAAGTTAATTTTTAAATAATCTTTCTGGCTGGCCTGAAGTGTTGAAGTATAAGGACAATAATTGCTATCCCCTACATAATGCTTTTCATTTTTCAAGCTATTTAATAACTGTAACAACTGAAACTACTCCTTCAGGTACCCTTGTAACAATTAATCCTTTATACTTCTATTGTGTCTGACACCTGATGTTCTCAAAGTATTTTATGTATTTAATGGATAAAGCCTCATGCAGTTTCTGTGTACGAAGCCTTAAAGGGCCAACTGAGTTTTAGAGCACAAACAATTTTAGAAAAAATCAGCAGGGTGTCCCTTGCACAGCAAAGGGAAATAAGGGTGATCTTCATGAACCTTTACTGAGACATCAAACTTTACAACTTTCAGGAGTCGAATCTTGTGCCCTTTTTTTTTTGCAAGAGGACAAGTTGAAGCACAGAATGATGAAACAAATAGCTAATATCTGAAAACAGGCTTCCCATTGACCCATATGGCCTTGCCTGTGAGGCATGAATTTGTCCTCTAATGTGGGACAGGGACACTGTTCCTGTCCTCATCAGGGAGGTCTCGAAGGACTGTGAAGGTGAAGAGTCTCTGTGCCACAGGATATTATGAAAAGTCCCCATATTTTCTCCCTCCATCATTTTACCACCAATGTGATATTGGGAAATTTCTTTAATTCCTGCAATTTCCCCCAAAATTATAAATAATGTAACGAATGTAGAGTTCTGGCACATGTTGAAACACCTTTGATCAACACCAGTTTAAGAAAAGTTTAAATTAAATGTGTTGTATTACATACACTTCCAGATTCAAAATGGCAAAATATAACTGGTGAAAAATTTGCAAGGAATATGGTGATTCTTAGAAGCAAATACAGACCACACAGGAAATCTCTGAAGCTGAAGACACAGCTAGCAGTGTGAAAACTGGAACAGTGCCAGAAGCCCACCCTTCTCCTGTAAAACAGTAAAACACTTGTCTTGGTGTGAGACATAATAGACCAAGCCCCAAACTACTGACTCTTCTAGGAGATTCTGTGCACCATGGTGGTGCATCAGAGCCCCTGCTGATAACGTGGCAAGCCACATGGCTTGTTTTGCTTGTGCAACCCAATTTTAAACCCTAAAAACAAAAGAAGGCTATAAAACTCTTCTCCATGCAGTTAAATTTTTTAAAGTACTTCCCAGGCTTGACGCATCGCTGAGATGGTACAACATGCCTCATTACACCGTGACACTGTGTCAGCAGCACAGATTGCCACTAGCTTTCTCCCTCACTTCCCAAGTACAGAACTGCAGCTCAGTGGCACTGTTTTCTTTCAGGAAATTGAGAAAGAAGAGAAAAGGAAAGTAAAATCACCAGGTGTACTGGAAAGGATGGTTTGTTTCCTCTCTAGGATGCACAACAGAACATATTTAATTTATTAAGCAGGTGTCTCCAAGTTGCATGTTCCTCTCAACATCCCTGCTATCAGCAACAAGTATGTAACACAACTGCTGGTTCACCCTTCACACAGGTCACAAAAGTAGGACAGGAGCAGTGCAAGGTATTCGGTGCATTAATAGGAGGAGAGGAATCAGGCCCATACTTCACTTATATCCAGTTACATTCATCTGCCTAATGAGAGACTCTCTCAGGTCCACTATAATTTGCAAGTGAGAAAGGTCACAGACAACGTTTAGACCTCAAACTTTGGCTCAGAGTTTTGGGTTTTGTGATACTCTTGCATAAGCCTGCCTACCTGGGAGCCTGCTGGGCAGTAATCATTTGACGGGGGCTGGGAAGCAGTTGGAAGTTTATCTCTTACTGCTCCATCTTGTTTTGAGAACAGCCTGGCAGCAGAGGGGACATCAAGAGTGGCACGAGGAAGACTTGTGAAATGCTGCAAGACTTGTGGCAGCAGGGACCTCCTTCCTGCTTATGTCTGAGCACAGGGAGATGTGGCATTTTGGGGAGCACTGATTAAGGAAGGCAGTCATTACAAGTATGTGAATAATCAGTGTAACTGCATTTTAAATAAGGCACAGGAAAAAATGAAATTGCAATTACACTAGCAAGAGCCATCAGTTGATAGCACTGCCAGGAGCTCTTGTTCTTTGAGGACCCAGTTAGCAAAGCTTGAGCGAGAATGAGTTTTAATGATTTTAACTTTCCCATCTTAAATAGCGGCACTGGCCAGACACTTGAAGCTCAGAAGGTGCTCAAGCATCCTGCTGAGTAAGGCTTTGAATCACCAGTTCCTCTGGTTAACTAACTGGGACGTGATCCAGCCCCAGCAATCTGACAACATTTTGATAGCCTAATGTCTGGGAAATTAATTTCTCTGATGTCCAGCCTCACAACTGGCCATGCCTGCGTGCTGTGCACAAAAACCCCCTCCAGTATTGGCAGAGGCCTCCCGGAGCACCTAACAGAGAAGGGAAGCAGGTGCACACAGTTTGTTGGAGATTCAGTGATCAAAGTCTACTCATGTTAGCAAGAACAGGTATGGATAACACTGGCACACGAATATACCAAGAATATTTTGACAGCTCTGAGCGCCCTTTCACCCAAAGTCAGGGCAGTCTCGAGGAATTCAAATGTCTTCTTCGCATCTGGATTTTTCTAAGTGCTGAATTCCTCTTATGCTACAGTGAAATTATATTCTCTTCTGGTTTTGCCTTCTGCCAAATATGTTTCTTTCCATTGCCAAATTTTCCGGTGTTTTTATAAGCCTGAGTGAGCTATTCTGTCCTTCTACCTGCCAAGATCAAGCATTAACACCTATATCTTTGTTCTTCACTTAGAAGTTTTTCCTTTCACTCAGCCAAAATTAAACATATATTTACTGTTACTATTAGCAGGCCTGATATATCTGAGCATAAAGCTGAAAATAGGCACCTAAGGACTGAGAATTCTCTAGCAATTTCATTTAGTGTGATTAGTTGCTGAATAGTATAGATTAATTTATTTTATTCTATGAGATTCCTTGTCACAGAAAGGAAATGCTCGGTGACTTAGGGCAGACTTAGAAATCTGTTCTTAATGATGTTGGAAACTTTGCAAATGCATGAATTAAGAAAAAGCTTTATACTTTAAAGAAAGCATTTGATTTTATTAGCCTGGGGCATTAGAAGACATAAAAGATGTAGTGAAGTTATTCCCCTGCCTCCTTTTTTGTCATGAGGAACTGAAATGTAACATATATACTTCTAGCATACATTTTTCTCTTCTTCCTGACAAGCCTTTAAAGAAATGCTTGACCTAAATGTCAAAAACTTGGCTATAATTTTTAACTGAAAGACCAAAGAGGAGATATGTTCCTAAGATGGTATATCTTAATTTTTCAAGAAGGAAAAAGACAAAATCAACATGTATTAAAAACAGTTGCAAGAAAATTCAGATGAGAAAGTAGAGGTGAGAAAATCTAATTAGATGTACTGCTGCACTGGAGGTCGGTGCCCGAGCACTGCTGAGAGGAGTTCAGAGCATGAACTGGCTGCCTGCTACTAACCAGTGTGTACCATTGCAGATAAATTTTGCATGTGTGTGTGTACTCATGCTAAATTCTGTATCCAGGGTGCATCTTAAGTGAAGACACTCTTGGGATTGGAGATAGAGTGCAAACTTGTGTTGGGAATAACGCTCCAGATGCCCACGCTCATGGCTCTAACAGCCCTGACGTGCGCTACCCACAGACAGAGCGCCAAAGGCTGGTTGCAGATTCAACAGCCCCATTACCACACATCTTGTCGAGCAGGTTTTCCCATAGCTGATATCTACTCGCTGTTATGTTTTCCCATTTCCTCAGCAGACACATTTTGATGGATCTATTTAGCTCATTTCTGTTTTGCAAGCTGAGATGTCTTAGAATTTATTATCCTGTGGCTTTCCTGCTAGTGGTGGAGTTCATCCCTTGGCACATCTCTTGCGCTGAGCTGTTTTCAGTTCCTCCTTCCTTCTCCTCTCTATGACATTTGGTTTTTTATACTCTCCAAATATTGCTACATCTTTGGAGCTCATTTTTTGATTTAAGTATATAACGTGTCCATTCTGATTTGGTAGTCTCTTATGGCACCAATAAGTGCATTCGGTTGGATTGTTGGCACATTTACAAGTTTTTCATTACTTTAGGATATTCCCTGGAAGTCACAGGAAGTTGTTCCATTCAACCTCTCACACAAAGCCAGAAAAAAGGAAGCTTAGTTAATTTGCCCCAGTAATTTGTGACAGCTGAAATCAGGTAAGGTAAACAGGTCTGATGAGTGAACCACGTTGAAAGTCAAAAAAAGCACTTCACCTCAGAACACTATTTCCTTTGGTATATCATCTAGCCTTTTTTTTCATTAAATAACAAAATATTGATGAGTCACCATAAACAGCAATCTACTTTAAAACATTATTTACTATCAGTATATACCTATATTTGTATACAACACATATCATTATTTGAGTTATATATGATTATACTTTTTTTTTCATTAACACATAAAGCATTTTATATTAACAAATGAAATTAACTTAAATGTGATGGTCTGTCTCTAGATTCAATATTTATCACATTTCTGATGTGTGTCCTAAACTAAAATACACACAAAGAACACATTATTTTAACTTCTGTGTTTGTCATTGAAAGGATATCTTCTATATGGCCATCGAGCAAATTGCTTAGAATTGATCATGAAACCATTCTCCAAGGTCAAATTCAGGTACTATACATGAATGTCTTATTATAAGCTAACCTTTATTACAAAAAAAAGGTTTTTTAACCTTAACAACCTAAAATATTTAGGGTTGATTTAATTTTAGATTTGATAGTTTGCTTTGGGTTTTTTAAAATATTTTGTGGGGCTTTGGGGAGGAAGGGGGGATTTAGTGTTTTTTTGGTGGTGGTTTCCCCTCTAGAAAAAGTGACCCAATAAAGTTAAAACTAGTACGTCTGTAGGAACCAAAATGTGAAGTGTATTATCTTCAATCTGCTGTGCACCACTAAACTAAACCTTTTTTTCATTTCTTATGCTTTGCCCCAACATGTTTTAGATAAGAGTTATTTACATTTATGACCAAAGACTAAGTCACTGAGCATTTTATACTTTCATGAATTCATTGCACGCCATGTTTCAGCTCATATAGGAGGAGGCTGTTCTAATTTTAAAACTGGAGCTTATAGTCTTAAGAATGCTTAAATGAATTTCAGCAAAGTATCAAATAAAGAAAAATAATTTCACATTGCTATCTTTATCAATTCAGTAGAAATTTTAAAAAATATGATTGATAAGGCCTTTCATGCTGTACAGAAGTAATTCTAATATCTAGAAAGATTTTAAGATACTTTCAACTCCATGGTTTAAAGATAAACATCCTTTGGGAACATGTCCATATTTATCTGTGTTCAGAGTTGGCAAAATGAACCATGTCCTGCAGTTCTGAAGCTCTTTGAGGAAAGGTAATTGAAAGCTTTTGACACTCAGTCTAAAAAATCAGATGAAGACCTATGCATCGCTCCTTTTGCAATATTATGAGAAAATAAGGTGGACGAATAGCTGGAAGCAAATTTGCACACTTTTTTGTATAGACTAGATAGTATCTCCTACCTTGGATTTAGCATTTACGAATGATGAGAAGTTTTTTAAATTCAGAGCAATCTATTTCAAACACTTTTAATTTTTCCAATATTCCTAATGCAATTTCTCTTTTGTCTAAAATATTAAAAGAGAAAACAATAAGTTGTTTCTATTTCAGCGGTGCAGAAAATGACAGCTATGTAGACTATTTACTGCTATATGCAATGAGATGTTGGCAACTGTAGGAAAAATATGCTTTGTTTCAGAAAATACTTCAATTTAATTTTAATCAATGGCTAGATTGCTAAATTTTGCTCTGAAGAGATTTGACTGGTTCAATATTTCTTTTTACACATGATGGAAATAAGAAAGAGAATGTTCCACATTGGGCAGGAGACGTGTCCACAAAAATAACAAGCCAAGATCCTTTCAATAAAAGACAAGGGATTGCCCCTTAAGTTACATGTGATCAGAGAATCTCAGAGAGCCAAAAGAATGAGTCTTCCTGTGATAAATTTATTTGGACAGAAAGTGCCATCTCCTTTTTTACATAGGTGATTGTCCACAACAGAGATCCAGACAGAGAAGAAAAGATTTTCCATTCCAAGATGATTTAAAATATCCGTATGTTTCCATAATAACTGATGCTATCAAAATGCGTTGTTTGCCTCCTTTACTGAAGATCAGCATCCAAATAATATAGATAAAATAGACATACAAACAATATTTTGGGAAATACTTGCAGTAGCTACTCATTCAGATCAGATTAAAGCATTCTACCTCGGCGTGGGGTATCACATATCACGGGTAAAGACTTAAGTGGGTGAAAATGGTGGAAATGAGAAGCAAAGAATTAAATTTAAAATAAGCCTATAAGGTCAGATATCTTTTTGGTATATTGTTGTTTAGGACACAATACTAGGTCAAAGTATTTCAGTGTTCAATAATTTTATCGTAATAAAAAGTTAGATGAAAGGAAATAGACAAAAAAGTACATTTTTACAAAAAAGTTTATAGCATCTCAAATATTTTCCAGCTATCATTCCAAAATATCATATCATAGTTAAAAGAAACCAGTCAAGACAAGATTAAGGACAAATACAAGGAGGGGGAAGAGGGACAGAGATTCTGGTCAGACCAACTCGAAATAGAACATACATATATTTATATATTGAAAAAAAATCAATTTAAAATTTTTGATTTTAAAATCACAGACAAAAATCTGCACATACATAAGAAAAATTCCCCCACACAAACAAAAAACATACACATCAAATTTAGTCTCTGCTAGAGTAGAAAGTTTTGGCAAAATTACGTTTTGTATTAATTTCCATTTTACCATGCAATTTCAGTGACTTCTGTTTCCCATATAGCATTTTCCTGACCTTGAGGTCAGGGGTCCACCTAACCTGCAATGATTCTAATGTAAATAATCTCCCTAATCTAATCATTAGTTGAGATTTTGTAGGCAAAGAAGATAAATTTTCAGGATTTGGTAGTCTATTTTAAGATGAGGTGAATAATATCTGTTTCTTTCCATGGAATAAAAGCAGACTAGATTAATGGATCAGATGCCAAAAGCTCTACTCCCTCATGTGCATCTCCTATTTGCATGAAACACCTCAGGGCATTACAATACTTTTCACTGGGAAAAGGTAGATGTGTGTGCGTGTGTATGTGAAGAGAAGCACTAGGATAATCTGGTCAAAGCAGAGATAACGTAGAATCTAACTTTGACTTTAAGACCACACACTAAGGAATAGAAGAGACTATAAGGAAAGGACAGTGGCATTACTGACAGAACTGAGTTGGTAAGTCCCTTTTGGTTGCTCCAGATCTGAACATGTATCCAGCTGAGGATGTCTGTATCAAAGCACAGCCTGGATAACTCAGGCATATCATGATGGTAAAAGTCCCATGACATAACTCAGGCAAGCCAGACACAAGCAGCTGGGAGCTAGGTGTGTTTTCTTTTTAAATCCAAGGAGGTACATAACTCCAGCTAAAGGTGGTGAACTGGTAGGCACTGCGGTAGCCGACCAATTTACATAATTTTGCCTTAAGGTTACTTACTACTTATTTCAGTACATACACCGTCTGAAATATATGCAAATGCAGCTGAGAGTCACTAGGGACTGTTTTGTTAGAAGTGATAATCAACCTGAGCATTACAAACATGCTGCAGGCTAAACAAGTTGGCCTATAGCACTACAAGAGGCACTTTGCTTTGAAAATCCTCACAATCATTGCCAATACATCTATGTCACAGAAATGAAGCAGAAGCAGGGTATAATCAAGCCAAGCTGATCATGTAAAGAATCATATGGGAGATATAAGGCAATAGCAACAACTTCTGTATAGTGAACTTCTGTGTTCAAGCCAGATGTTTTGACGACAACACTTTCAGATGTTGCATGAATATTTCAGTACAAAATGAGCCCAAGCTACAAATTAATGAGTTCTTTTTTCAAAGCCACTTAGATATGCTATTACAGCTAACAACATTCTCCCTTTCAGACACAGCTATTTTATTTGGATGAAATAGAATGCCTTATTCAGCTCAGGAAAAAATCATCTCTATTAAAATGTATGGGAATGCAAAGAAATTTGTGTAAGCATTTGTAACAAAAGACCCTTAAAAGTATAGAGACTCTCAGATGAAAATACCACAACTCAACAAATACAGGACAAGTTAATGATATCCACAGAGAGGTATGGTCTGAAATTGCAAGCCTTTTCTTGTCTATGTAGTTTCCTCATACCATATCCATAGTCCATTGAATATCTTTTGTCCCCATAAGATTGCCTCTGCCTCTTTAATACATGAGGTTGAATGTTTCAGCTGAAGGTCAGGATCAAAAATCCTGAGCTATGATATGAGTTACCCCTCTTAAGGCAGATGTCAGACAGTAGATTTCTGCTTTTTAGTGTATATTGCAACAGTTGTCTGTATTTCAAGACCAGAGGCAGTAATCTTGGGCCGCTGCATTCACAGATATTTTTGTCTTGGACATGCCAGATGCAATATTTTACATATGAGACTAATGGTAGAATCCATTTCAAAGAATATCATGTCATATAATTATCCAATTCAAACAGATGTGTAAATAAAGGAAATTGGTTCTGATAAAGAAATGCAGCAACCATCTGTCCACCAACCTTTTTGCATTACTGCCTTCAAGCAATTTACTTGTATGATGTGTTTGATAAAACTTTTAGATACCTTCAAAATTTGCACTGAGTTATACTTTTATGAACTATACATTCATTAGTGGACTACACGTTGAAGATGTTTTCTATAAATTAAGGAGTTTGTCTATGTATCTTAATGGAACATATCAGCTAAATAAGTCTGTAAGTCCATGATGGGTCTTTTTCTCTACTATTACTTTCATTTATAAAGTCTTTGGAAAGAAACAAATTTCATTGCCTTGAAAATCTGCGATTTTATCAGTGAGCGAAAAGAAATCAAGTAGCTGTGATGTGATCTCCAAGAAACGGGTGTAATAAAAAGACTCTTTTTACACTAATCCTAAAACATTAGTGCAGATTTACCTCCTTTTCCTCATGCAAAATACCAAAACTGTGATTCAAGAACCTTGTCCCTGCCAGACCCAGCAGGAACCGTTGAGGCTTTACCTGTGCAGGTCTGACGGCAAGTTGCTTTTCATTGCTATTATTGGTGGTGTTGTCATTACAGATAAACTTGGGAGAGGTGATTTGGGACAAAATTCCCAATGGAGGCAATCACAAATCCAGAAATATGGATGATTGGAGGTTGTCTAAGTCCTGTCATTTTCTTACAGTATAATGTTACAATGTGGTTTCTCCCTGTTTAACCTTCCAGTTTTGTCTTTGCTTTTCAAATCCTGGCTAATTAGAGGATTTTTCTTCCTTGTGACACAGGACTCTCATGTCACACTTTAATTACAAGGACTATGTAGTGTTCTATTAACTGTGGATTTTTGCTTCTTAGATTTGTGTGTTAATTGGTGATATCAGTATTCAACTTTTTCTTTTTTTCCAAAAATGTTCTTCATTATAGTAATTAACCACATGTCCAGGACAGTCAAAATTAACCATTTATGAACTTATTTCTTCAGCCAACATCTGTGAAGACTTCGTATTTCCATTCCCGCTTGTGCTGTGAAAATAGAGAGTAAAAAAATACATGCCATGAAAATAATTTATCTTTTGAGAGAAAACATCTTCTGAAATACTTATGCATCTTTTTCTTTTAAAATAATCAGATCAGTTATGTGTTTGGGGTTTTTTTTTTTGTTTTAATTATTGTAGTTATTTTACATTTTTAATTATATTTGAACCACATTTCTGAGCTTTTCTTTCCAGCTATTACCTCCATACATTATAGTCACTATATGTATATTGAGCCACTCATATTCATATAATCTTGAAAACTGATGTCAAAGGTGAAATCAAAAGTTGTCATGAAAGCAAGAATAGGCAACACAGTACTGAATAAACATACAAATATATAATTTCTCTTTCTCAGTATTGGTATTATTTTGAATTGGGAAGCTTCTCTGGTAGTTTGAATGGTTTGCAGTCTCTGTTGAATGTCTTTTGCTTTCTTCCTGCCACAGACCCTATCTTAGAAATAAGGTAATTTTCCTTAATTGTATCTATCATGCCTGTTTCATGGAAATTCTTTGGGGCAGGATATGCTTTTCCTGTGCTTGTATATGCTTTTCCATAGTGTCTAGTAAAATGTAGCCTAGTATAATGCAGTACAATGCCACTCTCTAGGTGGTCTCATCACTTGTAATGAGCTTGAAATTCACCTGTCACTAACTGCTCCTTCAAGTTTAAGAAGCTGGCCACTTATGTTAACAATAGAAAACATAGGGAAGGATATAACATGATAGACAATGTGTGTCTAGATATTTTCTGTGGGACAAATTACTCATTCGGAGCAGGATGATTTGAAAAATTGACATTGGTAACTAGGAAGTCTTTTACAAGGCTATTGTTGTTGTTGTTGTTTTAAAAGGCACACTTAGTCCTCTGTCTGGAGAAAGGTGGGTTGTAATTCACCTGTGGAAAGGTCAGATGTTGCACACATAGCTCAAAACATGACTGCAAGATGCTCAGAAATTACAATGATACACTTGGAATAGAGAAAAGCGGAACATGGAAAATATGTGCTATAGATACTCTCTGGATTTTCAATGGAATTAAAATTGTTGATTTACTTCACTTCAATGGAGAAGAATAAATTTCTTGAGAAGAAACGTAACCGCTGGTTAGATTTTTCTTTGTAATATATACCAAAATGGTGCACAATCTCAGTCAAAACTCAGTTTTCTGTGCCTTTCAATGTGACTAATTTATTAGTTTGTTTTGTTTTGGTTTTTTTTTAAATCTAACAAGCAGTCTTTCTAATATGTTCATATTGTGAAAAAAATAAATAATTTCCTAGGCACCCAAAATATTCCTACAAGGCTTTCATGAGCACTGTTTTTCTACCAACTCCCAAACAACCTTTAATCACACAGTGTATTGCTCCGAGTTATTAAGAAGAAACTTTACTGCCAAAAACTGAAGACAATAACTTTTTAGACCAGAGTTTCTCTCTGGCATATAAAACTGCAAGCACCTTTGGGCAAGCTAGCCATGCTTTTGATTTTCTAAGTGGGAATAGTCAAAGAATCGTGATTTGGTGACAGTATACTATATAACACAAAATAATTTTAAATTTTGTAATGTCAATTTCAAATCCATGTCTCCAATGATACCTGCAAAGAATGGAGAAATATAAACAGGACAGAGGAAAACAACAAGGGAACTCAGTACTGCCTGGTAGAAAGGATAAAGGGTGATAGAGATGCAAAGCCCACACACTAAAGGCCATGAAACCAGGAAATATGTCATATTTAATATATTTACTATTCTCCTGGAAAAAAGGAAGGCTATATCTGCTTTTCCACAAGCTGAGCAATATGAAGTAGCAAACAACATTTTCTTTATGTGCTTATTTTACGTTTGCCCTTGAATTGGATATAGTATGGATATAATTATCATGCACCCAATTCTCTTTCCTTTAATTGAATACAAATTAACATCCTCAACCATGAAAAGATTTGCTTCTCTGGAGTAACAGCGAGGCTAGCAGTAGGTAAAACCTAGCAGCCTGACTAATATATATATTTTGTGTGTGTGCACATATATATTCAAATCAGCATTCCAAGGGCAGCTGTTGCTATTAAGGACATTTCACTTACAAGCACAATATTACATTAGATTAGCTTACAGAACCCATAAACATGTTATGTCGGTGTGTTATAACAAAGATAATAGAAGCAATAACAAATAGAATTTAGAATCACATTTTAATTAGTCATATGAACAGTTTAACACAGAAATACTGACAAAGCAGAACTAACAGCATAATGAAGCTGCTTAAAGGTGTAGATAGTAGCCATCCTTGCAATATAAATGCAGTATTTAATAAGAATTTTTACTTAAAATAATGATTTCACTAAATCACTGTAACTAAAAAAAGGCCAAATGAGAAGTACGCCGTTTGACTTTACCTAGGGAAACAAAGACCTTTTCTTCCTCACTATGAGACTTCTTATGAAAAAAAAATGCAAATCATGCATAAAATTGCTCATGTATTTGTTAGAATATCTGATTGGTAGTTCAAATGAAGAGAAGTAGTCGAGAGGTGTTATGTTTCGCTCCTTTGGATAATTTCTTTATTTTTGAATTTGAATGGTATTAATGATTAGTCTGTGTAACCATTTCAATGCTTTCAGAAGTGGTCATCTGTTAACTATTTTTTTCTGTCAAAATTATTATATAGTCAATGTCCAGACAAAATTCAGCAAATAATTCATTGACACACTCAGTCCTTATCACTAAACAAAGTAATGAAAGGGAAGGACTCAGCATTTTGTAAAAGAGTAATTGTGAAGCACTCGCATATATACTGTCCAAATGATCCAATTAGATGAAATGTAAATTAATTTATGGATATTCTAAATGTTTCCCAAAACAGCGATATTTCTGCGCCACACCAGATGATGTGGTATGATGTAGTCATAAATTTATGAAAAACAAGAAAATGAATACATAAATGAGATAATGGAACACAAGGAAGTTTTTCCATTAATTAATGTAGCTGAGTTTTATATAATAGCAATTAAAATATGTCTAAATCCAACATCTTCACTAAGGGAATCATATTAAAAAAACTCCACTGTAAATAAAAATGTGAGGATTAAAATAAGAAAGGAAAAAAGAATCTAAGTAAAGCCATAACTTATAATAAGTAGTGACACTTTCTTTTTAATACATGAAGAGGGAACCCCAGCTACCACGCTGGGCATTGCCAAATGCATTTTAGGATAGAAAATGTTACTATTCCCTTTGTACAGATGAGTCACTGGGGCAAAACTCCTCAATGTTTTGCTCAGGATTATATAGGCAGAATTTGCACAGCAAGGAAACACTGATCAAGCTAATACTTTAACCTCTAAACCTGCTTTTCCTTTAACAACCTCTAAGAATAAATGAATTTTTTCAGAAAATGAGGAAATGCATATCTAAATGGACAGCACTCAAGAGGTTAGCTGAACATGACTTTCAAAGAAGTGGATGTTTCTTTTTAAATAAATTCTGCAGTAAAAAAATGGCAGGTGAAATGTACTTTGAAAACGTAGGCTAAGAGGGATTTTCAATAGTCAAAGGCTCAATAATATGTTATTAGAACCCATTGTCACAATACAGCATTCAGACCAAGAGCTTAGCAGGAATTAAAAAAGGATTAAACCTTTATAAGGATAATGAGAACATCCATAGTTACTTTAGATAGGATGTAAAATAATATTTGCAGAAAAAGAAATACAGGCATTCCTTGAGGCATAAGTGAACCATCAGCTTAGGAAGGTAGGTAAAATACATCACCAATGACAAAATTATTGTGTAGATTGCAACCTCCTTTGAAGAAACTTTGAAGAGGATTCCATTAGATATACAAAAAAACATTGCAGAAGACCCATTTGTAATTTATAGACATTTTCATTTCCGATGTGATCAAATGAGAAGGAAGCTGTAAAACCTTCCAAATCACCCATGTTACATCCATACTGCAAAATTCATCCATCTCAGCTTGGACAGAATAGCTGGTACTCCCTCTTCATCCACACACACACACTCACCTTCCTTAGGTAGGTGGGCCACGCCACATAATGTTTGACTCTGGATGTCATTTAGGCCCCATATACAGCCTCTGCAACCTTAAGGAATAATTACTTTGTGTGTTTATTGGTGTCTGGGTTTTTTTCACTTTTAAGCACCTGAAACAGTAAGCATACATATTTTGGGATAGCATTGAGCTACACTGGAGAAGGGTAAATACAGTCAAATGAGATAGAGATCTCCATACTGCCTCATTTGAGCTGTTTCTGCCGTAAAATATATCCAAACTAACAGGTTCTTCCCAAAAAAAGGGGCTGAGAATCAAATCATATTTTGTGCTCAGTGCACACAGTAGGGAACTAGACCTGATAACGAGCTGAGGAGCCATTATTCACCAATGCAGTTGTACCCACAAAGAATATTTCCTTTCTCTTTCCCATCCACAGGAAAACCACAGGGCCTTCTGACATTCCAAGTTATTCAGAGACTCAGAACGAAAATACCCTACTCAGCAAACTCTGAGCTATAAACGTCCTGCCATGCCCCTCGTAAGTAATGTTTTGTGCTCTAAATGATGGCAAAACACCCAAGAGAACACCAGTCTGTGAATCATGGTGTCTTCTCTGTATTCAAAGAAATCAGCATTGTGACCAGAAATGAAATTTTTTTTACATGAAAATCAATTCTTGGGGTGGTGAGGACTTTTAAGTTTTGCTTTCAGGAAAAGTGCCTTGACTTACCTCTGGAAATGACCCTTTAGCTGGAAGACAGGATCTCCTTCAGAAACCACTATATGCATCATCATAAATTGCCAGTCTCTGAACAGGGGTTCTTTGGGTTTTTTGGCAAACAAAGGCATGATTTGTATCTTGCTGTTATGACCTTTGTAATGGTAGCACACCTGAACAACCGCTTTGTGAACGTGGAAAAGTGGTAGAGTTAAGGGCACTTTTCTTCTGCATACTACAATTCGCCAAATATTTTTCAGAACATTTTTACACATTAGAAATTACAGGGAAATATAATTTAAGAAGTTGTATAACAAGTTCTGCTTTAGCTATGTGCCTACAATTTTTTCAAGTTAGTTCCAAGTATTTAGACAAGACGTGAATATAAATGTGCTAGCCAACAGATGAAAAGGCTAATAAGATTTTGATCTTTCTTCTTTAAGTGAAATTAAATTTAATTTTCATCTGCTCTGAACATACACCTCTTTTTACTCCTATTTGTTTTCAGGAAATTCTGTGAGATCTTGATTATACCGGTAGAAAAAAGGTGAACGTGTATGCCAATGTCCAAACCACTCTAGGAAAAGGTACTTAACACACATAGTTTGAGAATGGAGTTTGTCAAAATGGATTTGATCAATGAGACACTTTGGATGCAACATCAGGTTGCCAGAGAGTGGGAGGTAAACAGCTCTTACCCCTTTTTCATATTTTTTCCCAGTGTGTCCTGTACTTACCCCTACAGTAAGTAGAGTTGGGTCACACACTCTACAGCTGTTCTTGCACTCTTATGAAGACTGCAACAAATCATACTCTGAAGTTGTCATAATAAACCAATCAGTTCTCCTTTTTTTTTTTT
>VZTA01025637.1:0-30508 GCA_013398855.1 Mohoua ochrocephala
TCCACCACTCTCCAAGAAGTTTCAAGAGAGCACCGATCACTTAATTTCCTTAGCTCAGCGAGTGTTCACTCTTCCTTCACATCTTTATGATCAGGGGCTTACATGAAATTTGAGCTTTCAATTCTCTTTGCCTCTCAGCCTGTGCCAAAAGACAGCCAATAGATAAACTATGGGTTGGTTGAGTTTGGCTGAACATTCCAGTTTTTAAACGTTATTCTCAGAAAAAGACCTGCGTAACCACAAAACCAGCTAAATTCACCTGAGCTATTCAATGCCTTGTTCAGTCATTGACAGATTTATTTTGAATATTTAATTGAAAATCCATTCAGGCACTTTAAAAAGTACAGAAGAATGCCTGAATGCACATTACAAGACCCTGATTTTCTTTATGAAGCAGCAAATTAAGATCTTCCAGTGCTAGGAAGCATTTATTCAAGGTACCTTCACAGGCTGCAGGGAAACTAGAAGAATATAGAATTTCTTGTCATAATGTATCAATCAGACATATAAATCCCAAGTATCATATTCAGACAACTTCAGTAAAGTTACATGTAGGTCAAAAATACAAATCTTGTTTTCTCCAGCCAGATGACAAAGTGTTGAGTCCTAAAAAGTTAATGGTGATTTAAAAAGAACCAAAAAAGATGATACCAAACAATTCAGTTACTTATGTTACTGAATTATGATTGACTCAACAAAAGCTCTAATGAAAGAGTATTCAGATTCCAAAAAGATTGCCTCTTTTTCACTGCCTCTAAGATGCTACAGTGTAAGCAATCTGAATTTATGGGAGTTTCATTGTGACCAACTGTCTCTCGTTGAAAAGAGGCAAACAAGGCAGGATGGTGAATTTATTTCCTGTAGTGCTTCATTAATAAGCCAGGAAGTATTAGGGAAAAGGAAATTTAAAATATTACTCTCTGCCCCAGGAAAAGTCAAATCCTGAACTGATTCTCTTCAGTAAGCTTCTATGACTGCCAAAGAGGGTGGTTTATTTTACGTTTTTTCACACTTATTCTCATGAATAATTTCTCACACTCATATTTCATGATGTATGTTTTATATATCTTATGCTTTGTTACATACCTGCATCTCTTAAAGGAAACCTCTTTTCTGGAGAAACAATGCCCAGTGCTTGTAAATCACAGAGGCCTAGGAGCTCCTATCAAAAATTTCTCAAAAAATCTGGGTTCAAAGGAGCTATTTTCCTCATCCTCCTCCATGTAAGATCTACAAAGAATTCTGTTGCAAAAATCTATTATAATCTCTCAGGAGCGTTCAAAATTTTTCCTTGTTTGTTTTCAGCATTGTTGACAGATTTGCCATATTTTTACAAGGCTTTGTTTGTGCAGGTATCTCTGTGAAGCTCAAGGACTGATGAGACACCACATGAGTGGCATCCGCTCCAGTTCAGATGGGGAGCCCTTCCACAGCACTCACTGCTAAAGAACCAGGTTCCAAACCCAGCCAAATCCAGCAGGAATGCTCATGCTGTCTTTATCAGCAGTCCAAAAATGTCTAAGTTTGCAATTATTGATGTCAAAATGAAAAATTAAAAAAAAATCAGTTTAAATGAGTAACATCTTTTGCTGTATGTCAGATGTATTGGGGTTTTGTGATTGTTTGTTTGTTTTTTGACAATCTAGTAACCGGTAACTTTAAAACACTTTAAAGACTTAACTGAAAACACAGAGCTCAACATGTGCATCTAAACATTATATGGCATTAGTTAATGCCATGTTTTCTTAGATCAGTGCACTTTAAAATCAGCTATCGAGTTTTTCATCTTTTAAATATGCAGAGCAACTGGCAAGGAAAAAAAAAAAAAAAATCCCATCTTTCCCAGATAATGTTCAATCCCTGATTAAATAAAGATGTGCCAAGGCAGAGATACTTTATGCCTCAGGAGACAGCCGTAGTGGAATTGTGAGTGTATTTTATATGTGAATTAGAGGTAAGATGTAATGACATGAGATGAAAGGCTCAGCCGTGATTTTAATAAAGGGGGGAGACAGCGCTTCCCTGTGGACCCCATATGCAAAAGAGTGAGACTCAACAAGAATATATGAAGGGATTCGGCAAGAACTACAACAAATGTTTCAAAGTTATAAGACCACCATTAAAATTCATCACATTTTACTGAAGCTGAGTATTCCAGATCTGAGGGTAAGCTCTAAAACATTTTTGATAGCTTTAATTTCATTTGACAAACTATGTCATCAGCAAGGCTGGAACAATTTCAATTTTTAGGTAAGACAGAATTGGAGAGTTTGAAACCATAAGATTTCATTTTTTTAAGGGTTTCTAATAACATGATCTAAAAAGAACTCCATTTAATTTTGTTATTTTAAGGGCGTGTTTTTAATTGAAATAAATTATCACAATTCAGTAGTACTATGATGACAGACACTTCAGCTGCTTTTAGCAATCCTCAGGAAAAGCTGTTACCTATTGCTGTATTGATTTTTTTTTTTTAATGGCTACAGCAGAATTCTAAAGAACCATTATTTCTTTTTCCCCCATTAAATTAAGGAAAAACTTTGAGATTTTTCACAGTTCTCTCTCTTTCTGTACATTGAAAAAAAAAAAAAAGTTAAAGAGACATGCCTTTGTAAGGAATAGACATGAAAAGAGCAAAATGAATGGGATGAACTGCTTAAAGGAAAAAAAATAATCCTGCTTTATTTGATCTTTTGTGATAATCACACTCCTGGCACCCTGCCAGCAAGGCTCAGCATGCTGATGTCTGGCCAAGTACAGTAATCTCTTGGTTCAAGTCTGAGGTCTGTGATGAAAATTACAAAGCAGGGACGAAAATCAAAATGCCACCTGTGATTTTATTCTGAAACTAATTTGATGGAAAAAGTAATACAATGAAAACAGTCTTTTTAGTGGGGACTACAAAACTATGACTAAATTGAAACCAATGCAAGTGGATGGAAGTAGCTATCATGCAAATACATTTGGATCTGCAGGCATTCCTTTTAAAATGAGCAGTAGATGTCTTTGTGACAGGTAAATTGCTTTGAGATTATGTTTGAAGTCCGAGGTCAAACTTTTTAAATGATAATTTTAACTTACATCTTCCTTTATTCTGGAGACTTTCTGCATTTGAAACCAACAAAACCAGGAAAAAAAATAACAATTCATTTCCTCATTTTATTTTCTGTGAACCACCATTCAATACAGGCGAACAAATCCTTGAGGAAATCTTTTTCCTTTCTCTTTTCATTCAGTAGTCTGTATTTGAGCTAGTTGCCCAGAGATGTAGGGAAGAGAATTGTATAGACACAAAATTCTGCATGCACAACGTATTCAACTTAGAAATTCAGCCAGTGAAGTCTTCTAAATTATTATTCAGATTCAAAGCAGAAAAAAACAACCAGTAAAAACCAGCATGTCACTCTTTTGTCTATGTAGTTATTGTGGCTTCCTGAAAGGTTGAACATCATTAACAGCACTGATCAGAGTTTGTTTGGATTTTTCTTTACAAATATTGAAAATTATTGAGAATTACTTGGAGGATGCTTTTACAGATTTATTCTTAAAAAAAACCCCAATACAACAAAACACATTTTGTTTCCTTTATGTTACTAGAACAAAAATCCACTGAATGCTGAAGTGATGCAGATTCCCTATTTTACCACCACCTTCTTTACAAAGTTGAAGAGTATCTTGCCATTTTTATACACACTGCTGCTCTCTGCACTAGCAAGAATTGCCATACACCAGCACCAGGACAATCCCTGATCTCAAGGGCCTCACTGAAACACTGCATCTCAGCTTTTCCCAATTGCTGCTATTTTGCTCCTTTTTCAGGAAGGTTCTCTATAGATTTCCAATTCTCTTTGATATTCAAGTCCGTTTCTGCACTCTCTATCTTCCCCCCACCAACAATGCTAATCAAAGGAATGCTTTAATAGCCACCTTAACCTTCTCATATTTTCACATCACTCCTTTTCTATATTCTCCTTTGCAGTCAAAAAACCCCACTTATTGCAGCACAGACAACACAATTAAATTATCAAATTCTGTGTGCTACACATGCAGATACACTCACAACTTTCTTAACTCCACGCATACACACGTTTTAACACCCAGAGAGAACATCAGGCATGGTCATGCACACGCTCACATGGACGGCATAAAACCACGAACATTTGTGTTTAAATAAAAGGTACCTACCTGGAATGAGCTGACCCAGTAACTGATGGCATCTGGAAAGGCTGAATACAGCTACTACAGCCAGAAAAGGATAATGTTTCCATTTCATGGTGCGTCCCTCCTTGCATTACACCAGCTCGGCAGCGTTAACGTGAATGTCACCTGCAATACACAGCGGAAATAAGAACAGAAGAATTAATGATAAACTGAGGTACTTCCAAATGTCTTCGTCCAGAGTAATTCTGTGAAGAATGCTGGTTTCAATACAGCTTTAGCTATTAAAATAATGTTAAATTATCTAGCAGTTAGGCAGTTGAAAACCGCAACCAGCAAATTAACTATGCTTGCAGAGCAGACAACCCCAAACCAGATGTTGTAAAGGGAGACATGAGGATCCCCATAGTGCACATATGTATTTTAAAGTGCTGCATGTTGTTTGGTTAAGTTATTAAAGAAATTGCTCACTTCAGCAAGATAATTAAGTGCATGTTTAATCCATCTCAGTGCAAGGAAATACTTAAACTCTTGCATAAGTTGAAAAAACTGTTAAGGCTATCCAATTTACTATGAAAGCAGGGTTAAAACTTTACTTTAGTCCTCTTATGAAACAATGTTTTGCTGAATGAAGATTAGGGATAATTTTACCCAGTAATAACTTGAACAGTTAAGATAGTTTTCTGGTGAGTTTCCATGTTCTTAAGGGCATAAAATTTTCATCTGACAGGAAAATGTAATCTTATGAATACAATATTTTAAATTTTAGAAAATCAAAAATCAAAATATTTTTAACCATAATATGACTTTTAGACTCATATTTCCGACCACCACATCTGAAGATCACAAAGCATTGACAGCTCTACCAGTGCTTAAAAGTCATCTCTGCTCATCCTACTCATTTGTTTATTCTTCACCTATGTTAGTGCTTAGTATAGACTTGTCCAGAAACCACAGAATTGTTAGGGTTGGAAGCTATCCCTGGAGATCATCCAGTCCAACTCTCTGCCAAGGGACCATCATCTGGAGCAGATAACACAGGAAAGCATTCAGGTGGATTTGGAACGTCCCCAGAGAGGGAGACACCATGGCCTCCAGCCTTGTTTTCAGCCTGTTCGAAGTGCTTCCTCTAAAGCTCTCTAAAATACATTTTTCAGATTATTTTGGTGGGTTTCTAAGAGCAGTAAGATGTTTTCTAGATAATTAAATACAATCTGAAATCTGATTTATTGTTTTGTTTTGGGGGAGGTTCTTTGAGTGTTTTGTTTCTCTGAAAGGCCTGTTCCTTAATACAAACCCAAATGCATGTGAATGTAATATTCCATATATTCCATAGTGTCTGGGGTTCACCGCAAGACCTTGAGGATGAAAAGAGACACCATTTTAAGTGTCTGTCAAGTTATGAGATGTGCCAAATTGCCTGACCCTAACCAACAACTAGAGACCACCAAACAACTGAAAACCTGATGTACATCGACACATCAAAATCTACCCCAGCAACAAATAACTGTCAGACCTTGATAACTTTACACTTCTTATTTCCCTCTCCTTGTCCTCCTTGTAGCTAAAGCATACTCAGAGATGACCAGTTTGGATTATGACTCCTGTATTACCTAGATGCCAGCAGACATAATCACAACAGTGAAGAAAACTATAGTGACACCAGTCACTTGTTCAATCTGTTGGGACAGGGGAGTTTCATCTGCAAACCTAATGCATATTTAATGACTACAGATTGAAGAGTTGCGTGATTACTGGGAGCATTCAGTGCCACCTGACACTTTTGGATGTTCAAAAATGCATAAATAAGCGAATCTGTTCACATTACAATCTCTTACACGTGTTGCATTTTAAATTTTCTTTCTTGTGTTGTACTTGTGCTTCCATTACCTTAGCAACTAGAAATAATAACACTGCACTTCCTATTACAACTACCTGTATCCTACAAAATATTTTACTTCTTTTTTTTCCTCATTTCAGCCACAGTGCACACAAAAACTCCAGGTTCCTTCCATTCCCATTATTTTAATTTCCTGTATCACTTGTATGGCTGCTTTTCTGTTGCAAACAGCTTGACAGCTCTTAATGGCAGAGTTAATGGCAATTGATGGCCGAGGTGTTCCATGCTGCTCTAAATGTTATTCATGATATGACTCCAAGACTGAAACGAGGATTTGCAAGCTCAGGCCCTTAGAAAATCCAACTCTTTCTCTGCACAGTAATACAGAGGTTTACTCTGTAAAACTATTCACTACTTTGGTTTCAGACTCCCATGGTTTCTTCACCTTTACTTTCTGCTGCCAACACAAGACTGAATGTTGCTTCTAACACAAAGCTGGGGAGGCAGCCCTTTGGTCTTGCTTCATCAAACAAAACCCAAAGAAATGACACTTTCACTACAAGATTTACTTTTTTCATTATAATGTGAGGTAAAGGAACACTGAGGTGAAGGCAGGAGGAGAGAGAAGTGGTGCTCCAGGTGCCTGAACAGATTCCCGTGCATGCCATGGAGAGGACCATGCTGGAGAGCAGGTATCTACACTGCAGCCCATGGAGGGCTCCAGGTGAATATTCCCTGGAGAAAGCTGCAGTCCATGCAGGAACAGTTTATCCTGAAGGATTGCAGCCCATGGGAAGTAACTACTCTGGAGCAGAGGGAAAGTGTGAGGAGGAAGGAGAGGTATAGAGGAGCTCTTATGGACCAACCACAGCCTCCCATTCCCCAAACCCCTGCAGCACTCCAGACAAAGGTGGGGTAGCAGAGGTAGAGGAGTTGAGGATGAAGGGATGGATTTGAACCTAGGAAACACAGGAAGGGAGGGAGGGGGAGAGTTTTAATTTTTGTCTTTTTTCTCATCATCCAACTCTATTTTAAAAAGAAATAAATTTTGCTCTTCAGCCAAGGTCAGCTCACCCCAGCCATAAAGTTGCAGGGGAGAGATGAATCTCAGGAACATACTTGATGGCACTCACCTTCTCTGTGAAGGCATGTCATGCATGAATCCAACATTTTCTCTTTCCATACCTCTCTCTTGCACTTACTTAAGTGGCAGATTATGACTTCTTTTTAATCTCTTTGTGTGACAGAGCTCCACAGTGAGCTCTGACCATGAGTGCTTGGATGTTTAGTTAAATGTTTTTCCACCCTCTTATTCTGCTTGTGAGCTTGTGTTTGAAATAGATTTCATTCTAAAACCTGAAATTATCTGGATGTCATTAAAAATATTATTCTTACAGAAAATTTCAGTGAAGATATCTTTCATGAAGCCTAATCATTTTAATATGAAAATAAAGGGTTTTAGCCTACAGTTTAAAAACAATTCCTGTAGAAATCCCTTGAAAACAATCCTGAATAGGAAGCTAATTCTCTTTATTTGGGCTCCAGAGCTTCTGAAAGAGTAGCCCTGATCACAGGAAAGAAAGTAGAAAGAGTTGTCATCAAAATGGTTTTCAGACAGAAGCCGAGTCCAGCAAAAGAGAAACAAGACCTTTCTTTTCATCATCTGCGGCCACAGTGCCACAATCCTTGCATTACACTACAAAGGAAGGAACACCCAGAAATGTACTGCAGCCAAAAGGACTCAGATGCAATTCCCTGCAATTAGTCCTTCAGTGTCTGACCCACAAAACTAACACTGCAGAATAAGGGCTGGCACTAATTAGATGTTGCCAGCGACAGGAGAAGGATGCACTCACCACAGATGCTTCAGCTGGCCTGAGACCTCACCCCACTCCGTATGAAATGGCCACAGACCTACACCAGAATGTGCAAGAAAAGATTCAGATCCAATGCCTTGTCCAGAGTGCACAATGAAGATAAACACTGGCTTCTCTATGACATTATAATCATTAAAGAATCAATGGCAAATTAAACTGCACAAGCCCAGAGGGGAAAGAAGTACTGTGGTAAATGCAGAGAAAAGGTCTAATCAATTATTTTCTTCCACTTCCAAAGCCTGGTGCTATTTATCACTATGGCCAGTGCAGAAGCAAAGACACAGAAAAGATCAAAACCAATGCTGGTTTTATTTTCATGTCTTTGGGGTTTTTTATAGAATTTGATAACTACTGATGCTTCTCTTATGTAACCAGCTTCCTAAGACTAGATTTTCAAGGTCTCTTGAGGAAAGGATGGACACAAAAGTCAAGTGATTAAGACTCTAACTTGTAAAAATAACTTCCCTTCATAAAATCTGTCCACTTTGGTAAATATTATGCTAAATAAGATTGCTTATCTACAGAAGGAGACAGAATTTTCATTTGTCATATACCCAACCATTTAGGAGTGGACTGGCAAAATTTCACTGAATGGAGAAAGAAAAGAAAAAAAAAACTTCCTTTTGAAACAAGGTTAACTATTTTTGGAAGTGGAATTTTTTAAAGCTTGTCATGCATTGTTAGGCCTGCTGGTAGTGGATGGTCCTTCTCATATTTTAAATCTCCATGCCTATTAGTCAGACACCCAGTTATCATCTCTGATAATCTGGTCATCTCTGTTCAGACTGACACTACACCTGAACTTACTCCTCCTGTGCATTACCATCAGTACAGTTATAGACCACTGAAATAAGGAACTTCCCTCTACTATTTTAAACATCCTGTCTATGTTAAACTAAATTTATTTAAAGTTCCAGGAGGATGAGAAAGAAGTTCTGCCATACATTGTCTCAACTGTGTCCATTTAGAAGCAAAAATGACAAGGATTTGATGAATTAGGGGAAAAAGTCTGGCTAGCTCTTTTTCTGTTATAAAGTATATCTGTTTTACTAAGATCAAAGCAGCTCAGAAACATAAACCTATTTAATCCAGAGTAGTTATCAGTATAACACATCTATGGATCTGGACTCTGATCCTTTCAGCAACAGTTTCAGCAGACATTCATGAAGCTCACCTTATTTAATCTTTTAGTATTTCCAGACATCTGCTTTTTTAGAACCAATTGTTAACAATTGATATTAACAATTATGATGCAAGATTTGCACTTTACTTTCTTTAAGATGTGGTTTGTTTTTTGGTTTTTTTTTTATGCAGTGAGAAACCCAAGAGTAAAATATTTATGGTTATTAATGATAGTATTATATTAAATGTGCTCAATTTACATTTCTAAGCTGGCAGACAACAAACCTATATGTAAAACAGTCTTAGCCAGACAGTAATTGACTTGATTTCTGTATGGTATATTTACTGCCTAAACAGTACCACAGGAATAGTTCACCTACTAGAATTCAAATTAAAAAGAAGCTGTGTCCATGCTCATCCCCTTGTACTTAAGCTCAGTGTGAGGAGCCAAACATATGACAAAAGAAACAGTTCTTCTGCCACCAGTCTCGGTCTCATGAACGATTTCTCCACCAGAAGTTCTGCTAATCTCTAATGTTTCCTTCATGCCTGACCGTACAAACTGAGGTTAATGTTGTTTAAAGGACAACTTGAACAAAGCAGCTTTCCTCAGGGAGGAGTTCTTCAGTGAGATGGTGAGCAGCAGAACAGGATTTCTGTGTAAGGAAGCAATACATTTATAATGTAATATAAACGTGCAATGAAAGGTATGGAACATGATGTGGAGTGTCAAGGAGTGTAAATAGAATGAAAAAAAAAATTATCCCATTAATTGTATTATGTGTGTCTAGGTTTTTTTTAAATGATTCTTCAGGTACATTAAAAGCAATTTCATCTGTTTTTTTTTCAAAAACACGCATATGTATGTGACATAAAAGAAAAAAAAAAAAGAATGGATCAGGTAGGGCTCTTTCCTTGAAAGGGTTGATGCTTATCACTCAAGAGAATCAGAATAGAAACAAACTTCCCAAGCAGTCAGTTCTAAGAGATTCCCCAAGACTCCAGATTCTCCAACAGTCAGTGTGTCATCACCACTGCCATTCGCACCGTGGCTGCCCTGCAGCAGCAAAGAGGAGTTGGTATCCATTCCTTATTGGGTGGCACTAAGTGAAAATCAGCTCAATGTAAAGACTAAACAAAAAGGAAAAAATTGCTGCCCGGGGGTTTTGCCTTAGTCTTCAGGCAGGGATTGAGAGCACTGGAGAAAAGTGACAGTGCTCTGCAGGCTCCTGCCCCTGCTTGATCCCCACAGTGCTGGTCTCTCTCAAGGACTAAAATTAGGTTACCAAGGGCTTCCTGCTCTCTGTCTTTGCCGCCTGCTCCGTCAGGAGCAATACAGTCAGTGTCTGAGCATGCAGGGAAAACAAAGCCCCCCTGGAAGGCAGTCTGACAAGGTATGAAGGGCAGCAAGAGGGACTCCAACAAATACATAAACAGCAAAAGAAAGACCAGGTGGAAAGATGAGGTCCAGGGGACACCTGGAGACAAAGGATATGAAAAAGGCTGAGGTATTTGGTGCCTTCTTTTGTCTCAGTTTTTGTTGGAAAGACCGGCCTTCAGGAATCCCAGGGCCCTAGAACCAGAGAAGTATGAACCAAGGAATATTTGCTCTCAGTGGAGGTTGATCAGGTTAGGAAGCACTTAAACCACCAGGAGACACACACCAGTTCCTGGGACCTGACAGATGCACAGGAGAGACTCCTGAGAACTGGAAGAAAGCAAGTGTTGCCCCTATCTTCAGGATGAAGGATTCAGGGAAGAGCAGGCCTGTTAGCCTCATCTCAAACCCTGAGAAGGTGAGGGATGAACCCATTCTGGAGCCCATCTCCATAGGCATGGAAGGATGAGAAGGTGATCAGTAATCAACAGGGTTTTATAAAGGGAAAACCATGTTTAACCAACCTGAAAGCCTCCTGTGATGAGATGATTAGCTTGGTAGATGAGGGGAGACCAGTGGGTATTGTTTATTTTCACTATAAGAAGGTCTTAAAGGTCATAAAGAAGCTGATGAGGTACAAACTAGATCAGCAGAGAGTGAGGTGGGCTGAAAACTGCCTGAACTGTCAGGTTTAAAGGATTGTTTTCAGCATCACAAAGTCCAGCTGTACATCCAGTCCCTTGTAGTACATCCTAGGGGTTACCACTGGGTCCAACACTGTTTAACATCTTCACCAGTTCCCTGGACAGTAAGACTGAGTACACCCTCAGCAAGTTTGCAGGTGACATAAAACTGGGAGGAGCAGAGGATGGTTGTACCACTGTCCAGGGGGACCTCTGCACGTTGGAACTTCTCATGAAATTCAAAGGGTAATCCCAAATCCTGCACATGGTGAGGAATAATCCAAGGCACCAGTATAGCCTAGAGGGCAACTGGCTGGAAAGCAGCTCTGCCAAGAAGGACTCAGTGCTCCTCCTGGACAAAAAAGTTGAGTGTGTGTGTTCTTGCAGAAAAAAAAGCCAAAAGTATCCTGGACTAGTCTGGGAAAGCACTGACAGCAGGTAGGAGATGGGGTTCCTTCTTCTCCCTCTCCTAAGCAGAGGCGAGGTCACACCTGCAGTGCTGGGTCCAGCACTGGGCTCCCCAGCACAAGACTGAGGTGGAGCAAATTCAGCAGAGGGGCATAGAAATGATTAAGAGTTAGGAACATCTGTCATTTGGGGAGAGGTTGGGACTGCTCAGTCAGCAGAAGATCAGGAGAATCCGATGCATGTGGATAAATCCTTGTGACGGAATGAAAAAAAAAAGGAGCCGAGCTCTTGGCAGTGGTGGCCATTGACAGGGCTAAAAGCACAAATTGAAACACAGAAATTCCACTTAGATATAAAAAAAAAAACTTCTGTACTGCGAGGGTGAATGCACAGTGGAATAGGTAGTCCAGATAAATATGAAGACTCCATCTTGATATACAAAACTGGACGAGACATAGTCCCGAGCAAATAAATTATCACTTCCCTGCCTCATCTGTGATTATCCTGCTTCCCTCCTTAGGAACTATTGCACCAAAATCAGCAATCCATATTCTGTTCTGGGAAATAGGATATGATGAAGTGTCCAGCAGAGAATGAAGAAAGGCCACCCTCTCATTGAAAACTGGTCACAAACTGCTCAGGAGCTGTAGTGCAGGGTGACTAGAAAAGCTGTCAGCATCAAATGGTCCAGGAGCAGGGGTAGGCATGATGGAGATAGCATGTTGGGGATGTCTTTTAGAGTTTAAAAGAAACAAAGAATTAAAAAATAATATGAATACTAGAAAAATCACTTATCTCGTGAAAAGTCCTCAATTCACGGTCAATAAATAGAAAGCTGAGGAGGTTTGTGATGACATTTTTAGGGGAATAACCTTATGATCCCACAGGGAAGCACAACAAGTAGATAGATGAAGGCTTAAATGTGCTGTGCAGCATTGTAAGCTATGGCCTGTCATCACTGTGATAGTTGTGTTCAGGCTGATTATTCCCCTGGAATGCAAAAATCAATTCTAACTTGCAGACTGTTATTTTGCACAGACCCACAGTATTACGGATTTTGTTCTCTATTTTGTATTCAGTCACTCTCAGGGGAACAATCAGAGGCCAAAAGGTAATTGGGAACAGTCACCAGCAAATTTACTGAACAAAACTTTCCTCAAATCCAGAAAGTGATTTCATTCTGCTAATTAGCCTTTTTTTGTGGAAACTGCTGATATAGCTAAAAGCTGGGGAAGAGAGGGGAGAAGTGAAGATATGTGTGTCATCACTCTCAATAAGCCATTCAACAGAGGGAGAGGGAAAGACACCAAGGTCTTCACTAAGAGTTTTACAGCGGAGTCTGTGTGTGCACACAAGTGCCTGTGTGGGAGGAAGAGGCGATGTAGCTTTAGAGATCTTTTATCTGATAAAATTTACTTGTGCTTCAAACCTAGAGGAAGGTGACACTCAGGGTTGTTCTTCCCAATAGTAACCAGGCAGCCTCACGTAATCCATGCTCAGAGAACACAGAATTTCTCTATAATTAAAATGTCTGCCAAAGGAGCAGAACTACCACCAACAGGAGCTTCAGCTGACTTGCTCCGTGCAACTGTAAAACACAAGACTTTGCCACAGCTGTTTGGGGGGGTTTTTAATGCAGTTTCATATTTTTCAAAATTTGCAATCAGCCTGGGTTTCCCTTTTTGCATAACTGGGCACCATCTATTAATAAGGGCAAGCAAGCAAATGGGAAACAAATCCTGTAGTAACTAACAGCACTACAGAAAACCCTATGAGAACATGAATGGAATCCAGACTCGGATTTGGATGTGATGCCATATTCAAAACATAAAGCAAATAAATCTTGGTTAGTAGCTGGATCACTAACTGAGGCAAGGTAACTGCAAAGAAATTGCAGACACCCATGAGAATAAAAATGATAATAAAATTGATGACTTGTCTATAAGGTTGCTATCTTTGAAATGCTTTACCTTGGGAGATTTTTCCTTTTCCGACTGTGACTCAACAACCAGGAAATGAAACTTCAACATGATTCTGAACCCAAATTACAAGACTGCCAAACATCACATACTAGTTTATACCTACTCAGAAGAAAGCAACATACATGATGTGAAATAATTTTCTCATCATTTCTCAGTTTAGAAGTCTCCTACTTGTGAATGTCAGGAAGAAAGGAAGTGGTGCTCTACTCCTATTCTATCAGATAATTCCACCTTTCCATTCTACAAACTCCTTTTGCACACGAGTGAAGCAAGAAATAAGTACCTCCAGCTCAAACTTAAATAGGTTCCTTCAAGGAGGTTTGAACTTCTTGAAAGAAATGCTATCTCTTGAAAAGAATCTAAGCGTATGAGAAATTCAGTAACAGTGTAATGAGGCCCCTGTTTTCCAACAGAAAAAATTTAAAACCTGGTAAAATGTTTAAAAATTTTGTGCTTTAGGATTGATCTAAATAAAGTAAAGGATTGATCTAAATAAAGCAAAAACTCTCATGCCTTATATTACTCATGCACTGCCTCCTTTTGTCTTTTGGTAAATTAAACCAAAGACTCATGTCTCATCTACCACGACTTTCAAAAGAGAGTGTTTGGGAACTGTATTCTATAGAACTGTGCACTCATTACTTTTTAACAGCTAAAAAACAAATTCGTAATGCCTTGATGTAATTAGTAGTTTCTTGATTTGTAAGAAATGCTGACAGTTTTCAAACACTATTAAGTAATGGATGTTTGAAGAAGTGGTTGCTGTCAAAAGTGTTTCCAAGTACAGTCACACTGGAAAAGAAACAACATTTGGTAGAAAGAAAATCCAGTGTCTGAAAGGTTAAAAAAAAAATAACCAAACCACTTCTTTAACTACATTTTGACTCCTCTGTTATACCTGATGTAAAAAAGCAAGGGTTTTTCAAAGGCATTGAGCTTTAAACATTCACAGTATGTTTGAATGTCCTCAGCAGCACCAGAAAAGAGGGATTCAATTTTCAAAGATAATTGTGTCAGATAACTGTCTCATCCCTTTTCAGAAACAATCTGATAAATACCTAATTACCAGCCAAGTGATTTCAGAGCCACACAGCTGGGCCTGAGAAAAGGCTACAGGGAATGACAAGGTCCCCTAAAGCCATCGAGAGCAAGAGGCATTTGGTTTGTGAATTACTTCATTTATTCAGCTGATAAAATGCATAGAGAGTCCCCAGAGACAACAAAATATTCATAAAATGTTGAAATAATAAGTAGAACCAATATTTAACCAGAGAAGTAAAATATTTTCAAATAACACAGAATTACATACTACAGAACTGTCACACTCCAAAATCCATAATGATAACTATTCGAGTCCTGAAAAACACTCATTTTTTCCAGAAAGCATTTGTATACTCCTCAGACTCACCTTGTCTTTTCTTGATGCATAATAGGAAGATTGCTTTACAGGAAATTTATATTGCAATTTTGTTGCAAACTTGAAAAACATTCTGATCTTAAACAATTATAGCCCTAGTGTAAAATGAGGAAGAATTTATAAGTTATCATCAATGTTTAGGAACTGTCTCATTTTTCTTGAAAACTCTGGTAACACAGCAATCCTTTCTGAAAATACCAAGTTGCTTCACTTTGAAATTACTTCCACCAATTAGAAAACCCCACAGGTATGTCATGTAGCACCTCAGATTTCAGTGAATCTTTTTAAAAATCTACCTTGTAAAAGCCAATCCTGTAATCTTGCTGAGTTCCTTGTGCTTGTAGGAGTGTTGGTCCCTATTACATATCCTAAATGTTAATGGATTGCAGAGCATGAAATATCAAAGTAATGATGTAGAGTTCAGAATCACAGATGGGAAGGAGAAGATTACTGATAATGCTTCTACAATATTAAGTTGACCAAGTTATATGTTCCTCAGGCTTTATGTGAAAATGCCTGGGGTGGTGATCTCAAAAGTACCTATTTCTGACCTAACTCTGCTCCCAGATGGGAGCAAACCGATTGGAATTGTGAAAATGCAATGAAACAAGGATGGATCTATGCAATTCTGTAAATCCCATTAATATAATTTAAAAACGAAGACGCAAAAAAATCACACATATACAAACCAGAGATGTGAGTCAGTGGTTATTGAGCAACGTGAGGGATCAGACTGCCCAGGAAAGTGCTGGAGTCACCATCCCTGGAAGTATTTAACAGACGTGTTGATGTGGCACTTCCAGACGTGGTTTAGTGGTGACCTTGGCAGTGCTGACTTAACAGACTGAGTTGGACTCAATCTTAGGTCTTGTCTTTTACAATCTAAACAATTCTACAGTTCTTTGACAAAGATTTAAACCAAGCTGGTTTGCCTTTGCTCTGCTACCTCACACAAGTGGTGATCGCACAATCAACAGCCTGACAGTTTTCAAACCTGCTCCTTTCTGATTCTCAGCTACTAAGTTCCAGCATTTCTGCACGTGTCATTATTCACCTTGCACATAAATATGAAATAAAGCTGTCTGGGAAGAGCTGACACTCCGTTAGCATTTAAGTTCCAGCAGTCAGGCGTGTTGTATATTCAGTGGGGCACGCAGCAAAAGGTCCTGGGGTTCTGCTTGTTTGAAAATTAAGACTTGACCTCAGGTCACAGCTTTGGCATAACCACTGTTCTGAAACTGTTTAAATTATGGAAGTAAAATTCCTGGATAAACTCCCCCCCCTCCAAATGCAACTGAGGAAAGAGACCTGAGTGCAAATCACACAGTGAAAAGAAACACCCAGACTCCACTTCAGTACGTGGTAAAATCTTTATGTTCATCTGTTTCCAAACTTCTTAGGCTTCCATCTATCATGGCAGGCAGGGACGTTAAATGCCCTCTCAAAAAATAAACTCTGTGAAATTAAAAAAAAAAAAGAATCCTAAACAAAACAGGAGCTGCTTTCTGCTATGAAATAATAAGCATTTTGGGACTGCGAGCTGCAGCTTCCGCAGCAAAAGGCTTGCTGGGATTATTTTCCACTTGAGATTCAACTTTGAAGGAAAGAAAAGCAACTTGGCTCTTGCCCTTAGTGAGAACAAGAGCAGTTAGAAAGGATTTCCACAACCTGCCTCACCTACAAGCCTTCTCAGAGACGGAAATGCACACCAGGAGTCAAAGAATATCCAGCTCTCCCCTAGAGCGCACTCATCCTTCTGGAGTCGCCAGCAAAGGTGAAGCTTAAACAATACAAGGACTTTCAACCTTGTCTGCTTCTCGGTTAAAGAGACTTCTGTGAAATGCTAACTCCTTGGGGGAAAGGAAGGAGATGCCAGCTTTCATGAAGCTACTGGAAGAGTGGCAGAATCCCTTTGAAACTGAGACTGATCTGATAAGGTCGTTATGGTTGTTAATAGCAACTCTTTCCTCTGCTTCCTCGGAGGCGATTGTGGCATTTAGTGGCAGCTCAGGGCAGCCAGCAGCCGAGCTGTCATTGCAGGGCTGTGACTCTGAAAGCCCCGTCCTGTCCATATCTAGCAGACAAAAGAGCTTCTCCCTGTAAAAGAGGAGTACTAATGCCTCCTATTTTTTCTGAAACTGAAAGTAGTAGCTTTTTGTTATGCCTCACGCTCAAAGCAGATTTGGCCATCTCACTGATTTTGTTTCCACTGGCTTTTAAATCAGGAGTCCGGAGAAACAAAAAGATTTAAAGCAATTGCATATCTACAGCTCCTGAGACTGTAAATCTTTGGGTCAAAGGTAAAAATCCTAAATGCCACCACTCCCAGCCCCAAGAGGAATGCAGGGAGGATGTAACCCTTACCTCTTCTGTCTGGCTAATGGGCTCATGCAAAATTCCACACTATCTCCAGGGCAGAGAGATGCAGAGCAGTGCAGTGGTGGGCCTAAAGTACAGGGGAGGGAATGAAAACAGATCTGGGATTATTTCAAAGGGAAAGTTTAGTGTATGCAGGAATCCTACCGATCCTTTTGGTCTGGCTATTTTTGTTTCAAACTCCTATGAGAAGAGCCAACAAGGCAGTGGGACCACAGACTTCATGCAAGGAAATGCTACTCTGTGAACCCTAATAATGCCTCGAGGATGCTTTATGAAAGGGGTTTGTTTAGTGCGTCTGCTGTCAACAACCTGTGAAAGGTTTAAGGCATCACCAGCCAGCTCCTCCCAGGAATGGGCATTAGAAGTAGGAGGAAAATCTGAGGCAAGACCTGAAAATTCATTTTCACTATTTCTGTGGAAATGAAGTCTTAGACAAAACATATTTAAAAGCTGCACTAAATTTGATGAAGAGAAGGATATGCAAAAGAAGCTTCCTTCGTAATCCAAACAGTAATTTGAAAATGAAGATCACTCCTAAAAAGAATATCGTCCTCCTTTTTGCCCCATCCCTCTTCCTCTTTAGTTTTTTCCTTTTAAGAAAGTCCTTTACAGCCTATTTTTAGTCAGCTCAGGGTCTATTGACTCATAAGTTCTGGAACACAATTTAAGGGCTGAAGTTACCGGTTATAGAGCTAAGAGTAGAAGAAAATTCAAATGGATAGACTGAGCATTCTGACCCTGGACAATTTCCCTTGTGAGGATGCTCCCAGATCATTAATTCTGTCTGTTAGAAAGACAAAAGCTGTTCGTGTCCATTAGCATATGAACTACAGTAAACAACAGGGTGCTTTCTAGCTTTTGTTTCTAAGTATAATTGTAGAAAACTAAATTAAAAGGATAAAGCTAAAAATGTCCTGACCAGGAAAGATCGACAGACATGGAAAAAAGAATGAAGGACTTATTGGGTAACTTTAAAAAGGTTATCCAATCTTATAAATTCTATGCAAAACTTGAAATAACCTTTACATACAAGAACAAACAACCATATGTGTCTCAATACCAAATTCTAGAGTTTCAGCTATTCAAGCAGCACAGTAACCCAAAATTTCATACATATTTTCTCCTATGAATGCAATGCACTCTTCTGAGAGAAAACACTCAGTCAAACAACAGGGATTTTGTTTTATCAGAATACATAATACACTAAAAGTTCAGATTAACTGGCTATTATTTTGAAAGGTCTCCAGCTCCTAGCATGGATCCTCAGGCATTTTGCATCTCTCAGATGCATGATCAGATGCTCACACGTGTATCACGTTCCCTGTAAGTACAAGGGACACGGGCTATAAACATATTTTAAAAGTTATGGATGTGCCTGACATAACTGGTGTGACCTTTCCTGATAGAGGAACTGCTGTATAATCAGTCTCATGTGGGCAAGAAAATACACCACCACCTTGAATCATTGAATTCAGTTGCATCAGCAGGAATTTGAAAACACAGACCAAGTAACCAAACTCTGTCAGCTCCTAAACCTTCAGAGGCTAAAAGAGTTGAAACTCAAGTATTCCCAAGCTGGACAGAAACAATCGGAAGCTTATAGAGGTGGACAACTGATTTCCTAGCAGTAAACCATAATGATGACACTAACCTTTAATGGATAAATAACTAGTTAGGGGTAGAAAAAACCCACTGAATCCTCAGGAACTGTGTATTCATGACTTAATAATAAGCTGCATTTCTGCATATTTTATTTAAACAGTTTTTGTGATCTGGGACTACTAGAGGAGTAAGTATGGTGAGAGTGTAATTTTTAAAAGGCTAAGAGTGATTCAAGAGGAGTATCCCTGTCTTTGACTTTAGAAAATTCTTTATTTTCTTTCACTGAAGTGGCCATCTCTTTGAAAATACCTGAAATGAGGTGTCATTCATTTTCCAACAAGACCTGTACTACTAGAAATGAGATTCCAACAGAGCAAGAGAACAATATTGTATACTTTATCTCTGAACTGGAAACTGAAATGAAGAATGTTTATTTGATAATAAAGAAAATTATATATGTGCTCCTTTGTGCTACTGGCACTTTTGGAAGGCAATATTGTTTTTCTAGGACTCAAAGAAAGGCAACATTAACTTAACTCAGCAAACGAAAGTCACTGTAAAAAATGACTCAAAGTATTTTTACCTCATTCACCCCTAGCTAAAATAAGAATTTTGTTCTAATATTTCCATTGGCTTGGCTTTCCAGCATCCACCCATTCCCTCCTTTCCCTGCAGGTAAGTCCATGTAGATGGGTGCTTTGCAGCACACCAATGCTGCCACCGGTGAGAAGGCAGTGGATTAGATGTTCTCATGGCTGCAGTGTGAATTTGTTCACATTTTGAGCATGTGATTTATCATAGAGTCAGATGAACTAATCAGTATTGATGAAGAGGTTCATAACATGCCTCAAAGTCACATTCCTAGCACACATTAAACTGATTCAGAGCTACCCTTCTCCAGTTATTTTCCTGTTAGTGAAAGGGAAATAAAATTAATTTTAAATCCTTGCTCTCACCTGCACCAACCTGTATCAGAACCATTCATTTCCTGCTAAATGGATACTTAATTTGTTTTCAGCCGACTTTGGAGATCTCCGGTATTGACAGACAAAAGTATGTATTGACAGACAAAAAGCAAATGTCTCAAATGCCACAAAAAGCACATTTTATAGAGTACAAAGCCTTCTTAAATTTGGCCACTAGAAAAAAGTTAATAATATTTTCCTAGAGAAATTAATGTGTAATAACACACTTGTATGTGCTTGTAGAATAAAACTTGCACAGCCAGCACTAAAATTGAAACCTCTAACAATACATGATCACAATTAATAAATTCATACCAGTAAATCATCTTTTAACCACAACGCAATTCAAGAACTTTCATACCTGAAATAAAATATTAATTATTCCCTGGTACTCTCCCCGTTTCTTTCACATCACCCTGTGTGCACACTTTTACTTGTGTCTTTTTCACAGGTAGCAGCATCACAACTCTTGGTCAAACTTTGCTGACTGAGCATTTCCTGGCATCATTTCCACGGGATGATCTGCTCCTAAGCAGGAAATCTACAACTATCCTGGTCTTTGTGCAACAGTTTATGTCTTATGTTTATAAACAGCTCCTCCCCCTCAATAACAACTTCAATAACTCAGTTTTTCCCTCCCAGCTGAGGCAACGCTGCCCTGAAAAACTGTTTCTCAGTTCCTCAAACGTCTCCCAGTTCCACAAAAGCTCAGCTTGTTCAGAGCACTCAAATAGCTCAAGAGCCGTGAACTGAAGTGCCAGCGAATGACAAATCAAAATCTCGTTTTCATAAAGTGAACACTATCTCTTCTGGCACTTAAAGTTCTTGTCAAAATTGCCTTTGATGAAAGAAGAAAGTTAAATTGAAGCCAGGGAGAAAGAGCCTGCTAAAGTACATTGTTATGCTCGCCAGTGGACCAACAAAGACACACAGTGGGACACACCCTAATGTGTGTTTTGGAAGAAAACGCCTTCATCAGTACACTTGGAAAAATTTTGCCCTCATTAATACCTACAAAAAATAAGTCTCTGCTTCCCTCCTCCCTAAAAAAATCACCTTAAAAGTTACTCTCACAGATAAAACATAACCAAACACAAAATAATTCGTGACTGACAAGTTGTTGACATTCTTCAAAGCAATAGATGCTGCTCTACTACTGCAAGCAAGGAAGACTGAGACAAATAAAAATATAGGGCATGAGTAGAAATGACAGCAGGTTTGATTACAGTGAAAAATAAGAAAATCCGAAGCTCCTGAAAAGTTGTTTGAAAACCAACACACCTTGGTAAGAAAGAACAAAAAAAAACAACCACAACTTGTTTCTCAAATGGCATTCAGAAAATCAAATTTCCCTGCAAAAAACTTTTCCTTTTTAAATATTCAGACTCTAATCTTCAAAAGCCGATATTTATGAGACTCCTCTTTTAGCAATTTGCTGCACTAATCTAAAATAGCATTGCTCACATTTACATATAAATTAAGCCAACTACTTCATCACATTCTTTAAGCAGTTTATTTACTGTGCACTTGGCACAGCAGCTGTTTTAGTTTTCCATAAAATAGAAAATATCATATAGAAAAACATACATCTTCTCTGAGTAGGGAAATGGAATAAACGGAATCGTACGCTCAGAAAAAGAAAGGAAGTAGAAAAACAGTGCAGGAGTGACAAAATAATTTTTTACTTCCATTTAGTGCAACCTGCCAGTCTAACTGTGAGCCTAAACCACTGAATTCCACATACGAAGGTCAATCTGACCTGTTAGGCAAACATTCTGGCAATTTATTTTAGTGGATCACTGTCTCCATTCAAACATGAAATCAAACCCTGTGCTGTAAGCAATAGAAGATACAAGAACAACTTCTGGTAGCAGATCCAACTTCAAGTCATGAAACCTGCAGTAAATGCACCCTTTATTAAAAATATCTTGTCATTGTCAATGGCTTTTAAGGGCTTCTTGTTTGTGGTTTTTTTTTTTTTGTGATTCTGATACAGGCGTAATAAAAGTATTTACTAAACAGAATACACAAGCAGCTCTATTGACAAATCCCAGATTAACCTCTCCACTCCTGACCTTTCCTGTACCTAATCTCCTACCTCAGCTGCCTCACTGATGCCTCACCTGCCTGGCATGCCATCATCTTAACATGGCCAAAATTGACCTCTTTGTCTTCCCACCAAAGCACTGCATCACCGGCATCCCCCTGTCACTCAAGCCTGTAATAAAAATGTCATTTTTGTTTCACCTTTCCCTAGCCTTCCTAATCCAGATCATAAATAAATCTTTCTGCTGCTTCTCCTACACATTAAAGATAATTTTCTTCCTTTTTGCCTGCACGGCTAAATGCTCACTTAAGCTCTTGGTTCTCATTTGGATTCATTTATTCTCAAGCTCCATTACATCGTATCAACTATTCCCTTTCAGCCCATTCTAAATGCAGGTTTTAGTTTTATCTCCATTTAGGTTTCATCACAATGGGTAAAAAATTCCAAAAGCATAAAACAGTCTAAAACCCAAAGATCCTTGAATCCATTTAGGGTTCTAAATGAATATGGGTTATTTTTGTAAGCGTTCATGCAGCTCAAGATGCAGATTATTATTAGACACATGAAAATCTACAAAAGCTTCTCCTCCTGACAATGGCACATAAGCCCTTAAGTATCTTGGAAATTGGACAATTTTACACTCTCATCCACTCTTGTAATCCTTCTGCCACCTTCTTACACTTCAGGCATCCATTTTTTTTCGGTATAATTTCTTAATTTTGTCCTTTTCTTGCCTCGTCTTCCTGCTTGGCATTTTAAATTATACTTTTTCTGTTCCCATCTATTTTATATAGAGTTTTGCCACCTTGTCCCACAAATAGCTAAAATTCCATTTCACGTCATGCCTTTGGCATGAAACATCTTCTGTGTACTTCCTCCTTAATGGCACACCTAACTCTAAGTAGCAGTTCACTAAGGCCAGCTCTTTAAGATGCTTAAAGCTACAATAGCAACAAAGCAAGGAACTATTCATATAAAGAATGTATACGTCCATAAACAACATATATCTGATGGCATATTGTCACTCTGCTTACTTTACATTGTAATCCACGTCATTTTTGTATTGTACCATGAGACTGAGTCTTCACTGGCAGCAATAAATCATCTATCTGTACATATATTGAACCCATTACTTCTAATAATTCATGCACGGAGACTATATAGAAAATTATCGAACACTCGACACTAAAATTTTAAAGCCAACCATACAGAAGTATAAATGATCAGTATTTCCTTTTTTTTCTGATTTTTTCTGCCTAAGACTGCCCTCTCTCATATATTACAGTAAAATTTTGCTGAATTTACTATTAGAAATCTAGATTTTGGAGAGCAAATGAACAAAAAAAAAGAAAGTGTTAAAGTAGAGAGAAGTATTTTTATGTTGTTAGCCGGAGAAAACTCGTCAGGGTCCTGCAGTGTGCCCTGAGGCAACAGCAGATCAACAACAGTGGCTCACAGCTGACTCAAAGAACAAAGCGAACCAGAACCTGCATGTTCCAACAGCCTGTTCTGAGTTCATGAGCTGAATGTCACAGAGGGATGTTTCTGGGCTGTGAAGGACACCAGGCCCTGTGTTGTGCTGAAGTGGCAAGTGGTGACAGGACCAGCGGTCAGAGGGCCATGGCCCTTGGCCAGCATCCGTCCACTTCCACTCTGGAAGGGCAACAGGATTCAATCCCTAGGAACAGTGTGGTTTAGAAGTTTTGTTAAAAATTTTGTCCTTGGAGTCCAAATAAACACAAACCACCCATGACATGGAAATTCCAACAGCAGTTTCTCCTGTTTGGTGGCCTGTCCTGTTTCCTCTGCCCTGAACTAGCACCATTGCTTGGTTTTGTTTTCAATGGGCCAAAGTCTCTATCCCTGTAAAAAAAGACCACCCCCAACCTGTGTGCTTAGTTCTGGTGATGTCATAATTCCTGCAAGCATCCATCCTTCCTTTTTATTGGATAAGGCTTCCATTCAATCTGTGGTTTAACTTCACGAATGCTGCAGGGAGCATGAAGGGCATAATCAGAGTGGGCAGCCATGACTGTGGAAGAGGAAGGAAGGAATTGCTTCTGCTGGCATTTGTGCCAAACTAAATGACTGTATGGCCATGGCTTTAGGCCGTGACCAAATCACAACTCTAACTTGTCAGATATTCTTAATAACAAATCTCTATCTTCTGGATTAATTCTTAAGGTATACATATGCAAGTGAGAGCAGCACAACAAAACAAAACCCCACGGAGAAGGTATTTAACAGCCTTCACAGGTAAGCTTTATACATAAATTACTTAAGAAAAAATGCAGAATTCTTTTCTATCCGCAACAGAAAAAGCATGTGGTCTTCTATTTATATATTCATTTCACAGCTGTAAAATAAAGGAATATTTAATTATTCTAATAAAAATATCAGAGCTTCTTATTTAGTTGATTTTTTGACTGTTGCTATTTTATGGCTCTTGCTATTAGAATGCTTTTGATAAACACGAAATGTGACAGCAAAAACTATCATGTCTATTTTAGAAAAAGAATTCTACCTTAAAGCCTGCATAAATTCATCCCATAAAATACTTGGAATTTTTTCTTCAAAGAGGTACTAAAACTTCCCCCTTTAATTCATTAGTTTTCATTCAACTTTGATTGCTGCTATAAAATGCTATTCCTTTTTTATGATACCATGATCAGGTTTTTTGGCTTACCGTAAAGAAAGAGAACATCAATCATTTGTATTATTCTATCATGATCAGTGCTCAGGCGGGAATGCTCAAGTAATTTTATTAAATCATGCATTACCTACAGCCTTCAGTTAAAGAAAAACAAACCACTGAATCCAAAACTCTAGTTAACAAAGAAACATGAATTGCCCTTTTCTATATGTATTATTAAGAATCCTGTACAAACAAAAGTCTAATACTGAAGCCAAAAATGATTCACATGAGATACGTTTAGGGACGAAGCACCAAGAAATTTCTGGCAGAAATGTTAATTCAGCACATTTAATGGTGGAATAAAATGGCCAGCACAAGTATTAATCACCTGATATTATCTTTTGTAGAACAGCACGTACTCGTCTCCCTTTAATTGTTGCTAGCTGAAATGGCATTTGTGCTGAGTAGGGACAAGAGGATTAAGGTCATAATGATATACAACCAGAACTGCTTTGCCAGGTGTTCTGCTGAGGATATCTTGGCCGTGACCGTCAAGGCCCCGCTGCTGCTAAAAGTTGTAATCAAGACACTCAGACAGTAAAAGATATAAAAATGACCCCCAGTCTAAGAGGCATGTCCCAGTTTCTCATGAAAAAAAACATTTGTAACCAACAGATCAAGAACGAATATGACCAAGAATGTGTTTTCCTTTTGTCTTGTTGCGGAAGGAGTAACTGAGAGCACAAGACACTTTTCCACATGGGAGTATCACTACTAACAACTCACTCATACAGATATTCCTCATGCTAGACTTCATACATTCCTACATCTGTCCAGAAGCTTGGAGACGTCCTTCACATTCCTCCCTTTACGTTTCGGTGAATGTAGCTCCCACAAATGCTGCTGGATACTCAGCGCTGCTTATGACTCTGTTACTTTGTCCTGTATCATGACAAAAAGCGCTGCAACTTCTGCCAGTACCACCACCAGCTTATTTTCACTGGGTCCCAAATTTAGCTGCAAGTCTGTGGGAGTAAAATTATGGACTGTTCTGCACGTTCCTTGGATGTGCATTTTCGTTAAACTTAATTATCTTCTCGCTCTCAAAATTAAAATGGAAACAAGCAAGCGTGCCTCTACATTCAAAACATTTTGTTGAAGAGACAGAAGGGGTTAAAGCCAGGGAAAAGGAAGTAAGATAAGTGAAAAAGACAAATAAAACCAATATAATTAAACACATTTATCCTCTTGCCTGCAAAGAGATACTGTGCTAACAAATTTATGAAAATGAGAGAAACTCACGAGTAGAGAAACATGGCCAATTAGTTGCTTGCATATTTAAAAGAGGATGAGGGAGGAAACAACCGGACTTCAACCCCTGGAGACATACAAAGAATCTCTGCATTTAAAAAACCACAGGTGTCTGGTGATTTGGGGTGGAAAAGTGCCAGTCTTGTAGAAGTGGGGAAATACATCCCCAAGTCATACTGCAGACCCCTGCCTCTAAGGAGCACCTTCCAACAGGAAAGCCATGGCACTCTTCAGTTTTGGTGATACTCGGATTATTATTATGGGAATATTTGCTAGAGCAGCACTCTTCTCATATTTTTTGTGGGCTGTGTGCACTGAGCTGCTTTAATCCCTATTTCCTATGCCATTTGGCTCAGGATGGCTCACATCCACACTGCTCTGTGCAACCTCTCCCTGGCTGCAGTTACACCACATGGAGTTGCAAGTAATCTCTGGATTGGTCCTTACAGCACAGATATTCAGGCATTGGCATCTTCAGCACATTTGCATTAATCACATCTGTAGCTGCTCAACAACCACTGGATTTTGTCTAGGGGTGCCTGTGCCATATCACACAGGGGTCTGGGAGTGATGTGGCACCGTGGAATGAAGATGATCCAGGGCACATGTGTCCAGAATGAAAGAGGGACCAATGCCACCTGAACCACACAAGCAGGAAGAGTAGCTGGGAATGTACTGAATGCATTTATCAGACCTGGACAGATGTGTAACACAAACTACAGTAACAATGCCATGTGATTGATATGCTGGCCCATCTTACAAGTCCTATTTGTTTTCCAAAAGGCATGTCAAATATTGAATCAACCGCCAAAAGACATTATTCTTGTTCTAGACATTCTAAATTGAAAAGGAATCAAGGTGTTAAGTTTTAACAAACCCAATAAAAATAAAACCCACATGCAACATTTATCTTCTCAGAAGTTATTAAATGCTTTCCACATGATGCAAGGCAAAATTCAAGTCCCAGGGTGGGGAGAGCCTACAGCAACTGACTCTAGGAAAAGGTTTTTTAAAGTTCCCTAGAAAAAGTAGGCCTGTATTTCAAGTATATTTGGCACTGACAAATTAAATTACTTGCAAATTCCATCAGGAATCAATAATTTTTTTTCTCCTCACCACGTTCATATACTCAGCTGGTGAAATGGTTAATCCTTACTGAGACTTGGTACTTATCTGGTGGTAAGTGTAGCAAATGAAAATCAAGTTACCAAAATACCTCAAGAGATTGTATAAGGTTCTTCAGCTACTCACAGAGTAAGCAAAGCAGCATTTTGCAGAAGCAACTCAAGTGCTAGTATGGATAAAAAATTCCTGTTATTTATTTCCATATTTATATGTTAACTTTTCATAATTTGGTGGAAAAAAATAAATAAATATAAATATCATAAACGTAAGTAACTGAAAATTCTTACCTAATTTTTTTTGTAATGTCACCTATCGGACATTCGCAGGGAAAGTTCCAAAGCACGCCTTGCATATCAGTGTCCCTGTTTGTTATTTACCTATGCAGAGTTTTGGGCATGTAGGGATAAGGTTTCCAGGCAGTTAGGAGCTGAGATAGTTAAGGGTCAAAAGTTCAAGCAGACAACCCCAACCACGCCACATTTTAGGGCTGCCAGGGTTGTCTCTGCTTGAAGGGACCCCCTGGCCCAGGGGGTTGCATTTCCTCTTCCAGGCAGCACCATCCACTTCTCTCTGCTGGGCTTTGTGCTGGCATTTGCTTCATTGTGCTTAGCACAGGAGAGAAACAAGACCCAAAAAAATAGACATCTAGACCTCTCTGCCCCCACAGAAAGACTTGGCTCACCTGCCCCTCTTGGACACATCCTTCCTATGTTTTTCTCGGAGGAGTTTGAGACAAGTGGACTGATTGTCTCTCCCCCTTCCTCTGCAGCCTGCCTCAGTTTATTACATGGGCACGGCATATCCTGGCAAAACAATTAGAGCCTTGCTAGTGCAGTGCTGGGCAGAAGAATTAAGCAAAACTTTCTCACCTGCCTACTCAATTCTAAAAACTTGCCTCAGGATTAAACCAAGATCTTTATTTTAACACCCATGAAATAGAACAAAGTGTCAAGAACTTTGAAGTTAGTCCTGACTTGAGCAGGAGGTTGAACTTGGCTGCCAAGTACTAAAGTTTGAACATCATCTTATGTGCACATGTTCCAACCACAAAGACACGGGGAAACAATCTCCCTTTTCCTCATGGCTGCAGATCATTAATCCCTATTCTCTGCTTGACACCTGACCAAAAAGATGATATTTGGCAGCTTTTAGTTTTCAAGTTCTACTGTCTGAGAAACAGAAGACAATATGCCTGTACCTTAGTGTGTCTGAAATAAAGATTATCTTCCTCAACAGACATTCTACATTGCAACGTTAATACATATAATTCTGATGTAAAGCCATTTACATAATTTCATACTGCTTTACCTGAGCCTTCCTAAAGTTCTGGTACTGTATGTGCAATTGCTACCCGAGCTTGGTGGGTTTATAATCTAATAGTATAAATTTCAACATTTAATAAGAATAATTGGAATCTGAAATAGCTTACAGATGAGTTGAAAGTACACAACCCATTGACCAAAGAAACTTGCTAAAATTATTTTAAGAAATTTAGTAATCTTATTTTGGTCCTCCTATTTTGACTTGGTTTAAATACACAGTAATTACTATTCTAGAACTAGGATTATATCCTATATAAGGGAAGTAGTCGCTAGTTACATGGAAAAAGAGCTCTTGAGCGTAAAGACTGTTTCATATTTGCTCCTGAAAGAATAAGAAAATTAATGAGTTGAAAAATGGGTGCTTTAAATAGAGAAGAGAGACAGCCTCCACAAAGGGTATGAGATGCTACAAAGCAGTAATCAGAGTAACTGTGGTCTCATCGCTTCCCATGTTTCTAAAAATAACTACTTTCAGACATAATTTTTACTGCAATATCGGTAGATGTTGCTTTACAGTACTGCACTCTTGCTAGATGGGAAATAGGTCACACACCCCCAGGAATGTCTTTGCATCCACTCAGAATGACTGTACCTAAAGCTCATTTATCATGCCTTGGTAAGAGGCAGGTCTTCCAGCCTGCTCTTATTGCTCTTTTTAATTATATTAACGAGAAAGGAAGCAGAACACCACCACAAAATAAGCCCTAAACCACACCACAGTTCTCAACCTGTATGGACTGGATACAACTGCACACAAAATTTGCTGGATGTCCCTCTTTATCAGTCTGCATTTATGCAATTCTCCATGCTCTATTTGCATATCTCTGTTCCCAGTAGTAACTTTGGCACTGGAGAGTTTTCTATTAAGGAAAGCAGTGCTGATTGATTGCTGCCAACTCCCCCCACTGCTCCCCGTGCCAAGCCCCTCACAATGGGCTCATTGCTTCCTTCCATCACCTTAGCGTGAATGCCTGAAGCAATGTATCCCTATCTAAGCTTCAGATCAGGTTTTCAAGGAGCAAAGGACCTAATTAAATCAACTGGAAAAGGAGGTTAATCAATAGCAAGCTATAAACTCACATATTTGTTTTATCTATAAATACATAAATTACAAGAGAAAAGTTGAATGCAGCAGAAGAGATTGAGAGAAGCACTATCCAATCTACACTATCCAATGCTTCTATTAAATTAAGCCTCAAACTATTAAAAAGAATAGCTTGAATTTCAATCAGGAAATGCAAGATTCATTGCATGCTTTGATTGAGGTAGGTGAAAAACTATAATTTATTCCCATTTCCATCTTATTTCAGCTTGAAATTTCTGCTCTTTAACAAACCTTTCCTTCAGCTATTCAAGGAACAAAATTCTTTTCAATTTCCAGTAGTGTTAACCACAATCTCTGTCTTTGCCCATTTGATTTGGAATGCAACATAATAGATACATATTCTGGTCAAATATATCGTCATTATTCACAGTTTTCACAGCACTTTTTTTAAAATACCGAGTGCAACGTGTTATCTACACAGCACTTTCTGTGTTGTTAAAAGGGACTTTGGCCATCCAGGCAGCCATAATAACCAGAAGTACCCCTTGTGGTTTCCTCTTTGCATGAAAGTTGTCAGGTTTTCTGCTCTGTTCACATTGCTCTTACCATCGATGCCTTTATAAGCCACTGGCTCTTTTACTGTTTTCATGTTTGTAAGCTCCTGTTTTAGACTCTACCAGGCTGAAGCAATGGTGAGCTCCATCCCAACACCATGCCACACATGGAGTCCAACTCCATGAGCCACACTGCCACACTCTGACATGCTTGGTCTTAAGCAATTTCTTAAAGAGAGGAAAGTGCATTTTAAAAAGTGCAGAGTCCACTTTATCTAGAGGGCATAACTCAATACTGAATTTCCAGTCCATCCCACCGTGCCTGCTTTGCTCAACTACGTTGCAAAGTACTGAACAAACATTCTTCTGAAACTTGCCTTCTTTTATCATCATGCATTTTACCTTCACATGCCAAATAAAAAGAAAGGATTTCATATTTCTGAAATATCACAGCATTTACCTAAAGAACTCTCCCTCCTAGATTTGCAGCTTGCTTTCCGTAAATGTATATGGAGGTTCACTTCTTGTAGCCTCAATTTCCCCCAAATCCCATGGAAACAGATACATCTGAATGTAGTTTTCACTTCTGTTTAAACCGAGCACCAAACTAGCAAGAAAATGGTAGTAAAAATGTACCTCAATGTCGGGGTGACTCAGC
>VZTA01025637.1:30652-59408 GCA_013398855.1 Mohoua ochrocephala
TGTTACCCTGGCTGTCCCTTAGATATTTGCTGTGCTCTGATTGGTTGTTATGTTCCCTTTATACCCCTGGACCCTCATTCAGTCCTTGCTCTTCCTTGCCCCTGGACCCTCCACAATAAACCTTTTCCTGGAACCCAAGCAAGGAGCCCTTCCCTCCTCCTTTGCCTCCGGCGCCTCCCCAGCTGACACTCTGCGAGCCCCTTCCCCGCTCGGGAAGGACAGCACAGCAATAACAGCAGCCAGCTCCTGTCAGCAGTGGCCGAGCCCTGTGGGCAGGGACGCTGCAGGACAGCCGCAGATTCCCTCCAAGAGGGGTGGCTCGTGGGGAGCTGACTTGGTGCCTGAATAGATGAATATAATCTGTGTATGATAACAACCTTTTTTTTTTCCCTGCTAATAGCTGTCTAAACCAAAACAAATAAACCTGTCTCCTTTTCCCCCTCCTGGCATCCTTCAAATCAAGATTTATGCAATCATATGCCATATACTCTGAATCCAAGATTGTGGCAGGTGTTGAATCTGCTCATAAACTGCAACCAGGTTTGAGAGGTGGGGTCTCACAGATGACCTGTTCCTGGGTGCCCCTCAGTGAGAGCACTAATGGATGTCTGTCTTCCAAGTGCCCATTTCCACCACGTGGAAATGCAGCAGGTTCTCTCCTCACCAAGCATCACCCCTGCCCAGCCCAGGCAGTGAATTAACACATCTGATCTCTGGGCCAGCCACCACTCCCTCATGCTGTCAAAACTGCAGGTAGGGAAGGCTGGACTAGGCACCTGCCAGGTAACACCTGCTTTGCATGCAGTCACTCGTGCTGTTTTCAAGTTACAGTGAACAGCAAATCAGCAATTCCCTCAGGTGAGGCTGCATTCGGGGGTGGAACTGTCAGGACTGGGTTGTGACAGGAGAAACAAAAATCTGGAAGAACAATCTTGATTTCCCTACAAAAGGACTAAATCACATGTTTGCCAAAAAAAAAAAAGAAAAAAAGAGAAAGTCAAGTAATATTTCAAAGGAATATTATTATGCTAATGACAGACACCAACTCACTTTTCACATCATCCTTAATTCTAGGATTAAGAATTAATTAAGAATTAACAAAGATGCAACGAGACAAATATCAAAATCCGTACCTATCCCTATAATAATCAAGTTTTTTTATATTAAAACTTCACAAAAACCTTAGACATGCAGTGGAGCCAGATGTTGGGTTTAATAAAATAGATCATTCAAAAAAAAGCATTTGCTGCATAGCATTGACTCACTATTTTTTTCAAGCTGTTATTCATCTTCAAAAAAAAATTAGGAACCCCATTGCTCTATTTGACCTACAAACCACTGACTCACATTAGGCCTGCAGTAGTATTTTCTCTTCTTCCCATATTGCAGTGCTCATTTTATTGCTGCCTATATAAAAAAAATGTGGAGAAACATAACTTCACATTTTAAGCCTTGCTTAATTAATTAAGTGTAAAGGATTCTACATCTTCCCACAAAACCTACATCACCTTTATGGTTACAGCCATGCCATTTGGCTTTGTAATTTCAGAAAGAGAAGGAGGAAGAGACTTGACCTCAGTTTCTAGTTATTTTTTAACATCAGCAAAAAAAGTCACTCAGAAAAGTGAAAGAAAGTAAATAAAAGAATAAATAATTCTAGAGAAAGTTGTTTAAAATTTATTTTAAAACTAGCTTTGCTCAGTAAAAACTCTTACTAATGTTTTTAGGCAAATAGAAGAATGAAATTCTTCTAAAAGTAGAAGAATTCAATTCAATTCTTCTTCAAACAGAAGAATGTCAGGCTTACAACTGATAAAGAGAATAAATAATTTAAATCTTCAGTACGTGAACAATTAGGCCCATGACAAAAAATCTTCACTTCTGCAAGGCACATTGGAAAAAGGCACGTCTGAAACACACCTTCCACTCCCAACTGGTAGCTATGAAAAATAACTGATATACCTGCAAACTGCTTCACTTTGCGCATAAAGAGTTGAAATTAATTCTTTTGCTCTTTTCTTTCTTTGACAAGTTTGAGCTCAAAAGAAAATTTGCACTTTTGATGAAAACAGTAAGAACACCAAAGGGGTAAATTTAAAAAAATATACAGCATGCAGTCACCTGTGCTGTTTTCAAGTTACAGTAAACAACAAATCAGCAATTCCATCAGGTGCCTGTATATCAGACTGTTCTCATCATAAAGAACTGAGCTTACATCTTGAAAATTTAATCAACAGTAAAATCAGAGAGACAATTTAAACAAGCAGACTTAGTGTTGAGTTTTCTTTGTTTTGTCTCTCATCTTTAGGTAGAAATATCTGTGGAAAGGAAACTCTTCTATGTACTGATCATCAGCTATTTTCACTTTGGATCCTGTTTGCAATTAAACCTTGGGTCATTTACAAATTGTAAGAAAATAATTGTTGCATGCCTACACTGAGAATCTAGCTTATAAATTCAGTTTGAAAGCTGCAATCATTTTTAAGGAAGTAATTCTTTAGTCTTTTGAGCCAAAGATATTAACAGGGAAACCTTTCCAAGAATACGTCCCTAAAAAAATAAAATTAACTAAAGGGCAAAAGTGTTAAAGCCACATAAAAAGGTGTTTGAGGAGCAGGAAAAATAGCTTAAAATTCTCATTATATGCAGAAAAACATGCTACTTCAAAATAAACACTTCATGGTGATAGTTCAAGAAAATGCCAAGAGACTACAACTGTTGACATTTATATAAACAATTAAATGTGATTAATGAAAGGCAGCGTAGCTAAATCCAATCTAGTTTATGATCACTAATTTCCAAGTTCTGATAATGTATTGGCTGCATTTTTTTTTGTTTTGCTGAAGTAAGTTTTTAATGTCTGTTGTTAACTCCTGTTAAACGACCAGGTTTCTACCACATCTGGCTTCTAATTACGCATAAAGAGCAGATGCTGCGATGAGCTCCACCATTTGAGACAGGCGATGTCAGTTCTGCTTACAAACATATCAGTTCTATGCATCATTTATGCTTTGTAACAGCCAAAACCTCTCCAAAATCACATTTCCCTATTCCTAGCAGCTGGGTTGGGCCTGTATTAATCCTGAAGAGCCTTTACAAGACGAACCAAAGAGCAAAGTGAACCTACATGGACCTTCTCCTCCTGGAGTGCCACAAAACACGGAACACTTACAAGGCCTGTTGAAGTAAACAGGATGTACAGATGCTTGGCAGTGCAAGAAACTGATAAAGTAAACGAATTTAAAACAAATGTGAAGGCTTAAAGCAAATTTTAACCCATCTAATACTGCTATGGTTTGGGGAATGGAACAGAGATACTCAAGTTCCCAAATAACATGGAAAAATGGCGGTATTTTTCACTTTTTATTTTAAAAAAGAATGCTGCACAAAGAAATTTTAATCTTATATTTCCAAATCAAAAACCAGAAAATAGACCAGAACTATAACATTGATGATCTGAGTGTGAGTATTTCCTTGGTTTGCTTTGCTCCATTTGGGTAATATTCAATTTGGGTATTTTTGCAGAATTTTTTTTTATGGAAAAATGAAAGAAAAAAAGATTATGCCTCATTCTAATGTTTTCTCACTTACAGCCCAGACTTGTCTTCCACAGTTTTTGTTTCATTACCCTTTTTTTAAAATCTTCAGGAATGAAGTCCATTAATGTTATGGCCCTCAAACAGTTCTGAAATTTTCTGATTGTGAAAATCTAAGTCCATAAATCCCAATGTAATTGTTCTTCTGTGGTCAACTGATGCTGCATATAATATAGACACACATTTAACTTACTATTTGAAACACAAATAGTAAAGTAAAAATACAGTTATTTGGAGTTATAATCACAGTATTTATATAAATACTGTATCTGTTTAAGCGTGTCGTTCTTTAATTTGTACACACAATGGTGTAACCTAAGAATTTTGGAAGTTACAGCATGGAACTGACATCATCACCTCAGGGCTATGAATTCAAAGGAAATATTTTTGTTTGCCTTTCAAATTTTTAAATTTTTTATCTGTTGTTTTTCAAAATTAATATGGAATTTTTACTCCATATTTACTCATTAGAAACATCCAGCAAAGCTTGTTTCCACAGAGGTCTATGTTGTCTCTTTGCTGTCTTCAATCAATTACCAAGTAACTCAGCACTGCAAGTGGCAGGGGGAGGTGATACCTCTCCCTTTCTCACAGTGGCTTTCAAATATCCTTCAACTTTGTCCCATACAGCAATATGGAAAAAATAGGAGAGTTCAAGTGTTCTTTACATTTGGTATTGTAATACTCCCCTTCAGTGTCTGCAAGGGTAAACCAAATGATTAATATCCCTGTGCAAATTATGATTGTCTGTAGGATGTCAACATTTGGATAGCTGGAAGCCAGCGAAACTAGATTGTGTCAATTTTCCCATTTCTCATGGATTATGGAACAGCTGTCAGATGGTAACAACTTACACTATTAAGCTAGTCTGTATTTGAACTGGTGACCTAGGAGTGAAATATTCTCTCTCTCATGATCGTTCATTCTCTCATTAACAAGGCCCCTGAGTCTTTTGCTTTCCACTGAATAGTTCTTCCTATTTTTTCTTCTTTTCCTTTTTTTTTTTTTCTCCAAGTCAAATGTGTTTTCCTGATTATCCAGTAGGATCACTCCAACTGGTGCCTCTCTTTCAGACACCCAGGGACAGAACAACTGCTGGCTAGAGACTTAAAATGGAAAAGGTAAAAGACAATGAAGAATACATACTTTGTACCACACAGGTGAGATACAGATTGTAAATAATTTGGAGACTAAAATTCAAAATGAAGGCAAGGATGTAGAGCATAATGCTGCATTTTTATAGATGTACCTATCCACACACTCACACTGCCTGCACCACGTTTGTCAGCACTGAGACTGAACAAGAAAAGCAGAGTTCATCCTGATGGAAAAGCAGTGAGTTCAAAGAAGCTGTATATCAATATATCTGCCAAAATGCCACAGTGGATGAACGACCCATCCTAGAAATATCACACATTCTTGCTTTCCAAGTCCTGTAACATTATTAACAAGCTGATACCTCTTAAAGACTCAACAAACTCCTGCAGGATTTTACTGAACATACCCTGAGGCAATGGATATCGTAGAACTATAAAAATCACAGAAAGATATACTAGAGAGAAAAAAATCCAACAACCCCACTATCAAAAGACACAAAACTGTCAAAGTGACTATATATTTATTCACTGGAGATGCAGAAAACTAGGAGAAACATAAAGAGGAATAGGTAGCAACCACTTAATCCTCAAAGCAATGAAGAATGGATGACAGCCAAACATAGAGGAGCAAGAAGCATAAAAATAAATTATCATTAAGAAAGGATAGAAAGGATAACAGGCATTTAGTAGACCCAAATCACAGCTATGTTTTCATCCATCCTTCTTATCATAATAGACTAGTAGGAAGGTAGAATGGCAAAAAGGGAAGGAAAATTCACAGCAGTTACCTGTATTTAAAAGGCTTGGCATAGCTAATTCCATGGATGTGCAAGATTATATAAGATTTAGCAGTAGAACAATAACACAACAGTAGGCTAGAAATTCTAAACCACACTGTTGTCAATATTTTTTTACAAAAACAAATGAAATAAGTAAGTGGTTAGTGGCATCTGTTGTTTTACATAATCAGATTTTGAAAAGAAGTATAAAAAGAAGTTCCCAATCAATATATAACAACTACATATATAAATATATACTTATGTCATTCAGCAAAGGGTCTGACCTGAGGCACATAAATCAGGCATCTTTTTCAGTCAACTAGGCAATTAAAATTAAATCTGGACACTCTTACAGGTAAAGGCGCCGCTTTATGTTTCAACATTTAATTTAAACAGGAATTCTAAGTGCGTTGGTGTTTCTGCAAGCTAGGGGTTAAATTACTCTCTCCTGTGTTTGAACCATAAGCAAAAGGCATTTTATGAGTGCAATAATGCACTTCAATAAACGGAGCTCACAATGGATACTCACTTTTCTCTGGGGAACGAAGAAAACTTGTGTTCTCTTTCTGCCTCACAACACATTGGCAGTCTAAGGTATCCTTGGAAGGCACGCAGCCCGTTGTATATTACTGGATATATTTCACTTATATAGATGCAGGAGGCAGCTCAGTACAGCCCCTCACCTAAGGTCTAACTATTCTCATCTCTCCAACTGTTACCTTTCCTGCTTGTGCAGGAACTAACATATTATTTCTGAACTCCATCTGAGTTCCCGTTTCAATTTTGGGAGAAAAAAATTGTGAGGCAATCATAGAAAAGGGCCTTAAAGTTAAACCCCATATATTTAAATTGTCTTATTTATACTACAATAGCCATTCTATTACCATAATAATAGACATATGAATATAAATAAATGCTTCACTTCATTTTCGTCAGCATTTGCAGAAAATAATATGACAGAGAGCAGGGCTCCAGGGACTCATCTGACATTATTGAACAACCTCTTTGCCTAGGATGTGCCTGTAGCTGCCCTGCTACAGACAGAGTACACAAAGGAAGATCTGCTGCTGGCTTTTGAATGCGAGTCTCAGAGACTGATCCCTGCTACACAAAGAATTCACTAATGGGAATGCAAATAGTGTCACCTGTACAGACCAAAATAAAAAAACCCCAAAGCAAGAAAATCCCAACAATTTAGCAGATAAATATTTTCTAAAGAACATTTCTCTGAAGAGAGCCTTGTGAAGACTCTTTCTGCATGCACCTCAAGGAGCAATAGCTGGGATCTCCCATCTAAAATTTATGTTAAAATGTTATCATTTCATTTCAAAAGCAATGAAATACAAGAGAGGTTTTTAGCTTCAGTGGCCATACAACTTATCAACAATGAAATGTACCCTAAAATAGAAGAGCATAGTATCAAGTGCTACATTAGTGGATACAGCTCATACCAAACTAATTTCTGAAAATTTAGTAGCAACCCACATGTGGTAAAACTGCCAAACTCATTTTAAACAATTATTTTTAATGGAAGTGCACCATATATTATAGACCAGTTTAAAGGTTCAAGAAAACTGCCTCAAAAGGATTTCCAGTATTCCAGCTGGGGAATATCCTACACCGCTCATGAGAAGTGATGCTCCAAGAAAGAGCTTGTTACCACTTTAAACTGCAGAAGGAAAAGAAGGGGTGTGGGGGCAAATCAAGCCTCTCAGTGGGATTCCTTTAAGGATAGACTCCTGCTGGTCCTGGGCATATTGGATAGCACCTCATACCCTGAGAAAAGTCAGGAAGGTCAGAGTCGTTATTCATAGCAGAAGGCTACTAAAGTAAAGATTTAGAAGGTCATTAGAGATCATTTAAACAATAGCCTTTAGTTTATCCAGCAAAATAAGGGGCACTCTCATTTCCACATGTAATCACTTGGAGACAGATACAGCCCTGCAGTCTACGAGTTAAAAATAACTTTTAAGTATTTTTTTAAATGAAATGTGGCCAACTACCTGCTTTTTATAGTTTGCGTTTCAAGCGCACTTGAATGTCAAAACATCACAAATTTCCAATTCTTGTAATGTCCCATGAGGGGGGGAAAAAAAAAGAAATTTAAATATCTACAGTATTAACAGCTTGACCCATAAATTTGTTTAAAATTAACACGGGAGGAGCCATCCCCAAAAAACTTATGGATCATATGGCACACCTGAGGCCTTCCAGGCAGAACTACAAGACAAAGGTTCCATGCAAAATTTCCCTGAATGAATGAAATTAAGGTAAAATCACAGCTCTGAAGGGAGTACTTTTTTGGCTTTTCAAAAATTATTAATAACTTGATATGAAGAATTCATTTAAAGTCATAAGGTCAGAGCTGAATTTTTACACTGTTCCACTGCTGATCTTTAATAGCTTTTTAGATGTGCATCAATTGAGGATGAATTTAGAAAGAAATAAAAAGCCAACTAGAAAGTTACATGGCTGTATAAAATGACAGTATAAGAAAGCCATTTGTGAATATATTAGGCCTGACCTTAAACAGGTGGAAATCCACAAAGCTTCGTTTTACACCAGCTGAGAAACTGACCTATTGAATTTAAGTTGACATTTCCCATCAATCTTTTATTTTTTTCACATTTTCTATGTGTTGCATGAACCAATGTGAACTAAATCTATTAGCTGCTGTATGCAAGAGTCAGCATAATGACATTAGAAATAATAAGGACCAAGTTCAGCTCTTTCTTTCCTTTTTTCCTCCTTTGGCATGATTTACAATTCTCTTTCAGAACTTGATAATTCTTCTTGGCACCATTCAGGCTACCTCGTCTTATTTCAATAAATAAAACAATCTGAAAATTAAAGTGGGGCATGCAGAAAGAAAGTTAGAGATTAAGAATAAATTGAAGACGCTCTAAAGCAGTAAAAATAAATTTATTTTTATTGCAATGAAACCACCTGTAATAGGCTGCTTCAGCAATCTTGTGTGATAGAAGCCTGACCTGCCCACACACCAAAGCACAGGGGGTGAGGTTCACTGCAAAGCCACTTCTCAGCTGAGGTCCATCCTTTGCACAGGTGGGAGGAGAGAGCTGGGAGGCCTGGCCCCTGCCTGCAGCATTCCTACTCACACATTTAAGGCTGGTATAGAATTTGTGCTCCCTTGGAAAAGCAAAAGACAAACTTGAAATTACCTGCATTTCGATTTTACTTTTATTTCCCAGGAGCATTGGAGATACTGCCTTTTATTTGGGATGAATAATGGGACAACATCATGTGCAGGAAGATCTCAGATGTGGAATACAGGGATATAAAAAGAAGAAAGCAACACGGAAAAGAAGACTGTATGAAAATTAAATGTGAACTGCTGATGAAGGACAGAATCAACACAGTAAGAAAAACAACCTTCTTCTGCAATGGGGTCAGTACCCATTTAATCTACAATAAAAAGTTCATCCTAAAATGACTGGTCAGCCAGTGGCTTTGCAGCAGGTACAGTGCCACATCTGGAAAGCTGGAGCTGAGGAAATACTTGAAATGGACATCATCTTACTAACTAGCAACTTGCAGTAAAAGAACTTGCAGTTAATCCTTGCATTGTGGATATTACTCCATGCCATTAATTTGACAGTGCATCTACATTTAGGTGCACTCAAAGCTGCAAAATACTTTGAATATATCACATTAGATAGCACGTGGGAAGTGGTAGAGGGAAGTAGGAGATTGTGGCAGCTGTGAAGGAAGCAGTTTGGATGTAGCATTTGGGAGCAAATTAACAAATAATACAAAGTAGCTAATTGATCATTGAGAATGCACTCTCATGTCAAGAATCTTGGCTGGTACGCAAAGCTGATGAGAGTGTAAAACCAATCTCACTTGGCTACAGCTCTTGGGCTTCCAACATCTGTTACAAATAAATTGACCCTGCTTTCTGATGAAGTTTATCCTCTTACTCTCAAGAGCACTAAAAAAATGGTCTTTGAATGTAGGAAAATAACAAGTTCTTGCACCTTCCACATGCCAGTCCCAATCTGTGATCTCCAGCCTCAGCTCCTCAGATTACTGAGTTATTATAAATTTCTCATCCAAGTCCAACCTATACATATCCTCAGTAAACATTTAATTTCAATAAAACATCGTGTTTATCGCACAAGTACTTTTGTTGAAGCAGATTCCGCTTCCTAAATACATGAATTCATTTCACAGCTGTATTTAGTCTTGAAAAGAGACAGCAACAAAAACACACAACAAAAAAACCCCACAAAATAAAACAAGAAAAACAACCCAAATGCTTATCAGTTCCCACATCTTGGAAAAATAATTCCACATGCATAAAATTTTCAGCTAAGACAACATATCCTAAAACTCTATCTTCTGCATTTCTTTGAGCACAGGTAAGAGTGGTTTTTAACTAAACTTAATTTAAGTGTCTTTAACCAATAAAGAAATACAGGTACCTTCAGGTACATGACTCGCCTTAAATACCTATTTTGGGAGGAACCAGCTCTCTGGACACAGCCATTGCTCCCTACTGACTTTCTGGTTGAGTTGTTGAGAGTTTGACAGTGCAAGCCTATCCTGAAGGTAACTGACTTGGGATGGCAGATTCCTTCCCACTGTGGACACTTGGTTAACGTTTCAGTACGATTTAAAATTCGAAGGAAATAAAGCTGTTCTTCTCAACACTTCCAGAAGACATCTGACATGCAGCCTGCAAGGGAGTCCATCAGAAAACTGTTAAAGCAGATGGTTTTCTCCTCCATTCTCTGCATATCGAAGGCTTTGCTCATTCCCAGTCGGTTCCTCATTGTCACTCATCTGTGACTTCACTCTCCATCTGTACTGCCGTATGCTGAGTGATAAGGTCATATCAAAATCCTAACAATATTATTTTTGAAAAAACCCTGCTACGTAGCAGCTTAGGCAAACAAGATAAAATTTAACAGCAGTATTAAAAAATTCCCCTAATATCTCTCTCAAATGAAAACATAACCCCTCTATAAGTACACGAGTATAAAACTAGTGTTACATTCAAATTCTGCCTGTGTTCAAGCTCATGGCTCTCTAACATCAATACTCTGGATTGCTTTAGGGTGTTTCTTTGTCAAATCTGATTAAGAGCTTTTTCTCTTTATCACACATTCCTGTACAAAGAAATAATAGACTATCAGATATTCTTTATAGTCACCATATCTAGACAAAAAAAGAAACCTGCAAAGTGGCTGAAGTAAACTATTTCACAGCAAAAGGGTTTTCTTTCTCTCTCTGTCACATGTTACTGCCCCACCTCGGCATTCTAAAATACCCAACAAAATGGTGCTGACATTTATGTAGATACTCAGGCCTCCAATGTCCCTAAAATTGCTGACACAATATCCTTCTCTCAGGATGCTACTTCTCATGGGTGATGAAGCAAAGAACACCTTAATCTGCACATGTCATGATAAGTAAAATTCATGTCAACCCTTGCAAAACAAAACTACTGGTGCAGAAGGTCACTAACCACTTCAGGCCAAACACTGAACTAAGGAACTAATTCTGCAAACTTTTCCACGACAACTCAGAGTCAACGGAGAACATGAAGAATATCTGAAAGCAAGTGAGGATAAGCCCTCGTTCCAGGCCTTTTGCATGAACAGGAAGTATTATCCTGCAAATATACTGTTGTTCTGGAATTTTGAAATTGGGTTAGATACTAAAAACTGTCAGTTATTCCCCTCATAACCTAGGAAGAATTGTGTGTGTGAATATAGGCACTGAAACACAGTTCAGCGAAGCATTTAACCTTGTGCTCTACAACTATCCCTACTCAGCAAACTCCCTTGCCTCAGATGAAAATTTTAAATGCTCCAGGTAACAAACAGCAGCCGAGATAGCCACTAGATACTGAAATGATGACCTCAGGGGGATCATTTTGATGCCTATGCAAACTAATGGCAATACTTGAAATAACATTGGCCCACAAAGTCAACCAACAGCTATATAACTGCAAAATAAGAAGGAAGAAACACTGAAGTAAAAAAAAAAAAATTATATATATTTCTATATAAAATCCATAAACCATTTAGAATGCTTCAAATCAGAAGTTTTTCTAGCTTAGTACTGAGCACATCAAAGAGGAAAAGGAAGGACAAGAACAGTTTGGGTACCCAGAACTGCTTCTCTGGTGTGACTGCCCAAGTTGTAGCAGTTCCTGGCTGAGGACATTCCTGAATTTGAGGTCCAATCTGTATCTTGACTCCTTATATTAGGTATAGATTTTTTTCCCCTTAATTTATTCAATTGATGTTTTAACCCATTTTGGCCGTTGCGGCATTTGCCGATGTGGCCCACGTACTACAGAAGAAATTCCTTTACATTTCATAAATGTGCTGTTTAAAAAGATATATCAGATTGCACGAATCAAACCCATATTTGGTTAGTTTGGTGCTCCTTATAGACAGAAAGCCCTTCAGTTGCTGAGTTCAGTGTGGATGGTGCAGGGTACACCAGCATGGGCTGCTCCGTGGGCCCACAGGTATCACAGTGCCATTCCTGGCTTTTTTAAAGCTGTGTGAGAAGCAGGAAACTTCTGCATTTGTGTCTCTTCAAATGCTTTGTTCTTCTGCTGTAATGCAAATCTAAGTTTATTCCCTTAGCAGGTGGGTGTAAAGGACAGTGGGTCAGGACTTGTGGTCACTTTTTGTCAATCTCCCTCCTGCTGCTTTCAGTGTAAGGGGAGGGCTGAAGCACTTAACACTGAGGCCACCTCACATCTATAAATGGAGGCAGCAAAGCAGGTGTCCCCGCACTGTTCTGTCCCCACAGCTGCAGACTAGGAAGCAGGAAAGCATTGATATTGATTATGTGACTTTTGGGTTTCCCATGGGAAATAACTTCTTCCAAAAAACACAGAAATTTCTTGGGTATGCCAAAAATTCTTTGGTTTTGTTATCGCAAGATATAGTCTTCCAGATAGATGAATTATTACTGAGATTAAAAACAAAAAAGCAATTTTGCCTTCAGTCTCCGTTTCCTCTCAGTATCCCTCGTGAGTTGTAACCTAGGATGAGCATAAAATTAGAGAAGAGGAAAAACCCCAAACTTCTCCGTAATAAATAACAAAGTTAGCATAAAGAAATGTTTTTTTTTTTTAAAAAAGCACAGAAAATGACAAATTAAAACCATAAATGTAAATTTAAAATTAAGAAGACACTCTCAAGTCTTCATCTAGAGGGTCCAATAATCACCAACAAGCTAGCTGCAGACTGCTCTTAAGTGGATGGTATTTCTATGTCAGGGTTTTCACTTTCTTGATTATTTTATGATTTCGGGCATTAGGGCTGGCTAATACAAAACAAAGTCTTGATGAGGGCAGGCAGAGGAAGAAATCACATGAATAGCACCAGCCAACAAATTGTGGAGTTTTGCAATCATGAAATACCACATCACAAAGCTCATGAAAATTTTGCATGTAATCAAGGCCAACCCAAATTTAGTAAGAAAAAATCCTCAAAGGCTATTCTTAGCACTAGTACTCAAACTGAGTTAGTTACTTTTTTTAAGTTTTAAATTACTATGAAGCATGTTATTGCACTTCAGGTAATTTCAGGTTTTCAGGAGTGGTAAGCATGGATTTGTGAATGAGTCTTATTTAGCTTCACAAAGAGCAAGTCATGAACAACAAGCCTGATTGTATCTTAAGACTTGACTAATATTAGTTAGTTTATTTAATCAGAACCCCAATATATCTTGCAATTTCAGGGTGATTGGGTAGAACTCCATTTTGACGTTTTCACTGAATTTGACATTTTGTTCATTGAAGTAGCATATTTCTGTGGGACACTGGGCAGATTTCAAAGGCAGTGAAACGGGGTAGGATTCTCCCCCTCTGAGGGATTTTCAGAAGCAGTTGGTCTAAATTCGCTCCAAAATCCCTTTGTATGCAGATTAACACTCTCTCATTTACATAAGAAAAATCTTTCCCTCAAATCTCGCAGTTGTCATGCACAGTAGCGACTCGGGGCTGTCCCTTTGATTACATTATAAATTAATATTTGTCCTTGGTTTCCAATCAATAGGAAAGAGTATTTTGTCAAAAGGCCCGCTGTTGGCAACACTCGAGCATATTCATGAGGGCTTAGCGGTGATTACGGTGCTGGGGCACAGGCAGCAGCAGAGCTGCTCTCACCCGTGCTTTGTGTGCACTGTACCTTGCATCCTTCCTGGAGATTTTCCATAGGCTCTAATAGCTCCCAGAAGGCCTCCCCATGGCAGACCTCTGCACAGCTGGGAAGCCGACGTTGCTATGGAGCACCACCACCATTACTGAACAAAGGTGCAAAACAGTGCATTACAGCTGACATGCAGCTCTGGAAGGCATTAAGTGTCTTTACCGAGCTGTCACTTACAGCCCTGTGGGAGACAGAGGCAAGTCACGGGTCCAGGAAAATAATATAGTGCATTAGCAATAACTGTGACAGAAAGCTGAAGGGGTTACGCAGAATTAGTTATACCACATATGGCCACACTTGGCAAAGGTTGACTGAACTAATATTGACTGTTTCAAAGCATACAACTCTGCTCCAGCCTCCCAGAAACTTGCATGTGTTGCTAGAATGATGATCTGACAAAGAGTTATTACCTATATTAAATATTGATATGTATTGGACATTATATGTATATATAAAATAGATGTATATCTATCAATTTATCTATATGAGAGTGAATCACACTCTCTTTTGAAAGTTATACATGCTAGCCTTATTCACTGCCCTACGAGTTGTGAATGCACATCCTTACACCACACTTTATGCCTTATAACCATATATAAGTAGTCCAAGTAGTGCTCTTCATTATTTAATATTTCTGACACTCTCTCCTGTAACTCAGAAAAACTTCCATATAGTCAAATGCAGTAAATTAGACAACATATGATCCATCAAGTGTCCCTGATGCTGTCAGCATCTTCAGTTCTTGGAGTCAACTTATCAAATATGCTTATTCCTATATATTTTTAATCACAGGTTTACACAAGAGAGGAAACACAGACTTGTTCTTTCTCCTCCAAATTTTTTCAGAGGAACCCTATCAACAGGCAGGTGGCCAACACAACCCACCAGTTGTTGCTTGATAACAAGACAAAGTCTGCTCTTCTATTCAAATATAATTTACTTTGTGTAATCCTTTGCAGTTTAAGATCCCTATTCCTTTTACCTAAGTTTGAAAGTCTCTCACTAGATAAAATGCTCCACTGGGATGCAAGTTTGCATGCATCATACGTAGACACACAGGAAATCCTGATCTTCACACGACCCTGTGAATGTACTCACTATACCCATTAGGGTCAGAGAATAAGCAATTTTAGAGTTACCATTACAGCTGTGGTTCCAGGTTATCTTTACTCAAAATATTGGACCCGGTGTTGTATCAGGTATGAATTCAGATTGCCAGTGACAATTTGGTGGAGTGGACAACAGCTTCTGATCAAACCAAGGCACTGCCCATGTGCTATAATTTCTGCAACCAACACTGTCCATTTCAGTCCATGAACAATTACTACTATAGATAACCATAAATTACTGCTTTAGTTCACCATACATGGCAATATTAGCTCATCCATTCAACATTTTACTGCATTCTGGTAATATTTAGATGTTTCCCCTAGATCAGGACCTTTTCCTGTGCAACACGTGCAGTGGAAGCAGAGTTTTTATCTCCTAAAGATTCCAAGACTTTTTTTTTGACAAAGGCTTCTTGTTTACATTCATCATGGCTGAATATTATTTTATGTCATTATTCCAGAGTGGGTTTTGTTGGCTGGGGTTTTGTTTGTTTGTTTAGTTTTTTAAATGCAAAGTAGGTCTTTGCTACAGCTAATGACAAGAACCAAGGGGCGAATCAAGGAGTCGAGGGGCTTATTTTAAACCTCAAAAAAGTGGGGAGATTTGCTTTTACAAGAAATCACTTTCTTTTTATGGGCCAGATGGAAAACGCTTTGCAGATCTAGGGAAATGTAAACCTGTTCCACAATTATCAGCTAACAAAAAGACACACAACATGGAGTTAAATTGCATCTCTACTATGAAAACAGTAAATTAAATCAGAGTGTTTTAAATCTATGATGAGCTTAACTCAATCTCCAATTACGTTATTGCAAGGACAAGCATAGGCAGACCTTTAAAAAGAAAAAAAGTAAACAAATTCAAACGTATAAGTTATGCTTAATCAGAAAAACCTGGCACAAAAGCAAACAGTGTCTGGATTCTGACTTAAAAAAGAATTCCCAAGTTTAAATGAAAATACAGGAGGAGGAAATCCCATGGTGTTACATATTTAACAGGGGATGAAGAAAGCAAGCTCTCCTTTCTCCAAGCACAGCTCCTTCCAGAGTCCCTCCTGGAGATGCACAGGAGTTATTTCACACCTTTGGCTGCCTGCACATTACAAGATGCTTTGATGCACCCCGGCCAAGCTTTTTTTCTGCTGTTCACATTTTACTCATTGTCTGACATCATCACCCACTATAAAAAGACCTGCTAAAAAAAGTGTACACACATAATTCATGGAGTGCTCTGTTCCAAAGGATGTAGAGAGAGACCTGGTCAAGTGTTACTTAAAACCAGTTAACTTTGATTTTCAAATATGTAACAGAAAAACACTTCTGTGATACAGAAGCTTACAACTACACGTATCAAATAAGTTTTAAAAAAATGGAGAGTTTGGATTAATATTACTTATGAAGGTGCTGTTGCTTGACACCACATTAACTCAGTCGTCTCCAGGGGAAGAAGGCACTGCAGTGGGGCAGTGAATAGGAATACTACAATAAGAAGTTTTCAAATAATTTCTGATAATTCAATAATTTCAAGATATGCTTTGAAGATAGTATGGCTATGAATAATGAATATTTTATATCAGTTTTTAGGGGTTGGTTTTTTTTTTTACTTCATATGGGATTGGCATGAAACAAAAAGAACACACCTTTTAAGAATTTTAAGCTGAGGCTTCCTAAAACATTGAAAAGAAGCAAACAAGAGTTATACAACTGCCAGCCTTTCTCCTAAAGTTAAATTATTTTATTAACAGAAAGACAATGTAAGTCCACTACTACTAGCCAAATGGATTTTTCTTAAATTTTGGGGTTTAATTGCATCATACCTTTATTTTAACATTTGCCCAAATAATTCAAATCAACACTGGTGAAAAAAAATGACAGATGCCCATTAGCATAACTGACTGATCGAAAAATAACATTAATGCCTTATTACTTATAACATATTCACCCAAATGTTTCATTAACTTCGTAATGTAATATTAATGAGAAAGATAACTAAAATTTTCTGGACCCAGCAAGTGCAAACTGCCAGCTAATCATTAAATCCCAGCACTCCTTTCACTTAGTTTCATCTGCACAGGTTCCTCACAAATTCCCATTCACAGATCACAAAAGAACAATTTGGGTTACTTCAAGAATTAATTAGACATTTGTATGAAAGCCACTAGAACAACTGCTCCTCCTGCGAGTTCATAAAGCTGTTTAATTTGCTCTTGTATTTTCATTCAGAGAAGCTGGCAACACCACAATAAAACGCAGCATGCAGAGATAGCAAGCCAAATTTCTTACTTAATTGTTCACTTTCATTTACTATGCTCGTTTAAAAGAAGCAAGCACTAACACCTTTTAACCTCAGCAGTGACACAGCTGGGGCACTCTTCACACATAATGCGGAGTGACTTGGAATAACGCACCCCTTGTCAATCTGTAAAGAGCATTCAGGTTGAGATTTAAAGTCTGTACTTGCATTAGCAAAAGGCTGAAAACCCCTCTCTTGTACAGTTTAGCTTTTATTATGTTTATGTCTTGGCAGCTAATTGCCCGAAGAAAGGAGAAGAAACGCTGAACAGGAAGTATTGAAATGCGTATTAAATGCTGAAGAATAATAAGACAGCATAATTACTGATTTCTTTTCTTTTTCCTTTCTGGAACATCTTACCTTCTTCGCTGAGGAGTTAAATAGCCATTTGAATGATGCTCTTTTGCAAAGCTGTCTTTATAAAGCTTCTATTGAGCAGAAGTAATAGACAGGCTCCTATATGGGACCCAGGACAGATCAGATTTCTGTATTCAGCAGAGGTATTCTGCGAGAAACTTGGCTTAGCCATGGAAATAATGTCACTGAAAAGTCAGAGTGTGGCCTGTGGAGAGCTAATCGAGGGTGGAGATGAAGATAATCCTCCCTCTGAACAGCAGCCCTGGCTAAACATAGCTAAATATCTGCTTCATACCACTGCAGTACATTTTCCTAGTCTCCCACCACAGAGCTGGAAAGCACTGGTGCATCCTTTCCCCTTCAACGTGAAAGTCCTTTTAAGATTTTCAAATTCCCTATCTGCAAAGGAAAATGCAGCCACTCAGACTCGTGTGCAATGTGAAAACCGGCTGGAGCATACCAGCACTGATGTCCATCTGTCAGCATGGCACTTAGCCCACAGACAAGGTGGGACACCAGTTTCAGCAGGGCATAGGTGCCAATTAAATACAAATTTAGAGTGATAGCCTGCAGAAGGCAGAAAATAGCACAGATTCTGCAAAGAGGCATTTCTGATGGTAAATACTGCCAAATGTTTTATTGTAAGGGATCACTTGTGTTTATGATAGCAGGCATTACGAGTCAGATCCAAATCCCATGAAAGTCAAAGTAGCCTTCCAAACACTGCAGAAAGTATACATATGTAATACGTGTCACAGTCTGCTCTGACTAACTTGAATAGCAGGACTATTTAATTCATCAGAACAACTGAGGCCTTAGAGAACGTGCCTTTTCCCAATCAATCTGCATGACAGTGAAAACTCTCTGTGCACAGAAAGTACTAATTATGTGTGATTGACAAGGTAAAAAGAAAGACTGCAGTGCTTACCCTAAAAAAAACCCCCACAACACAAAATACACTAAAAGAAAAGCTTGGCTGGTTGTAACTGTCTTCATCCTTCCCCATGGCAAACAGGTTGCAATTAAGTAATAGTCATTCCAGCTACCTCCTAAATAATTTCTGAAACAAGGGTATTACCAAGATAAATAAAATCTGGAAATCTGCATTTATTCTTCAGTGAATAGTGTTCAAGGAATAAATAAAAAGCATTAAGGCATCGCTGTTCATTGACAAAAATACTCTCAAATTTCCTTCTCAATTCCCTCCTCCTTTGTTTCCCTACCTACCTTCCAACCTCTGCTACTCCAGCCTTCCTCTCCTCCAGAGACAAAGGAAGATGGAAAACAGCACAAAAACCCCGCAATGGTTTCTGTGAACTGCAAGAGGTGAGAAGGGAAGAGCTGCAAAGGCAGGATAAAGAGAGAGAGCAGTCGAGGGCCAGCTGATATCAAACAAGTCAGACCTCACAGGTGTGAATCCAAATTAAAAGCTATTGGAAGCAGCTGGGTGTGGGAGGAACTGAGAGGGCAGAGTCTCAGAGAGGTCAATCCACAAGAGGCTGTGGCTTGTCAGAGTTGTGGACTGTGGTGCTGGACGTTGCCTTCCTTCAGCCAAGCTGCTGGAGCTCCATGGTGCCAGATTTGGAAGAGAGGGACATGGAGCACACGAGGGGGTTTCTCCTTCCCAGGAACGTGGACCACACCACACCAGGCTTTCAGACACAGCCACCCTTCCAAATGCAATCAGCTCTTCCTCGCTTACTTCTTCCCCACTTACAACCTCTTACCTAAGCCTGCTCCCCCCCATCCATGTCTGTCATCCTCAGGTGTTTGCAAATGTTACCAATAAGCACAGATGAGCTGTTCTGAAAGTTTGAAAAAGAGATATTACTGTGTTTTATGCAGCACATAAACTTACCCTGCCACTTTAAAAGGAAATACTTTGCACAGGCACAATGTTACAGTAGGAGAGTTGAACATCTCGGTGTAAATATAGCTCTTATGGCTTGTTTCTGTGAGGGATATCACTCAAACAGCCTTCCCCTTCCCAAGCTTTAACTTGAAACTGTCTGAACAGGGAAATAACACCTCATTTCCAATGCCTGTCTTTGTTCTTCTGTCGAAATTACAGCATTTCAAAGTGTCAAATTCAGCTATCAGGCACATTTCTGCCACTGCAACAGAATAATTTTTATCTTCTGTCTCGTTGTTGTTGTTGTTGTTGTTGTATTATTCAGAGACAGAAAATTTAAAAACCCCAACATTCTAAATAAAAATAATATGTGCAATCTCTTCAGAGTACATTTGATAAAATATTCAACATTAATTTTCATTAATTCACGTTGGAGAATTACTAGTGTCTGTCTTACAAGGAACTGAACTTTATGGAGGTGGGTAAACATCTGTCCTGAGTTAGAAAAAGACATAAGAAGGATTTTTCAGAATCCTTAACATCAAGTGTTTTTTCTATTCAAACCTTCTCTTAGAGAAGCCTTGAAGAATTAATTTCATATTTGGGGGGAAAAAAAGGACAATTTAATAACTCTGCATTTGTTTTCCATTTTCTTTCTCTCCTAGAACAACCTCATCACTTTCCTTCTCTCTCTGGAAAACATTAACTGCAGCACACTTTCCCTATGCTGTGTAATACAGTCTCACTTACTGAAAACAGTTTGGGGAAGACGAGCTTCTGGAAGGTTTAGGGGTGGAGGAATTGCAATCTGATTGCCAATTCCTGCAAAAGACCCTGGTAGAAGTCACTTTTGTTGAATTCATCACTGAAAAGCACAGAACAAGTTATCTCCAACAAACATACAGAACCTTAGGTAATATTCCAGCACAGAAGAAAATTAATCATGCTCTAAACCACATGAGAACTTAACAAAAGAGAAATAATAAAAAAACCTGTCAAACAGTGGAATGCAAACTGAGGATGGGTACCAGAAACAGCAACCAGTTAGTAACAAAGAGCTGTAAATGTACAATGCAGTCCTTCAGTGTGGCCTGAGCAGTGCATGTCTTCAAATTTGTCAGTGAATTGTGCAACCAAAGGTCTATTGCTGAACTCTTGCGGGTGAGGCTTCCCTTGCTTTCCTTCTAATATATGACAGACATGGCTTAACAGCTTCAAACTTCCCAGACCTGAGACAGGAGAGAAACTGTGTTCTAATTTAACAGGATCCCAAATCATTAAAGCTCATTTAACTATAATGACAGAAAAATTTAGCTGAATCCACAATGTTAGCACACAGTGTAAAGTACAGAATTTTGATAGAGGATAATTTTCTGCCTTTACTATGCCTAAATGTGAGTAACAAGTTTGAAGAATACATGTAAATTTTAGCATTCCATTGTACATACCCACCCCTCCCCAAAATCAAGACCTGAAATTTTGTGAAAGTCTTAACTCCTTATATTCCTTATTTCCCTATATTTCCTCATATCGAGAACTCTTAGCATTGTGTGTGCTCTCTTTAGGACAGCAAAAAGGCCCCTTCCCTTCCAAGTGACAGGGTGTGAGCACAAATTTCCTGGTAGAGGCTCACAGAGCCTTCCCTGGAGTTTAAAGAACATCTGCCATGCTTTTCCACAAGTAGATGAGTTAAGAGGGGAATATTAAATGGTATCAAATCAGAGTGCCCTAATTTGGCTGCCTTGAAAGCAGACAAAGGGCAATCTCTCAAAGAACATATAAAGTATGGAGATGGATTATTATTAATGCTAATTGTGATAATCGTTATTAATAATAATTAAGGATAATAACAATAATAATATGATTCCTATTATGCATTAAGGAAATACAGCCTCTTTTTGTCACAAATGAGTAAACTAGAATCTCTAAAATCTAATTTGGCCAGAAAATGACATGTGCTGAAATGATCACCAGCCAGCATTTCCTGTGTCAGTGTCTGAACTAAAACCGAGCCTTGTTCCTTGAAGGGCTGCAATTGGAGACAGATGTTATTGAAGCAATAGACAGACCCATAGATCGAAGGACACATTTAATGACCTCTCTGGATGCAAGACTCCTAGATGAAAGGTGTTTCACAAATGGACTGCAGGTAGTCTAAGTCTTTAGCCCCACCCCTAGCTTTAGAGGTCTGGATCATTCTCCTGCCATCCTCAGTTCTGACTGCACAGCAGCCTGATAATCCTTCAGCCATTGGTATGGTCTGCAGAAGCGTCAGAGAGCTACAAAATGAATGCATTAACAATGGCATAATGACTTGCTTGTGCCTGTGTGTCACAAGCAGAAGAAAATCATGCTAGGAATTTGGAAAGATCTGCTCTGCACTGCCAGGGCATTTGTGAATGCCAGCTGTGACTCAAGCCCTCAGAACCAAATCCCGCACACACAAGAATAAACTCCATTTTTGATCGCTTAAACCTGCACCTACTAAAATACTGCTTTTGCTCAGTAGTTGCTCTTTGGGGGAAACCAAAAAGGAGTACAATCTTTCCAAAATCTCAGCCTTATCCCCACTTCTTGTGGCCTCTGCTGCATAGCCACTGTAGTATGAAACACGGAGTTTTATTTACATATAGTCTCCCTAGTACTGGACTACCACATGAAGAGTCTTTTTTTCTGCCTGTTTAACTATTCCTCAGGGAAAACTGTCTAAGCAGAGGCCCTTCCTAAGATGGGGCTGTTGCAATGGGTTCATGGCTCTTTTTATCCTCTCCTCTCCTCTGGGCAGAAGGTGTTGTATGAACAGTGCACCAAGCAGAGGCTGCTTCCCATCCTGCCTGCTCTTTAACTCTGAGCCACGAGACACTCTGAAACCCAAGTAACTCTAGGCATGCCTGTGGTCATTGCCCTCACCCCACACTGCCAAAGAAAAGAGTTAACTGAGGATCAAGCACTTCACTGTTTGAAGGAAAACTGACGTCCTTCAAGCTGTAACTCCAGAATGTCCCTCTTGGTACCAGAGATCAGGCAGGAGTAAATTATTCAGCCCTTTCCTGCTTCGGGAGGTGTTGCATCATTTTAGAAGCACACAGTGAGTATGAGCCACTGTCAAAAAGAAAGTGCACGCCTAGCTGAACCAGAGCCCAACTGTGCCAGGGAAACTCCCACTGCTCCTTAAGCTACAAAGATGAAAACCCTCAGTCAGGTTATGCAAGGCACTGAAAAGAAAAAGAAGAAAAAAGAAATCTATGTTTTGCAGTTAGAAGGAAAGAAGTTTTACCAACAGGCCACTTAATGGATCATTAACCAATACATCCATATTCAGAACCCAACAGATTTGGTGAGGCACTGTACAGCTCATTAGCACTAGAGATTATAGCTGTTGATTAAAAACTGACACATTGATCATTTGTTCAGGTTTTTGATTTGCCCAAAGCTTCCACACAATTTCTTACAGTCTCTTGCAGCATTTTATCCCCTAGATCATGAAAACTGTGGTTTCAGCTTAATGAACACACATCCTTAGTCCATTTATTTATGGTATTTATGCAGCATGTCCGTTGATAGGTTCCTGCCCATATAATTTAGTCATAAAATCTTTCCAGGCCCATGACATGATTTGCTTCAAATTATTAAACCACTTTGTTCATTATTTATTATTGCAATATTGTTTGCCCTGTAACGGCTAAGGTTATGTTAGCATTTCCATTACAAACACAGATACATCAAGGGATTTAAAACTTGACTGTAAAAATCTTGCTTAAGGCTGGGAATCTGCAGACAAGGTTTCAGCTGACAAGAGACTTTTTTTTTTTTTAAACACTTTGTGCTAAGAATGAAAACAAAATCCATCTCCTAACAATTCAGCTGTAGCAATAAGGAAGAAAATAATTGCCATTTGCTATCAAATCACCTTCACATAGACATTTTCCTAAATTAAGAATTTTATAGCATGCCCTGGGTCATTTTGTTGTATTTCAAAATTATAAGGCAATTCAACTCTGTAAAGCTGGCCACTATATCTTCATAATAGTTTCATATTTTATGTATGGAACTCAGAAATTGTACAAAAGCATCATTCCCTGCACATGCAAATGTAACAAATTGCTATTTAAGGACACATAATGGGCATTTCTTCACCTCAATATCCATACAGAAGTGTTTCAATATAACTTTGCAACCAAAGTGAAAATCCCAAATTAATAATAACATTTTTCAATGCTGAATAATTTATTGCTTCTCCATAAAGTGCTGATCCTGTTGCCTATGCCCACCTCATCAGCGCTTATTGGACTAGTGCACATTTTTTTAAAGTGTGGCTATTATTTGTGTATAGATGCAAATGCCCAACACAGTATGAAATTACAGTTCTTACCAATATTAAGATCAAAAGAAAGAAAGACTTCAATTCTTTCAGTGCATTTGCTCATAATTGAGATGCACAGCACATCCTATTCTGATGGATTAGAGAGACAGACAATTCACCTTCAAAGAAGGTGGAAGTAATCTTTGCTTGAGGCACAGCAAATTCCAATACAGTTCACTTTTTCTATTAATGCATAAGCAGATATATGATAAGGATTAGTAATGGGGCCGTACGGATTCCTGCACCAGGTTGTCTCAGAAATCTTAGGCAGAATTTCTCCATTTGCTTTTTTATACAGGTATCTATCCGTAAGTAGGTCATGGGTTACCAAAATTTAATATTTTAATGTATCGAATATTTTTGGTTTCAATGATTTAATGGACCTACCCCCGAGATGGGAAGCTGGAATTTTTAGTAATCATTTGTTTTAGACTTCCAAGTACTGCTACTTTATGATCAAAAAGATTATGTGTTGCACATGATTGCAGTTTGTGGAGTGTGAATTTGAGACTGAAATGGAGAAAGAGGAAGACGTTCGAGCTCACACGTGGTCATGCTTCAGTGTTGAATTTCATTTCTGTGGCAGCTGCCTGAAGCAACCAGAAGACTACTATTTTTAATAATGGAAAATTATGGCAAAATTGTAAGTAAAATTTTGAACTCTGTCTTTAAAAAAAAAATTACGCTTGGTAGATACCCTGTTCCAGAGATATCTAGAGCAGTACAACACTTTCATCTTGCAACAGCAAAAAGAAACATGAAGACTCTACATATTTAAGAAAAAAAATCGTTCGAGTCACATCTCAGAACTCTTGTTTCTATGATTTAACATATTATGTACTTTGTCATCTGGAGTCAATTATGCTTGTATGTGAACAAATTTAGCTACACTTTGAAGAGACTGGTTTTAGGGTTAGGTACAGACATTTTAGTCACTAAAGATGCATTTGTGAACTTCTCCTTTCTTTGTTCTCTGTGGTACCTTTATCAAATTTAGCATTTTCAAATAAAAGGCCATCATTTGTCTCTGAAGCACTTCTTCCCAAATCTTTTTCCCACTCACTCCACTCTGACCTTCCTTTAGCCTTCACAGTCACATACACAAAAAAAGCAGAGGATAAGACAACAAGAAATGATTCAGTGTAGCCCTCTGGCTGAAGGCTGCAGCAAATACAGAATCACAGAATCACAGAATGGTTTGTGTTGGAAGATACCTAAAAGATCATCTTGTCCCGACCCCCCTGCCCTGGGCAGGGACACCTTCCACAAGACCAGGTTGCTCAGAGCCCCATCCAACCTGGCCTTGAACATATCCAGGGAATGGGGCATCCAGAAATTCTCTGAGCAACCCTTCCAGTGCCTCACCACCCACACAGTAAATAATTTTTTCCTAAAGAAACTTCTTCCTATATCATTTCTCCCTAATATACCTCATGGCATCTGGGAACAGATGTGTTCCCAACCTATTCTTGAGGCTTTTGTATCATAAATAACCCACAGTTTCCCCAACTAATCTATTTCGGAGTTTCACCACCTCTATCATTGCAAAGACTTGCCAGACGCATAGAGAAGTCTCCCACGTTGTCATGGAGAAGAATTTATTTGCATCTGTCTGCATATGCAAAGACTGATGGGATGACTCTCAGTTTTCTCACCTCTGGAGTCAACAGTCTATTACCTCCCTCTTTACTTCAAAATCCTGTTCCTGAGTTCATCTGACTGCTTTCATCTGCATAATTCCACTTCCTTGGAAATGCATTTTCATATGCACCTGTCCCAGCAGATTCTCAGGCTCATTCTGAGTAGTTTAATTTGATCCTGAAAAGGCTGAAGAGCCTTACCCTCCTCCCACAGAGCTCTCTCCCCTTTCCTTTCTAAGGCAACCCAACACCACACTAGTCCCAAAGAAGGGAACTTCCCGACTGTCACTTGTGTGTGTCTCCTTTCAAGTAGGCCATAAAAATGAGAGGGCACGTATTTAGATTCATCAAGATGGAAAAAAGAAGAAGAAAAAAAATCTGATTTTATTTCCTATGAAGTACAGTTCTGTCCAAAATGCTTCTTAGAAATATTTAACGCATTTAAAAATGAATGCTTCACCAAACTTTGCAGTTCAGTGGAAGACACTTACCCATTAGCTTGCTTCATGGTCCAGCAGAGCTGATGTGACGTAGCCCATGAATGGAGGGCAGTGATCCAGGTGAGGCTGGATAATAATGTGCTGAAAGCTTGGCTATTACCGGGGGCACGAAGCGTGTATCTTCAAATTGATTTGCAGGTCACCTTTCTGTAACCAGCATACTCTAACTCTGTTCTCCTACCTTTCCGAGTTAACTTCCTCTTCCAAACACTCCCAGTGAGTGGGGAGAGGCAGCAAACATCAAAGAGATCAATTCCTGTTAGCTGTGTCGCTCCACGGAAGACAGCGAATTTTATCTGCTTCCTTTAGATGAGAAACAGGTTCTTACTCTCCAGAAAGGACCTCCAGTTAGTTTTCCACATCTTCCAATTTTATTTTCTTCCCCTCCACCCCACCCTGGCTTTTAGCTAGTTTAAATATTTTACCACTCAAAAGCTGTTAGAGGGGTGTACAGTGATGTGCAAGAGCAGCACAGATCACAGCCACGGTTCAAAAAGAATCCAGCCCAGGTAGCTAAACCAGAGGAACTACAATAACAAAAGATTCTTTCACCCTCACTGCTGGCCTCTGCCCCCACTCTGCTGAGTTTGAGAGTCAGCACAACTCTGCCCGCACTCAGCTGCCTCACAGTGACAGGGCTCTTCCCTCTGAAGAGAGGAAGGGTTAACTGGTGCTCGTGGCACTTGTTTGCAGCTCTGGAAACCATGGCACCCATGGTTTTCCGGTGCTGCCTTATACAAGTCACTTCAGTTCCTTTGGAAAAATCTGTGGATATACACATGCTATATGTGGTGGGAAAAAAAAAAAAAAATCCAAGATCAATTTGGACTCCCAAAGAAGATCATTAAAGCCAGGACCAGTAATCAAGTGTTTTAAAAACTCTCATTAAGTATCTTCAAGTAAGTGAACGTTTGAAATTTGAAAATGCATCAATAACTCTTTCAGTTTCAACCACACAGTGGAGGTGACAGATACACAACAGCAGCTATCGATCTGGTGAATTCAGTTTCTACTCCTTCTCTGGGCTTATCCCCTTTGACTGATTTACAGAAAGACATTTCCACTATTTTTCTTGTCAACAGGACACTGTGTTATTAAAGGAGAGATTATTGATTGAAAGCCATGAGAGCCTGGGCATCCCCGTAAATTTTCACTGAGAAGGTTTTAAATTACTTTGTGAATGTATTCCAGTCTGGAAATCCAAAATAGTGTCTGAAAATTAGGCAGATTTAAAATTAAGATTCTGAAAAGTTTGTTGCCAATGACAAAATTCCAGTGCCTACTAAGCTCTTTTCATATTTTCTGTTTGCTTGTTTTAAGTTGTTTTTTCTCAAAGTGTTGTCCGTGCCTGTTAGCTAAGCTGTGAAAGAACTGCCTAGAGACTTTGGGAGTAAAATTCAAACTTGTTTTGTGAGGCAGCATCTATTTCCCTGTCAGAAGGAACTACCACGGGACCTCCTTCATGCCTCTCAGCACAGACATGAGATTAAAGTTTTCTCTACAACACCCGGGGGAACACTCCAGAAAGCAGTTTAAAATTTAAACAGATAATTCAAAAGGAAGCCACAATGCAATGGCAGGGTCCACTCAGATGCTGAAGGCGAAGTGGGTTAACCAGGGGCTAGAAAACTCCCCCTTTGGAGTACAGTTCTTTCCCACAGGACCTCCCTGTGCTGTGCTGGAGGTGCACGGATGTGTTTCAGGGAAGACCCTAATTGATCCCAGAGCTGGGTGGCCTCTTGGCCCAGAAGAGATAAGAACAGGACTACAGGAGAAAGGCATGGATAGGTACAACATTAAAAAACAGTACATTTTATGAATGACCAAATTTGGGATTACTTACTGATATTGATTATATAAAGATCTAAAAAGAATTTCCCATTTAAAAAGAAAAACAAAAACACTTAGGAAAGGCACTTCTTGTAGAAGTTTAATTATCCTCACAGTCTGTAACACGGCAGCCTGAGAAATGGCTGTGTTTGAGACAGAGTGGGCAGGGAGGTGGGAACTCTTCAGTTTGTACTGCCACCGACATTTGTCTCTCATCCAGCCACAGCTTGGATGGTCACTCCTGATACCACATGAACACTAATCCAATCAAGTGGCTTTTGGATGGTTTAAAAGTAAACTCCAAATTAACAATTAGCATTTTTTTTTCCTTATAATATGCTGCCAGTCCCGCACAGATCCAAACCAGCAATGGTCTAGTCTACATAAATTTAATCAGCTTATCTGCAATCACGGTGTTAAACGATACAAGCCTCTAGTTGATATTCTTAATTTCATTCAGATGAAGGTCATATTGATTTACCTTGCATTGGTAAATTGACAGTCACAAGCTATAACTGTTCAAAAACTGACACCTCAGTCACTCAACTAAACTGGTGTTTAAATCTAGTTTGGGTCAATTGGTGAAAAATATCTTTTCAGACTTTTTAGATTGCTGTTTTGAAACAGAAGGAATATCTATAATCATACCAGAATCAGATCTTTTCTTGAAACCCATTTGTCTGCTCTTCATTCCCTTTCCATCTTTTCATTTCTTATACAATGCTGTTTTATGTATTCCTCCCTAAGGTATAAAAACATATCATATGTCATGTGTGAACTTATAAACTCTTTTGAGATACAGGGATAGTAAATTCTGAACAGTATAATTTCTAATGTCTGAATAACTCTGAACTGAACAAACCATCTGTCAAACACACAAGAAAACATCCTCCACGAGTGTCTTGGGCTGACTTTACGATGTGTATCCCCTATCGCCTGCTCTATGCCCAGACATGATTCCTGTGCCTTTCTGTGTCTTTAAAACTGGGTGTGAGAGAAAGGAAAAAGCCAGAGGAACTTTTAAAAAAACAGTTTTGCTCCAAGGACATTCACTCCCCTGCATTCCTGCTGCTGCAGGGCAGAGGAAAGCACCTTCCTGCTTTTCCCGGCTCTTGGCTCCTTTTCTCGGAGGAGAGAGA
>VZTA01025637.1:59591-76272 GCA_013398855.1 Mohoua ochrocephala
ATTATTCTTTTCCTGTGTGTTTGTTAAATAAATAGGTTTTTTCCTCCTTTCACTTTCCTTCAAGGAATTTTTTTCCCAAACCTGGTGGGGGAGGGGTGGCTGTAACCTGCCTTCTGTAGAGGAGACGTTCCTCCCAGAGCCTTCCTCTGAAAATTTGTCTCAAACCAGGACAACAAGGTAAGAATTAGAGGAAGAAATAAAATCTGTCTTACTTACATAACAGTCAGATCTTATAACAAATACACCTAATTATTCATAGTAAAGCGTAAATAGTTTTTACTTTCATACTTATTACAGTGCCACAGTCATCATGGTACATGGATAATCCATGTACCATATGGAGGGATGCACTGCTGATTATTGCACCAGCCGCTACACCACAAAAATCAAACCCCGCAGGCCTACAGAAAGTAGGTCTAAATCATTCTCTCTCATTGTTATCCTCAAATCCAGGAACAGCACTCTCATAAAAAAATTTCAATTATTTCTGTCAAAGATAAACATTGCTTCTCAATCACACTATGATGAGAAAATTTCATAGAATGATAGAATGGTTTGGATTGGAAGGGACCTTGAGAATCATCAACCTCCAGTCAAGGAAACTTTCCAGCGTGACCCCTCACGAGGCTCTCTGGCAGCCACACTCCCAATGTCACAGATTGGTACCAAGGCCCCTTCACAGGGGTGGCTCCAGTGACCCGGTGGGTCCTGCCTGACTCCCTGCACACCCACTCGCACTCACACCAGGTTTTCTCACAGGATCAATCCCAGGTTTCCCAAAGCAGAGTCTCAGATGTCTCATTCCATAAAGCCATTTATCCACGGTGCAGTAACACAGAAACAGCCCAAGCTGGTGCCTCCACAGAGGGACCCTGAGCAAAGAACCCCCTGGGCTTTCATCCCCTCACAGCCCAAGGGTGCCAAAGTCTTGCTCTTCCTCCCCAGCCATCAGCTCCTGCCGTGTCTCTCAGTGTCCCTCACCTGCTGTGCCACAGCTCCCTGTGCCCTTTGTTGTGCAAAGGGTGGCAGTTCATGGTCTCTTGTCTCAGGCTCCCACCTGGAGGTGAACCTGCAGCTCCATCTGCAGCTGCACCCTGGGCTCCCTGCACAGAATGTGTTCCTCAACCCCCCTGCCATGAGGAGGGGCACCTTTGACCGGACCAGGTTACTCAAGGCCCTATCAACCTGGCGCTGGGCACCTCCAGAGACAAGGCATCCACAGCTTCTCTGGACAACTCGTTTCAGTGCCTCATCGAACTCACAAAAAGGAATTTCTTCCTAGTATTTAATCTAAACCTACTCTCTTTCAGTCTGAAGCCTTTGCCCTTTGTCCTATTACTATATGCCCTTGTAAAAAGGGCACTCACTCTCCAGCTCTCTTGTGGGCTCTCTTCAGGTACTGAAAGACTTCTATAAGTTCTGTTATAGAGAACCTTCTCTTCTCCAGGCTGAACAGCCCCAGCTCTCTCATCCTGTCTTCATAGGGAAGGTGCTCCAGCCTTCTGAGCATCTTTGTGACCCTCCTCTGGACTCACTCCGACAGGTCTGTGTCCTTCTTATGTTGGGGGCCCCAGAGCTGGACACAGTGCTCCAGGTGGGGTCTCACAAGAGCAGATCCTATTACTTTGATGCAGTCAGAAAAACATATTCAAACTACTCATACTGAACCACAGGTAATACTTTAAAAGTGTTTAAAGAACTTTAAAATAACTAATTTTTAATTCATAATGGGTTGGGCTAATTTGTCACGAACTTACAAAGAAGCATCTTCAAACCATAAGAGGTTTATTGCATTTTGTATCAGTAAGGATGTCAGGCACAACCATCATTTTGGTTGGTAAATCAGCACACCAATGATTTCTATTATGTTCATTACTGTATGTGAAAGTGGGATAGTAGTATCTTTACAGATCATTACTTTCTAGATGTTTATTCAACTAATTATAATCATCCTTTAAGGAGATGCAATCCATCATTTTAATAGGTAAAAATCTCTTTCTTTTTTTTTTCCTTCACTGCAAACAAGTTAGATGAAACATTAGGTTTCAATTTCACACAGAGATCTTTATTTTAAAATATGTAATGATGGCAGAAGCACTTGTCCATGAATATTTATTAGCTGTCAGCCACAGAGATTTCTGTGATTGACTGCGCACGGTGACTGCTTTGCCCTGTATGCCTTGGTAGGCTTGACCACCTTGTGGATTTGGCTGGGGGACTTGAGTCCCTGACAGCAAAGTTTCCAGAAGTCTCCAAAGCTGTTCTTTCTCCTTGCTTGCTTGGATGAGGTATCCTGGGCTGCCCTGGCAGGGAGGGAATGTGGGCTTGAGCCCCAACAGGATGGGAAGGGCTGGGAAGGGAAGGGGTCCGGTTCTAGCTTTGTCTGGGCCAGGGAGGGGAGGGGCTTGGTTGCTTGGGTTTGCTTCAGGGCTGGGTTGTTTATCTTTGTTTTTCCTCCCCAATACCCAAATTGGTCATTAGAAGCTTGTGTTAATGGGCAACAAATTAAGTAAACTATCCCAGGGCTAAGACCATTTTGCCTCGCCAATATGTCAGACACTTTTATAGCTAGTTGGGTGTTAAGCACTAAGGAGGTTTTTACAAAAAACTCCTCTTTTCTAGACTTCAGCTCGTTATTGTTGGCCCTATTCGTACCTCATATCCTAAAAAGATGAGTGACTTGCAATCTGAGGGCTGACACCACTCTGCAAACCTTGCAGCAGATTAAATGGGCACATTGACTCCAAACACACCAGTCAGACCTCCTCCCTCCGCTCATCTCCCAGGAAGGGATGATGGAATTCGCCCTCACAGGAGAATTAAAAGTGATGACAGTGGTAACACAGAAACATTTAAAAGGCAGATGGCTAAAAAACATAGATAAAACTGATTTTAGAAGTATTTAATTTCGTTTTCCTTCTTTTTAGCTATTTTTTAGTGCCCAACTAAAATCTGGGGTCTGTTGAGCAATTTTACAAGTAGGGATTCAAAAGTATTTCCATTCTGTTTACTCACATAAATTAACAAGAAGTGCACTTTCAATTCTAAGTGGTTCTGTCAAGTTGGTCAAAGTCAGATCTAATGCAATTGATGTTAAAAGCAAGGACCAAAGTATCCCCAACATCTTCAAAAAATAGACAAAATGTTCAATGAATCATATGGTTCCAGGGCATCAAACCCAAAAATCTCCCTGTATTGAATGTATGATATCTCTTCAAATGCCTTTAGGGGAGATTAAATAGTTAGAACATAATTTCTTGTCAGTATGTCCTTCACTAAGGCGATTTGAACTTTCCAGAGTCTTAATATAGCATAAAAATTAGTCAAAGAATCATAGTTCTGATGAAATAAGAAAGGACAAAGAACTAACCTGCTAACCTCACCACAGAAATGCATCCTCAGTATTTCAATAATTCACAGAGAATCACAAAATACAACACTGGTAATTTCCAAATTACATTGTAAATTGACTACCCTGAAAATACTTCATAATTATCCATTATATAATTCTCAGATCTCATTAGCCCTACTGAGTTTAACTCTCCCAACACCTCAAAAAATCAGTGCAGACACATGGTTCACCAACAGTGCTGCTGAAAAGTTTCAGACAAGAATTATTAGAATGAAGAAATCCTGGAAGGTTGTTTGTTTTGTTTTATTCTGGCTATTATCCATGCTCATAGCAGCTGAGATCAATGGAAATATCTCCAAAGTTCCAAATCTTAAGGAGGTTTCAATCAAAGTCTTGAAAGAAAAGGATGATTTGAAAGGTTTGTGATTTTCTCTCTTGCAGAAAATAATAAAAAAAAGAACAACATGAAGATGGTTGTGCATGCCAGATTAATATGAATGATAAAATAAGACAAGACAAGCTCCCCCACCAGCTTTTAATATTAAAACTAGAAGTGTAAGCACAGTATGTTTAAAGCATTTGTTTAAATGTCAATATCCTGTCTGCTCAGCAGCGATGCAGGCTTTTGTGTCACTTCTCCCGACTGCTATCGATTAAACAATCATGATTGCTAATGAGGAAGCAAAAGGCACTATTTTTAATTCCACACTCATTTTTAACTCTACTGTTTCAAATGTGAAATTACCTTTGTTGTTTTAAAAATCGGTATGTTCTTTATTATAGACTCTGAAAACCATAAGCATGTACATTACACTACCTCTCAACAATTCACGCTCACATCCAAAGGTTATTTTTCCCTCCCCTCAGAATTCAATTAGTCTTAATGAATTGCCCTACCACAAGCTGTCAGTGAAGCAGAACATATAATCACTATGAATGAAGTTTTCAGGGAAGGCGAGGTCTAAATATTCAAGCGCAGTCTGTTCACCCTCACATAAGCAGGGGTGAGGAAAGATTATGTCGCTGAAACCCACGCAGTCTGCTTGCTGGAGGCACTGCAAAATGTCAGTACACAGTGTTCCTCCTCCATATTTCTATGGAAGAAATCTCATTCATCCTTTAATGCAGATAATAAAGTCGTTTAGCCATTTTGTCTTGTGACAGAAATATGGTACATGAACGGATGACACCAAACTGATGTCCTGGGTTATGGAAGGAGAGCAACTTCTCTTTTTATTCAAGCACTCTCTGTACACCCTAATGGTGTCTCATTTCTAATGAATATTAACAAAAACATGCAAGCTATGAATCCTGGAGGTAATTAATTTAGCAAGGCAGTGTTTTCTAGATATAAATAATCAAAGCAGGCTTGGAAGTTGTAAAACATCTCCCTTTATTTTGTCGGAGTTGGGAGTCGGGGTTTTTGGGGTTATTATGTCGGTAAATAAAAGGATAAATTTCCAAGTAAATGTGACTGTTACAAAGAATTTTATTGGGACTGCAGTATTTTCAATATTTTAGCCGGATCTTACTACTTGATGCTCTTCTCCCTTCTGGGAACTCACTTCCAATGATTCAAGAGACTTTCAGACAGAACTTATCAAGCGGTTTATTTCCTCATGTCAGGAGGACGGTCTCTTAAGGGTTTGTCTCAAGTACTGCTGTTGTACTGAGACCATACTCAGGTCTCAGATGCCTTAAAAAGACTTTGTAGTACATGAAAAGCATATTTTGTAGTATGAATTGACGTGGATGCTCAATAAAGTCAGCCAGACAGTGATTATTTGCTGTAGAGCCAGCATGCTTTGGCCTATAGAGGATAAATAAATACAGTTCAGCTTCTGACAGCAGCTTCCCAAAAGAAGTTGGAGGGAGAACAGTTACAAGGTGGAATTATCTGACTGATTACCGGAAAATCCAGTCTAATATAATCCATAAAGTATTAGAGACACAAAAAGTAAAACACACATATCTCAAGCAGTACTAACGTTCAGTGAGGAAAAAATTAAGATTAACTGGGTAGTAAATTATTCCTTCCAACCATAAACAACTGTCTCAAGAGCTCTGAAGACAGCATTGGTAATTCAATGTTGGCCCCTTCTATGGAGTGAAATCCACACAGGTGGATTAAATGATTATTCCAAAACATTTCTTTTTGTCAAAATGTGCTTCAAGACAGGCGTAAAATACGTGCAGGGCTGTAGCACATGACAGGTTGTGATGGTTTGTGATGGGGTTTACAGCACCACACTTGACCATATCTGCCCTCACTTTTATTTTCTAGTGTCTTGAATTCTCTGAAGTGGTGGTGTGTGGTATTCCACTTGAGGCTGGGACTAGAAGCATTTCATATTATGAAAATGTGCCTCTTTAAGCAAAAACCGTAACATGCTAGAGTTTAAAAAAGTTCAGTGTCATGACCACCGAAGAAAAAGCTGGAAGACTGTTCATGGGGAGGCACACAATTCCTTTCTCCAGTTTTTCTGCTCTTCCCTGAAAAATATCTCAAATCATTGGTGAAGACGCTTCTCCACTACCACCTCCAGAGCTTTGACAGAGGACAGGTAAATCAAAGATCCATAAACACCCAGTCAGACTGATTACATTTCACTGAAGGCCAGATCTTTTAAAAACACTTGTATTTATGCCATGCACATAAAAAATGAATTAAAACCAGAACATTTTAAAGCGCTTAACATAACTACCATAAATTGTTACCAGGAATGCAGAAGCTTTTAGTTTTTCACCCAGTGGAGTGTGGTCAATTTTCTCATCTATCATAGCATGTGATTAACTGGTTAAATTCCTGCAGTTACAGTGTTAGCTTTAAAAAAGAAATAATTTATGAAAACCATTTACTCAGAATTGCTTGAGAGAAAACAGTGCAAAAAGTCTTCACTAGAGTTTCACGTCTTATTCTAGCAATTTTAATGCTTCAGAGCAAATCCACTCCTCTAAAGCTGCTTGAGAGAGTTAGTTTGGCTTATCTGTAAAACTCTGCACCATATTCCATGTGGAGATATACCATATCATACCATATTTGTGATGAACTGCCTGTGCTCTGTGCTTGATTGAGGTACCTGTTACTCACACTGATAAGGCACTTTATGCCCTCATTCTGTTTGGTAGTCATTTAATGCTGCCCACTAAATCACTTGCCCACTAAATCACTTGCCCACTAAATTACTTGTGCTATGGTGTTTGTGGTATAACTCAGCTTAAAAATATATTTTCACATTTCTAGATTCTTATCTAGAAAATTTTATTCTATTATCAAGAATGTCGGCTGTTATTTAAACTGAAAGCTGACATGGCTGATACCGCATTCAGATATATAAGCAGTAGATATAAAAGTTATATGCATAGGGTGAAACCATTACTTTTCATGTCCAAATGATTCCACGTTGATAACCCTTTGTATAATGAAGGGTCCACTACAGGGAGTGTGTTCAGGCAGATCGTGTCCAGTGAGGGACTGATGTTCGTGCAGAAACTTTGAACACAATGTTTGTGCATCATCTGATCTATAAATGAAAAAGGAAAAGGCAGGGGTAGGATGGGGAACTGCAAGTCCAGCATAACATTCAAGATATTGCTGTCCAAATGTAGGGTAAACACGTGCTACTTATGCATCCAGCTTGATGTATCTCGAAGTACTGACAATAGAAGTGCCCAGAGGAAGGTGTGGCTGTTTGGCACACTAGAAATCAGGAATAAACTCATGAGGGCTCTGGGTAAGCAGCTCAAGTTGAAGCCCAGTCAATCACATTGTTGCCATGAACCACGTTACCTGTGAAAACTGGCACACAGAACAGATTCTATAATCATGGGGATTTTGGCTATGTATCAGTTGTTCTGCTCAACATTGTTTTTAAGGTCATTAAAGACAGTGGAGAAAACAGCAGTCCCGTCTTAAATTTTCTTTAGAAAGTCAAACCAAGCAAAAAAAACCATGCTGCTTGAAGTCCTCCTCTTACGTGTAAACATTTTTCACCTGGTTATTTTTCTCTTTAAATTCTCTGTCCCAGTCATGCCAACCTACCTTGTCATTAAGACAGGAAAATAAATTTTAGATTTCCAGATCGTTTAAGATTCAGAATTTAAGCTTAGATATTTCAATGGTTCTAAACTGAAAACTCAAAATATATGAAGATGGATTTCCACAAGGTCCAAATCTGCACACAAAAGCCCAGCTTTGCATTCACAATGGGCTGCTGTGGAGGTACGAAATGCTGATACAGATCCTACACTCAGATTTATTTTTTTTCCCTCAAGTGACTTTTCAAAGGTGGATGATTCTGGCTCTTTCATCTTTTGCTATGCTGGCTAAACCTGCCGTGGGAGGGGTGACCTGCAGACAACAGCACCAGTGAAAATCTGGTACAGGTCCCTGTATGATACTGAATAATGATTAGAATCTGCTCATGCGCTGTTAACAGGAATTTAATCAGAGGAAGAGATACAGACAGACAACCCTGCCAGTTGTTAATTTGTGAAGAGAAGAGGGAGAAGAGAGAAATCCTAACTAACTCCTCAACTTTCCAAATATAATTAAATAAATATGTAAAGCTGGTCTATCTACAGTGCATGCAAGCCAGAGAGGGTCTTTAGGAGCTCTGCATTGTGCCTTCAGTGCATTAAAATGTCGTTATCCATTCTCACCAAAGTACCTTTCTCACTTTCTTTCTTTAAACCTTTTTGTAAGCTATAATTACAATTAAGCAAAGACATGTTTATTGTCACAAAATGTATGCCAACAGCTCACACTAATGCAATCCAAACATTAGTATGAAACATTTTTCCAATTACTGCACAGACTCCCTATAGTGTTTCAAGCTGCTTTATGACATTTTAAACTCCACATATAATACAGTCCTTTAGAAAGCTGCAAAATCTTTCTATTTCTTTCTTATGACCCGAGAAAACCTAAATCTATTAAAAGCACATTTTCATAGCAGCAGGATAAAAATGCTTTTACTACATTTATCTTCAAAATTGGTGGTGTTAAATAGTGCCAAGGGATAAATAACCATAAAATATCACATTAGTGTACAGGGTACTGCTCTAACTAGGCATGAGGGGATGTCTCTCTACCCTTTCATTTCTTCTTTCTATTTGTCCCATTAGAGCTGTGCAATCATTCATCAGTCACTGTGGCAAGCAGTGCCGCTCCATCTTGACTCCTGCCTTAAAAAGAGACCTGAGAAATAAAGCCACAGAGAGAAAACAGAGTTCACAGCATTCCAGAGATGTCCACACCTACATTCATGACTGATTTTCTGCCATAACACTCTTGCTATTTCTGGAAATAGTATTTTAATAGCGTTACATATTGAGTCTTGAAGTTATATTAGAGAAACACTCATTTTGCACATGAGATAGAACTAGCAAAAAAGTCTGAATAGTTAAAAACCATGCCAAAAACCCCCAGTTTTCAGCTCTGATTTAAAACCCAGATGTTGCAACCAGCTTCTGGTAATTTAATTCTGCTTCAGACTCCTGGCACTTCCAGCAAACTTATGATAACTTAGCACAGATGAGCTGTCAAAGTGTTTGAGCTTTAGGCAGATGCTATTATTCCAATCAAAATACCAGAAACAGTAGCACTGAATCCTAAAATAAACTCAATAAAAAATGGAACAAAGCATAATATTTATCCATGGTAAAGTCACACTTTTTTTTACTAAAACATTGAGAAAAACAATACAGCTCGTGGAAAAGTATTGACATAGTTTTTGATAAAATGCATCTAGCAGTTCTTTATCTATTGTGCATCCCCCAACATCCCCCAGCTATATAGAGAGGAGTAACTCACAAGAGCATCTGACACATTTTTTCTATCTATTATCTTGCAGGAATCAACCAAAATATTCACTTCTTCCCTAAAGAGCATTTTTCAGCAAAAAATATGAAAGATAAGTGTCTCAATTTGGGAGCAAAACTGGAGTATTTGCTGTGTGTCTTACAGAAATCAATACATAATAATACCACCTTATGGGTCATACACATTCTTTGTTTTTCAAAGGATAGCATATATCCTTAAAATACTTTAAAATACTGAAATTGATGTTCAGAAGATTAGGTTTCTTCAGGAAATCTTGCAAGGGAAGATTTCCTCGAAGGACTGAAAACTGCACATTCATGTTGTGTGTACCATCAGACACTCATTAAGCACATACTCATTACCTCCAAATATGCCTCTAATAGATGTTTTAAAGAAAATAGACTTCTAAAGAAAGAAACTAAACAATAAAACCCCTGAACTGTTAAGGTCTGAATAAAATGCAGAAAGAACTGAAAAAGTCTTCCTTTCAAAAGTTAAACAATTTCTTGAACTTGTAGCTACTGGGAGCTCTAAACCATCTGGATATTGTTAATAAAAATTATTTATGAAATCAAGGAAAAGAAGTATCATACTTCAAACCCATGATGTCTGAAGTACAGAGGTCGGTAGACATGCATTTCTACATAGCAAGACTGAGTCTGACTCATTAAATTACCATTTTATTTCACTGAAATTAAGGAGTGATCTCACCAAAATAAACAGCAGAAGGCCTATGTTGATGAAACTCCCCATTTTCATGTTAAGGCCAAGAGTCAACATGCCTGTAGCCTTGATGACCTCATGGACACAGTACGTGCTTTAGATTTTTTACTTGTTAACTGCTTCTGAGTCAAAGCCTAAATCCACAAATGCAATGAGCCTAACAAAGTCAGGGATTTATTTTAAATTCAAAGTGATTTTTTTCAGCTAACGTGAGCCAGAAACCTTAATTTGTCATGGAGACCAATGGAATAGTCATAATGGGAACTCTTCAACATTCAGATCACTGGCAGTAAGGGATAAAGGAAATTCAAGAACAAAGCAGAAAGGACACTCTCATTTGAAACATAATTTCATCCACAAATTCATACCTCCTGTATTGACACTGCATCTGCGGCTGCAGTGGATTTTATGAAGTGCCTCAAAGCAACTTGGAGATGGCCCTTTTGTCATAGGGAGTGCCAGATAAAACTAAGAGAACTGAAATTATGGACAGTCACTTTCCAGGTAGAAAAACATACCTTCCTCATTTTCTCTCCAAGCCTGACACTCCTGCTCCACTGGAATTTGCAGCTGTGCAGCTGTAGGAGTTTACAGCATTCTACAGTTCAAATGTTTGGATGGAAAGAAAAGCAAAATATTTAACTGAACTTGTTTAAAAGAGCAGCAGATCTCTGGGAAGCTACGAAATATGCGGTGTGTCAAACATGCGGAACTTAATACACTGCCATCTTGGAGTACTCCATCCTAAAATAAGCAACAGAACAAAAATAAAGTCCACATCAGCCTTACAGTAGGAATGTGTCATTAGTATTATCGGGAGACAGACTGTTTCACAAACTTTTGAGAGCAGTGATGCCTGTTCCTGTGTTATCCAGTACAGTCACAGCAAAATAAGAAATTTGAGGTGTTTGATCCCATTGTGAACAACCACCATTCCTTCAGTCCGGAATTCAGCCAATCCACTCACTTTGAATATATATGTTGAAAATTTCCAGCAGCAAAGCTCAATCAGAAATATAAACAGACCTACACTTTTTACCTTCGTCGTTCAGTTCCTAATTATCAATGCCTAAAGGTGGAGGATCCCATCAGAATGGAAACCAAGAGCCCAACCTGCTGGCAACATCCGAGAAGCACACACGAGCTGTGTGAATTTAGGAGAGCCTGCTCCAAAATTGCAGTAACACTCTATACTTAACATAAATCAACTCTTAGTGAAATAAATTTCAGCACTAGCTGGCTGCAATGACTGTAGTTGAATATGTGGTAAATTGCCATTCAAACTGGTTTCACTGTATCTTTATTTATCCTCTCCAGGTCCAAATGCTATATGGCTCTCAAAAAACACTTCTATAGGCTGTTCAAATCTTTGGCTTGTCTCCAAGAGTTCTGCTGGTTTAGATTCTACGCACCCAGGAGGAACTATTCGCGCCTCAGACATTTATATTAGCACTGTAAATATTCTACACCGGAGAGAAAATGTCAGGGCATTTCACAGAAAACTACTCCAGAGTTTCATAGCCAAAAAGGACATCTCTGCTGCTCTCTTTTCCACATTACCTAATTTTTTATGAATGACAGTAAGGACATAAAATAATGTCTCCACATAAATATTCTGTAATGGATTTTTGACCAGCTGTACTGAGACACAGCAGGTTTATTCCTTAATCGGAGCCTCATGATGATGGCAACCTTTAATCTTGGGAGAGGGGTCACTAAAACACAAATGCTGCTCTAAGACAACAAAGCCTTTCAGCTGACTTCAGTAAGGATTTAGAGATGGGGACAACTGATTTAAGGGATACTGTTATCCATACTAGTATCAGATTTTGGTGGGGGGTAGGGAAGTTGTGTGGCCTTTTTGTTTCTTGGTATTGAGAAAGAGAAATGAAATATCACACTGAAGCTTTTTGCAGAATCTTTCAAGTTTAAAACACTCCAAGTTTTCTTTAAAAAAAGAGTCTGGCATGACAGCACCTGACTAAAGACAGACCAACCCAACCTTCTGTTTCCCAGAAGCTGAAATCCAATATATTTCATGTGTCTTTTCTGACCACGGGCTCTAACAGTACTTCACATGTAGAAAACAAAGCTTTCCCCTATATTTAGCAAAACCCTGAAAAGTTCATGGGACACAGGATGGGACTTGATTTTGAATTCTTTTTCATATAGTTTGAGGTTACGTAGAGAGGATGGTTCCCATGATACATGTACATGCTCTGTCACAGGAATCATGGGATTTTACTTCTTGGACAGGAAATAGGATCTCATATGAACAGCAAAACATGACATCAACAAGCACATTGCTTCTAAACCCTGTGAGGACTCATAATCTCCATTATACAAGGTGGATGAAACTTCATGCTGCTAATGCAAAAAGCAGCTTCAATTTCTGAATATTAAAATCTTTTTTTTAATCTTGAAAAGTTTTCTCACTGGGATTTTCTCCAAAAAGAACTGGACACTGATTGTACAGATTTATGATGAAAAAGAGTCAAAAACTATGGTTCCAGGACCCTCTTTTGTCCTCATTTAACCAGCAACAGTTTTCAGTTGCACAAACATGCTAAAGAAGAATTAGTTCTGTCTCCCAAGCATATAGATCAGGATCAGAGGCCATTATCAGATGCTCTCTTGTGTTTTCAAATGTATAGAACACCTCATTTAGCTATAAAATGATGTATTTTACTTCATTCATAGTTCATTCATGATCAAAAAGAGCAGCATCACAGTCTTGCTACTTATTGCCCAGATCAAATACATTCTGACTGTAAAAGAAATTAATTTCATAGACAAACTTTGTATCTACTTTGAAAATTTCCTAACACTTGTTGTCTCAGTCAACACTAATTGATATTTGTCTAGACTCAAAATTCAGGCTTCTTTTTCTTCTTACATGGGATGACTCCTCTGCAAGCACTTTGATCATCTTAAAAAAGTTTTAAAATGACAAAACCAATGTTTTGTTATTTTTCTATGTATTGCATCCACTAAAGATCTAAATCGCACTTCTGGAGAAAAAACATTATTTTGCACAACTGTTATACAAATATCCAAGTTCTACATATAAAAGGATGCTAATTTAAAAACTTATTTTCTATTCCCTTATTGCCACCTCTCTCCCTCTGCTTCCCTCTTTAAGACCTTTGTGAAACTGTCAAAGTGTTCCTATCAAATTGTCTTTGACAATGTTTATGTTCTTGCAGTCACTTGGAGCCCAAATTAAGAGATAATTGATTCACTCTTGAATTACTGGTTTATGGCAGCCAGAAATGGGATCTGCGCTATTTGATGTCATAAAAGTGTGGGTTATCCAGCCCACGACACGGTGCTGTAGGACAAGACCGTGATTCATCCTCCTTCCCAAAACTGAAACTGCAAGAAAAGCAGGCCCTGTTGATACTTTTTTAATATTATGTTTTAAATCTTAACCAGAACTCAATTTAGAAGAATAATTATTTAGTCTCTTCCGTCTTCAATATGTTAAACTCCCTACCTGGGGAATATTTGCTTCATTATTAAGATTTTCTTTTTGTCTAGGCACTGTGGTTCAGAGAACAACATCTTACACAGAAAGAATGCTGTATGAAACATGTAAGTTAGCAGAAGAATCTGAACGCTGCACGGTCCCAAATGATGTCTGCTATTAAGCAAATCATCAGTTTAGCTGAATATGAAAAATAAGAAAAAAGAGGGGGAAAAAAAAGAAAAGTATTTTCATGTATTATTATTTTTCAAAACAAAATGAAGGTTAAATGCTATAAATTAGGCAAAAAAATTCTATTTAGTTAAAAATCTGCAAAGTCAAAGTCGAAGGAGTTTTTGAAGGAATTTTTCCCCAGCTTCATCTTAGTTGCATACTTGCTAGGAAGTTTTCCTATCTAGATGAAAATTCTCTTTTTCAGGAATACAAACACAGCTCTTCATGTTTTAGTACAAATAAGCCATTTCTAAATACCTTTAGATGTAGTTTGTGATTTTGTGTTTTCTTTTCCAAAGTGAGTATTATCCAACATTTAACTGCTTTTCTGATAGAAGTTACCATCTAAAATGAAACTACTTTCTGGTTTGTTTCAAAAATTCGATGAGAATATGTATGGGGCTAACTGCAGTGAATGTTTATTACAGCTACACAGCAACTTATTTGTTTAGATTACTTTCACAGAACAGTTCTGTAATCCTTGTGAATGCCACAAAGACAAACAAGCTTCTGATGCAAGACAGGAATGCTGAACATTTAGAAAACAAAACGTACTACAGAAAAGTTCCCGTCATATACCTGGCCACAAGTGGACTTGTAAATGAAAACATTTAGCCAAATTAACTTTTCTACCTTAACTGGGTTTCTTTGGTTGGTTTTTTTGTGGTTGGGTTAATCTTGAAGTGGTTCTGTAGTTCTAGCAAATTATGCTTCTGAGGTTGGTGGGTGAGTGGGTAGATGGATGGATGGAAGGATGGATGGATGGATATAAAAGATTTTCACAAATCATGATCAGATTTCATTTGCAAATTTTTAAGAAAAACTTATTTTTCTCAATAAGCTCTGAACAACAAACTTAGCGATGCATTATTGGGAGACACAATGACATATGTGCACCACCACTTCCAGAAACTTCTCTGACAAAACCTAGTGCATTTTTATCTTATGTTACCACCATTGAACATCTTGATTAAATTAAACATGAAATGCAACACACGTGTCCTAAATCCACATACTCTAGTTCTGAGTCTTGGTTTCATAAACCACCTTTCTCCTGAGATGTATCCACTTAGGTCATGACTAGATAGAGATTAAGTGGGGGATTATTCTGAGGTTAATTCATTCAGTAGAAACCCACAGATATTCAGCTTTATGATTCTGGCATGCCAAAGTTTTCCTTTCTAAGTGGTCTTAATAGAAGACAGGGCCAGAAGCCTTCATGGCTCCATTTGAACCATTCAAAGTCACAAACTGAAGTTTGTGAGCAGAATACATCCTAGAAAGCTGTAATGAGGGAAACTGGTTTCATGTCATCCAAAGATCTTTGATTTGGACAAGAGAGAGGGAGATTTAAAATAAATACAGCAGGAAAAATTTCTTTCCTCCTATTGTGTCAGAGCAGTTTATTCTCATTAGGCTGCATCTGGCTGCTGATTCTGCCTGCCAATACATTGCTGGTCTGCCCCATATTCCTTTTTAACAATGTTTCATCCTTCTGGTCTGGTTTTCATTTACCCTATTAACAGGAACAGGAAAGGAAAACCAAGGGAAAACCAACCCCTAACCAAGTCTATCTATACATTGGCTCAGAAAGTAAACCGAAACAAATTCCACATAGAAAGTCATAACAGTCTGCTATTCTATTACCCTAAAATATTGATTACAAAATGAGACAGAGTGGCAAATATAAGTCACTAAAGTTAAACATATTTATGAACCTTGAGAACGTAAAGTTGGGTAATAGTAATGTCTTTTAGAAAATCTTACTTTTGGAAAATATAGTGCAATTTGCATTTTAAATGGTTACCTTACCCTGAACTGGACATCTAAGACTAGAGGAATATGTACTCCTACAACTTTAATTAGAGAGTCAGGTAAAGTAATGAGAAATAATTTTTCCTACTGCAGGAGCCTGCTAAGTTACCCTTTACACAGATCAAGTTAAGCATGCAATCAGGTTTTTTCAGAATATGAGAGAGGCTGAATAATTTCATTTTGAGGATATAAGCAACAGTATAATTTATTATACATTTCTTAAAAGCTCAAATTTCAATGCTCCTGTGGCAGGCATTTGAAGGTTTGGTGTTGGAGCAGATGGAATGTTTTACAGCAAGACTTTAATTCTCAATCCAAAAGGCATTGCTTTTGCTTCTGGTCAAAGGTGAATTTATTCCCTCTGCTAGCTCTGTCCCGGGGCTCTCCCTAGGCAAGGTCTGTCAACTGTTCCATGCTTCTGCCAAATTACGTGATGATTTTGTCATGTGGGCTAATACTCCCCAGTGATTCAGTTTTAATCAAATGCATAAAAGTGAAGCATTTTTGAACAGCGCGGTAACAAAACCAAGTGCTTTAGAGAGATATGGAAGAAGTACAGTTGGGTTTTAAAACTTGTGCATGTGTAAGTGTAAAAACCCTTCCCCACCTCAGAAAGGCTCTGCAAAGCAGTTACTACAGACAGCAAGCCACATTTATAAGTAACTTTATAAACCTGTAACCTTTCCTGCCGTAATAATAGAAAATATAATTCCTGTTGGAATTTAATCTGTGGAGCAAGGGATTGAGTTCCATGTGGGTGAATTTTAGGGCTGCTGCTTCATACATACTCCAACTACATCCACCAGCTTAGTAGAATTGTACAGCAGCTTGAATAATAATCTGTTCGAGTGTTGGGATAAAGTTTTAAAAGACAATGGAGGCAGCAAGAGATGGCTCGGACCACAGATGTGAGCTTCTGCTGAGGGATACAGATCATGCAGGTTTTGCAACAACCTAATGTTATACAGTAATGAAGCTGTTGGAACTGGCTATCTCACTGAATACATGTAAATAGTTATTTTGTTCTGCACTGTAGCAGTACCTGCTATGGTTGTGTAGGAAAGATGTCTAATCCTTCACAGAGAATCGTAAATAAAACAAAAACCTAGAGAAAATAAAATAAAATAAAATAAAATAAAATAAAATAAAATAAAATAAAATAAAATAAAATGCAAAAATTCAAAGGCCATTTCTAGGTTAGCAGATGGTTTATAGATGGATAATGGCAGCCCTGTAGAGAGAAACAGTTGATGCTGACAACACGTGT
>VZTA01025637.1:76342-94152 GCA_013398855.1 Mohoua ochrocephala
GAAAATAAAATAAAATAAAATAAAATAAAATAAAATAAAATAAAATAAAATAAAATAAAATGCAAAAATTCAAAGGCCATTTCTAGGTTAGCAGATGGTTTATAGATGGATAATGGCAGCCCTGTAGAGAGAAACAGTTGATGCTGACAACACGTGTCCATAATGTACACCTTTCAGGGCTCTTTATTTCAGATTAACTCTAGTCTGGCTCTCTGGACTGAATGCCCATTTGCAGCTGGAGTGCATTAGTTACACTCCTGGAGTGTGCTTAATCTTCCAAATCTGAATCCTAGTTTCATCTGAAAGAAATCAAGTTGAGGCACTGCAAAAGCTCCACATGACATGAACCATAGCTCAATAAGAAAGAAAGGAAAATATGCACTTCAAAAGCACTCTCTTGATTCAAACTAACACACTAACAAAGATGTGCCCTGAAAATGCATATGCATATCTCAGCCCACACGCATATGCATGGAAATATGTATGTATTACTAGCTTAAAAAAACTCCCTAAACATTTCTAGCATAAACTGGTGGATATCATTTATCTGTTTTCCTTATGAGTTAATTTTCTTTGTTTACTACAAATCAGCATAGCTCTATCAGGATTAATTTGCCCAGTACTTTTTTTTAAACTTCAGTCTAATTAAGTTTTAAAATCTTTTAATGAGCCTTATCATACAATTTTTTCCTCCATTAAAATTTGATCTCAGAATAGCGATCCAGTAATTTGAAACTAGTTAAAATTGTTCATTAGCGTGGAATTTTGAATACTGAATTAGATGTTGCACATACTTGTAAAACAAATGTTGCATGTTAAACAAGTTGGTGTTCTGTAATAGCACACAGCTTATCAGGGAAACTATCTGTGTACATTTAGCTTACACTCTTGCCAAGTACACCAGTTGATTGCATTGGCAATAACTTTCTCTTTGTAAAGAACAAGACTTTTATTTCTAAGCAACAATGGAAAAAATAGCTTTGAGTATGATTCTACAACAATAAACTCAAAGACGCATATGTGAAAACACTCATTTAGAAATAAGAAGGTACAGACCCACAAAACATTCAAGTACTACTGAAAAGACTAACAAGCATAACTTCTCATTTGTGGGGATAGGGGAAGAAGGGCTTGTGTATTTAGTCATTCACACTCACACTGCAGCAGAGTTAGAATTTAGGGATATAAAGTGCCTGGTATTCAAGATTTGACCCTTTGCTCAGTTACAACCAGTAAACATTTGGATTTTTCTTTTTAAAGTCTGGTGTATTGCTCATTTCCCAACAGACAGTTTCCAATAAGCATCTAGAGCACTCACTAACTGAATAAGGTTCTATTTTTTAGTGTGCCATGTTGCTCAGAGTCTTACATTGCACAGCTTGGGAACACACATCCTCTGCTTTACACTTGTGCATCCTGAACAGCGTGTGTGTTTTCAGTCCATACAGGCCTGGACACTGACAAAAGAACAATGCAATGGCACTGTGCTACAGTAGGCACTCCAGAAGGCACCTTCTTCAGCACATCGCCACTTCTTATGGAAAGCAACTCTGTTTATCCCTAAGGACTTCAGCTGGCTGATGCAGAGCAGGACCACATCTCATTAGGATGTCTTCATCGAGTAAGCATCCTAGAAAAATCAGGACCTGGCCTTAAATTCTCTGCTGCTCTGCTACTTTAAAATAGCTTGTGTTTCTGCCTCTGTGTACAGGCTGTGTACTCCACAATAGTATTTATGTATGCATCCCATTTACATTGCAGTGGCTGAATATTTTAGACACCTGGATGCTCGGATATTTCAGATGCTCGGAATCATTTGATGTTTACAGCAGTCAGTGACACGTGGGATATGGTGATAGGATGAGCACCAGCTTTGAAAAGCTCCTGTCCACAGTACAAGTCCACAAGTCTCCTCAGCTGACAGCGTTGTTGGGAATGAAGGCAGCTGCATTTAACAGGGAAAATGTTTTCCATTAAGTTCTGAACGAAGAATTGTACTGAAAATGCATTTTTTATGTATACCAAAGCAGCAGAGCAATGACAAAAGCTAACATTTAAAATGCAAAACAGCCAGTGTGGTGTGACACAGTGTGAGATGTATCTCAAAGTCTTAAGGTTGACTAATTGAATTGCCATTGATAAGATGTCACTTAAAGAGACATCTCTGCAGTGAAACATGGGTTTGCTGTAAATGACCTGTCATTAGAGCCATGGGTAATGTCCGTGTCCAGACTGAAAAATATTGTAGCTCCCAGCAATATGCTCGGTAGGAATTAAAACAGCAAGAATGCTAAGAAGTCAGTGTACACGAACCACCAGAGAATTATGCCTCAGGTGCTACGTTAATTTACTTGTTGGCATACATTAATTGAAACCAATCAATAAGGCGGGTGGTACGACAGAGGGAATGCAAAAGGAGTAATCGATTGCCACACTTATTCATTTTAAACTTGGAAAACAGGAATAATTTAGTCCAAGATTTTTCATTTCTGTCAATACAGATAATGGGATTACTTATTTATTTTCTATTCTTTCAGCACTAATTATAATAACTATGATGTCTTTCAAAAGCCCTTGTGTAAACCCCAGTATTCTGATTAGCAGCTGTTAACTTGCATATAATGGGAGTGCCTTCTTCCAACTGAGAAGTTAGAAATTATATGTTTTTGCTATTGCAAATAATGCTAATCATTTTGTCACAGTGAAAGCAATTATATATTTTAATAGTTATAAAAACTTGAATTCAATTTGATTTTTCCATTTATGCCCTACTAGCTTTTAAAATTTTTCATTCCCAAGGATAAATTCAAATAATATTCAAATTGTCTAAGAAGAACAGAAAGAGCTGCTCTTCTGATTTTTTTTTTTTTTTGCAAATATATTTGCTCTAATATATTCATCCTATGTGTCCAGTGCTGACTGGTATACCTTATAATTTAATTTTTAATGTAGGTTATTTTTAATGTAGGTTGCTGTGGCTTTTCTTTTTACTGTTTTTTTTTATTTTCTACAATATTTCTGTGAGGTCCAGTAGTCAATTCTAAAGACCACACCGCCTAAAAAACAAAATAAATAGGACCATTGCTTCCTATGTTGCATTTATCACCCCCTTTTCACAAAAACTGCTCATCCTTACTGATCCTCTGTTCCCAGAGACATCAGTGGAAACCAGCACACTGTTATTCATAACTGTTTTGCACAAGGAATGGGAATTTATTTTGTAGTAAACATGGTGTCAGACACTGTCATTATGTCTTTGGTGGCACTGAGTTTTCTCAAAATTTGTCCATAAATGAACAAAATCTAAAAATTTAGCCTCTTTCAAACCTGTAACAGCATTATTTTCCTTCTGATCATGCTCAAAGGCATTAACTCCAAATAACAGTGCTCAATTCAACCTGCAGACAAAGAATGGATCTGCAACTGTTGTCCTTGTGCTCACTGAAGCCATAGATGTACAGATTTGGAGCAGGTTTGACGATGGTAATGTTCAAATGTTCAGCAAACATTTGTTTGCCGTGGTTTTGGAGGGGTGCAGGCAAGACATGAAGGATGCTATACAGTTTAAAAAAAAATTCTATATATTGATTAGTGGGCAGGATGCTTATTAGGGGGTTGCCTACACCTGGCAGATTTTTCCCACACTGATGTGTTCAGCTTGTAAGTGAACTGAACCATCCAGCTGCAAGTTCTTATGTGCATGCATTTGTCTCCAAACTCTTGCTTAATTTGGTTCTAAAACTTCAGTTCTACGGGATTGTTTTCTAGTGCAGTCTAATTACTCCTTCTTCTTGGAGGAAAAAACCCTAAACAACACAACACAACAAAGTAATAGGGAAAAAACACCCACAATTATTACCTTTTTGTTAGACTGAAGATACCATAACCCTGCAAATGTTACTTTTGCCAGAGACTGGGAATGTTAGTGAGTACTAGAAGCGTAGACAGTCAGGGTGGTGTTCCTGCTAAGCAAGCCTGAAAGCAAAATTGTAATTAACATCCAACTGGAAAACCAATTTTCTGTGAACTCAAGTAAGTTTACTGCAAGCCTTTAAAATTACCTCTGGACTACTAATGTGGCAGAGATGTGTGAAACCCTGAACAGCAGTATCAAACTCGCTGAGGCCATTTTCCAGGACAATGCTGTACAACGGTGTGGAGTTATGGATTATGCATTTTTCAACAGTTCTCCAGCCAAAGGTTAATTCAATTCCCAGAAACGAGAAAGTCCTGTCTGCCAATTAGTGTGTAATGTGTGAGACTGAAACCAAGCACTGAATCCCAGGTTGCTGCTTCAGGAATTCGAAGTTAGGCTGAAGCTCATTTTCCGTCTCATATTCTCTAAATCTTATTCATGATTAAGAATTTCTATAGTTTGAAGAAGTTTGAGCTTTTCATTTTGAAGCTTGAAAGTAAGAATGCTGAAATCTCCTGTCATAAGAAGTTAGAATTGAAATATACAGTTCATAATTATAGATGTGGAAGTAGATACTTCCATCTCAAAGTTTATCTATTTTTTTTTAAACACTGGTAAAAGAAAAAGTTTTATAGCAAGCAAAAGAAATAGAGTATTCTACATTAGACTGCTTAAAGTTTTTGCCATTTGCAGCTACAGTGCAGGATTCAGAGCCAGCTATTGAATAGGTCTATTAAAGTAAAAAAATCACCTTTATGTAATTTACACTACTCATTTAAGACACTAACCATGTACGATAACGGGTAAGGACATACTAATTCTCCTTTCTTGCAGTAGTAAAGGCTAAATACTTTGCATTTGATACAGTCCCATGTAGTTGCTCAAATCCAGAGCTAAAATTATCTCATGTAACTTCTATTTGAATTGAAAGATTTAGTAGCTGCAATTGTGAGGGACAGAGCAGCAGCCACTTTATGGATTTGTTTCCTGTCAGTAAATCTAAGGAATGTTCTCACATTTTCAGGAACTACTACTGATTGCAACTACACTCTGTTTTCTCTGGGGTTTTTTTCTCCCCTTCCTTCTCCTTTGAAAGTTGTGCCATTCAGCTTCTTCTGGAAAAATGTCATGGGTTTTCCCTGTGGATGCCTGCAATGAACAGCTTGTGCTGTGAAGGTTCCCTTCCTAAAGGTTCAGGTCCTAAATCCCTTCTCCAGCTCTGTTACAACAATACAAGTTACAATTCATTCCCCTTCCTTCCAGCCACAGTGGAAAATGGTGCACACCATCAGGTCAGCTCCACATTTCCCAATTTCCCACCAGCACAAGCCTCAGTCATGCAGAGGGGCAAAGCAGGAAAGGATCTGGGACTGGTCTGGAGCACATTGTTTCTCACTAGCCAGCCAAGAAGTACACACTGCTCAGTCACCCAGTGAGACTCACAGAACAGACAAATACTGTGGTCATGTGGACCATGATTTGGGTCTCTCTCTTCTCTGCTGTTTGTAGGAACTTAGATATCTTTGAGACCTCAACCTCTCAAGCAAATTGAACTCCAAAGTCAGATAGCAGATTCCAAGATTAGCTATGGACAGAGACTGGCTGTCATTGTAATTGCTCACATGTTTTGTCTTTACCTGTTTGAAGCATGCAAGAAGAGGACAATGTAAAATCATCCCAATTTCAGGTACAAGACCACACCTATGTTGGCCAACACCACTGTGAAACCCAGCTTGAGAACCAGTGGGACTGAGTCTCCTCCTTTCACACAAGTTTTATCTGAAAGACTATGGCTTTATCAAACGTGTATTAAATAGAATAACTTTGCAAAGAAGCTAGCAGAATGTATCCTACCCCGAGCTGTTACATGTCCTAAGACAAACAACAGTGAAAGAACAGATTTCTTATCAAAGGGAGACAAAATAGACGGGACAAATGGATAATAATAATATTATTAAAGGCTTACTGCAGCAGCACTTATCCAAGTTAGGCTTGCTAAAAAACCCCAACAAACCACTTAGCAGCTTTGTAAAGAGATGACAAAGGCCAGAATTTATCCAGAGTGCTTCAGCTGTACTTTTTTCTTTGTCTTTTAATATACAATAATTCACTGAAGTCTCACTTGAGAGGGAAAAGTATCCCTTAAGCAAGTGCACTGTTTCTGTAGGACATATAATGCTTGAGTATCCTCAACTCAGCGTCTCAAGTTTACGTTCAAAGATCCATTTTTAAAGCATTGTATAAATGGCTTCACAATTTAATTAAAGGCTTATAAGCTTTATTGAATGAACTCTTCAGCATGCTCTGCTCACCAGCTTATGACTACAGAGGCATTATTTGGGGAACATTAACCTCAGTCTTTCATTTGAATCAAAACTTATAATTTTAAACTTTTAAAGGCAACTTATCTTCCACATAAAATTACAAACAAAAAAGTGGATTTCAAACACAATATAAAATAACAGCCTATCAATCTTCCCTACCAGACCTTCCACTCTCATACTATCTTAGCCTGCAGATCCAATTATCCTCCAACATTTGCTGCTCAACCATGCTGAGATTATTCACCAGCCCTCCAGTTAGACTGTAATAAGAGGTCTGTGGGTGCATTTACACTCGGAGAAATAAGGTATAAATGCTGGAATTGCCGTCACATCTTTTTGAATTACATGCACAGCCATAAACTGTACAGTAATGAATCAGACTATTTCCAGCTGCTTTATCCATTCATTTGCATGATATTTGGACTTGCTAATTCAAAAAAAAAAAAAATCTAGGTGCAGCATGCCTTCAAGATGATACATTTCTTGACCTAAAGGTCTTACAAAGTGCTAATATCACATGGAAGATATTTCCTCCTGTGCCCAGACAGCCAAAGCTCCAACATGGATATGTGATTACCCTCTGTAAAGGCAATCTCAGCCCCTCACTATTTTTATTTTTTTTTTAAGCTTTACATCTTGAGAAAGTAATTGTACACACTGAAACTACATTGACCTCAAAGACGTGTTCTGCACAAAATTTGGCAGACTTTGTGCTGCTCAGCAAAAAAATATAACAGCAGATTAATGATAAAATGGTTTCTGAAACTCCAGTCTTCATGGTGTTTGCTCACTGCAGTAGTTGTACATCATGGCAAAACAAAAGCCCTCTGCCACAGGACATCAGCACACGTTGCCAAAAACGTCAGAACCACAGTTTTCAGCCCAAAGCTGCAACTACTTGAACTGCAGGAGTCATTTCATTAGCTGACAGCTGCAATAAGCTGCTCTTTCTCTGTGTGGAGAAGCTACTGGTGGGAGGTACAATTCACACAGGCAGCCTCCATAAATCATATACCACTTTAAGAAAAATATACTTAAGGAAACGTTCACAAAGTAACGTGCAGTATTTTTCCTATTTATTATCCTTATGTTCTTAGGGCATTCATGCCTTAACATTTTGTATTTCAAAAGCTCTCAATAGACTTTAAAGACATGGACAAAGTTCAGGAAAATTCAAACATTTTATTCCCATCTGTACTATTTTTCCTGATCTAGAGAATCTAGAGCCTTGGTGTTTCTTGAGGACCTATTTCTAGTGAATATATTCCTATTGACCCAGGGAAAACAAAATTAGGTGCTTTAGTTACAGGTGGACACCATGATGCTCCTGTTTATTTACTGTGTTGCCACTATGTAAGGTAATAAAAAATTGTTCCTGGAAATGCAATCAGCTGAAAAAGCCACTAAGACACTTCAAAACCATGTGGTATTAATTAAATACAATGTATCAGTGAATAATTAACATCCATAGACATTTTCAAGTCTTTAATGCTGTGATAACCTTTAGTCACCTAAATGTCTGAGGAAAGTCATGAAGGTGGTTGGAAGAGGCTTCAGTGTCACAAACGAGTGTTTGCCAGCCACTGCCGAGCCAGGCAAGTAAAAGGTCCTCAGATCTACCCCTTCAAATGGTGCCTCTATTATTCAAACACTTCTCATGGGAACCACTGAAAATTGCTGGTAGGTAATAATGCAACTGAACACCCAGCTTCGTTTTGTTTCTTTAAATTCAAGTTGCATTCCCTCAGGTGTGTAATCTCCATTCTCATAGCGAATCTCCTCTGTTCTTCACCAGTAGCTTATTGTTAAAGAAGCAGAAATACCATAATTAAACAAAAATAACATTAATAGAAAGATGGAGTGTGTGATATTTGATATTGCATTTACTGCCCTATTTATTTTTTTTATCACATAGCCTTATGCAACCAATTACACAGCTTGTAGTTTTGGTTTGAGGTTTTTGTTTGTTTTGTTTGTTTCATTGGTTTTTGGTTTGTTTTTTTTAAAATTTGGTAGCACACTGAAAAGAATTGATCTGGCATTTTACTTCCGAACTACAGTCATTCTACTTTAGATGATTAGTACCAACCAATTAAAAAACCACTGCAGTTGAAGCGGAGTCTTGGAGAGGGGTGTCACATCTCTGTGACAGACACATAATTAGCTGTCACATCCACAGAGTATTCCCTAGCACCAAGGAAAAACAACAGAGCAGAGCAAAACAGGCACCTCCCTCCTGCACTCCAGCAATGGCTCTAACCAGCAGGTGGGCCAGGTGGGGCAGCATTTAAGTTGTCTTAGCTGCCCATGGGAGCAGTTCTGATCCATTCAGTTTTCTGAGCCATTTTAAGAAGTCATAAAGAAGAAAAATACATTGTCAAGGTTATGCATTTCCATTACTTTTCTCCAGAATTACTGATGAGAAGAGTATCTGTTCCACTAGAGGGAGGAGCAGGCTCAGGAACTGAATTTCCAGCTACTGTTCCAGTGCCACCTACAATAACGGACTTATTGCTTCCTGAAGGATGGTCTGTTGTCAGAAAGTGTTGAAAGGGCAAAACTGGAATAGGAAGTTTTGTAACAACACAAAGAAAAGAAAAGAGAAAAAGGAAGAATCTCCCTTGAGGTAATTGGGATTTCTTATTTTGTCCCTGTTTATCCTGAAAAGGGGATGTGGTTTTAGGTATAAATAATTTCTTTCATAATATATTTAGGTTCCTAGACCATGCTTTTCTTTGGCATAGAGATAAAGCCACCTGGAGCAGAGCAGCAATTTTTAGCCTATCTCCTTTCTTGTAAGGGGCTTCGTGTAGATGCTTATTTTCATGTATTCTGTCTCATTGCTTCTTGTTGCTAAGATTTGGTGACAAGACAGTATCTTCATCTTAAAACTGGTATATTTAAGAACCTATAGATTATTCATACCTTTTAATTATGAAGATATTAATATTTCTAATTCTAGTGGTTTTTTTCCTGAAATATAATTGAGGTAGAACAGACCTGGAGATTTCAAAATTTCAATTTTTCCCAAAGAAAACTCGAGAAATGCAAAGTCCCCATGTCAGAGCTTCTATCTGTTCACCTCCATATAGCTGTACAGCAAATCACTGTCATGGAAAGATTAAGGTCACTCACTACAGAAACTATTTTTAGTGACTTTGGCTGGGACAAGTCCTGTGACTATTTAGTGCAGCACAAGGAGACAAAGGAACAGCTGTATCTTATGCAGACAAGCAAGGCTACAAGGAGACATGGCTTTAGTCCAACCTATCCATCTTACCTGCCAGAGAATAGCTGCACCAGAAAAGGAGGACATTCATGGAAGAGCTGGAACCGGCCACGCGTTCCTCTCCTCCTCCCACTCTGAAACAGTGCTCAGACTGATGCTCAATTTCTCCTTTAGGGCACTTTGTAATGGCTTCCATGCAGGTGACTTACACAAAATACTAAGCAGGTTTCTGTCTTCTGGTTGGGTTTGACCAGCAGCTGTCACATTTGACTCTCTCACTGATGACTGAGAGACAGTCTACAAACAAACAAGCACCCTCTGCATTGTGCAGTCAATCTAGACATGACTCCAACCAAGAGGAGGGCTGTATTCAGAGAAGAAGGTGCACTTAAATGTTGGTTCTCAAGCCCCCAGGGAATAGATTTCACAGTGCTTTAGCACACACCCCTAGAAACTCTTGTTCCTTGCAGAGGTTTTACTGTAGCACATTACATGAGGCCAGAAAGAGACATTATCTACAGAGCTTGAAAAATTCTGTTTATCCTGGACCAAAGACGTTAAACTCCCTGGATATTAAGACAGAAGCCTTGAACTTGATGGGATGCAAAGAGTGGGTCAACATGTTTCTGGCAGCCCCAGCAGGAAATATGCTGCATGATTTTATATTGCCTAGTGTTTTCTAAATATTTAGTCTCTCGTGCTTCTCATTACTGCAGCTGAGCCAAGAATCAATGAAACTCTGAGTAATGGAGGTCAGCTGAAATTTTCCTGCCTTGCCAGAGATGTGTGAGGGTTTGAACCATTCTCCCAAGCAACATGTTAAATTATAGTCAGTATAAAACCAGAGCTTTAGAATCACCCACGATCATCTCAGCAGAAAAGGGCAGAACTGTCTTGTACTAAACTGCGAGAAATATCTGGTGGTTGTCTTATTATAGGTTATTCCTGACATCAGGATAAGAAGACGTGTGTAGTCTGAGATTAGAAATGCATTGCAGAGTCACATAGAGGTCAGTGAGAAGAAATTTGCATTATTTTTCTATTCCCAAAGTACATAGATTTCCATTCTGACTGTCTCGATCTGTGATGATAAGCAGATGAGCAGAAAAGCTGTAGGATTCACACTTGGTTCCTGTTGTCAGAAAGAAACATTCTGAATAATATCTTCCACCTAAGACTGGGCTCCCTCTGGATCAATGTGAGGTTATGGCCACTGCCTCTTTTGATGTCTGCTGATCAGCACAGAACTTGTGTCTCATCAGTCAGAGCCGGGTGATGCTGGGCACAGAGGGCACCTGAGCAACAGCAGATTATGAACTAGGCAGCCTTACAGAAAGCACCACAATATAATGGATGTGTTTTGCTTTGCAGTATTCTGCATGCCTTGGCATAGATCAAGATCACTTTCACCCAATTTCATCTTTTAAAGTGCTGCCTACTGCTGTGAGTTGCATGAAGTGAAATTGTTTCATTGGCACAAATCAATGGGAAGAGGTACAAAAGAATTATTGCACTTGCACTTAAAGTTATTTATCAAGTGAAGCAAATACATACCCATTATGAATTGTCCCAAAATAACCAAGGAGGGTAACCCTCAGCAAAAAATTCAGGGAGCTACTGCAAGCCTACAGGCATTATTTTTCCTTACATATAAATATCTGTGACCTCAGATAATAAACAAGAAATTTACCCTAATGACAGTAGAAATCTATTCTAGCAGATTTAGGATGGGGATAACTTTTCCTGAAAAACAGGTTGCAATATTTAAATAAACAATGTTCAAAATGCATGTTTTTACAGAAATATGGTTGTGAGCTATGTTGCCAGTGTGAATGGGCTATTGCATAGTTGCACATTGGCTCTGTCACACATGACATTAAAGGAATGATATTGAGAGAGGATAAAGAAACCATTCAGACCGCCTACTTCAAATTTCTCCCAGCAGAAATTTTGAGAGACTTATTTGAAAAAAAGTTCACAGTCAGGATGGTTGCTCATATTATGGATATAAGGTGAGACATTGAAAAAAAAAAAAAGAGATCACACATTGGCAATCTATATGCAAACACAAGCAAAACCACTTTAAATACACAAGCTACTGGTAGAATCTCTGCAGCTACTCTGTAATCAAGTTAAAGTATGGCAAGGCATGATAATGCCCATCCTTTCTCTTAGCCATTTATGCTTACTACATAATATTTGTCACCAGAACTTTTAAGATGAAAAAAACCTCACTATGTCAAAACATGTCCAAGAGCTAAACTTTGGATCTTATACCTTACATGTACATTTCAAGATTGAAAACTTTGTGCTTCTCAAGTTGAACCGTTATGGGCAGAGCTCTGTTCATTTGAATAAAGTTTGGTTTTGATCTTTTCAGACCGAGATAAAGCTTCAAGGTAGAGAAATACCACTTATCCTACACATTGTTGAGGAAGTAGAAAATTAAAATTCTGGTTTGGGTACTGTGTTGAACACAACTCGAATGATGTAATAATCTTCATTCCACCACGGCTGTAAAATGATGGAAAATGTACCATTTTCCCCTTAGAAGAGAAGAAAACTGCTTCTTGGTTTTGCTTGCCATCTAGTCACTATCATTATTTATATATATATATTATTTATTTGGTGATCCTTTCCTTACTATGGCTGTTTTCTGCTATGAGATTCAGTAATACACACAGGCCGTGGGTTACTCCCAAACACACTTCAGCAGACAGAGATAAATTTAACTCGCAGCATCAAATCTCCACGCAAGATGAAGAATATTTGGACCCTGTAATTCCTTCTGCCATACTTTCCATTCTCTCATTCCTCTTGCATTTCACCCACAGGAAGTGTTCCTATCTTTGCATAACAGAATGGAGATAGTTCAAAAGAGCGCCTTGCTTTCATCCATGTACAGCACACCCAGCCTGAAAGTTATGTGAAACGGTTTCTTCAGTGCTTCATTTTGACGCCATGGGCAGTCAAACTTGATAACCATACCTTGATATGGGAAACCGTGACACTTTTTGAATTTCCTTAGACCTTATGGGTGCAATGTTCTCAAGAACAGCTTTTTCTCCTTTTGAAAAACAGTCAGAAGGGCTATTAGCCAAAAATACTTAGCTGTATCAGGGGCGTACCTAGGGACTGAAGTTGGCTTTATTATATTCAAATATTTCAGTTAGAATTGTCTGCAGTCCTGTCTGCCGGCAGACAATTTGTTTAATGTTTGATTTTTAACGCAGAAAGGATTTTTTGTTTCAGTTGTCAGCTATAAAAACTCAAGCATGGGTTCAAAGAGTCAAGCCATACCCTTAATTCATTTATCACTAATAAAATTCTTTACACAGCTAGGGTGGATTTGAGACATAAACTTGCAGAGTAATTTATCTGAGTCACAACTACCACTGGTGATAAAGGAGAGTGGAAGAAAAGCATTTGACTTTCACATGTTAAGCTGGGTGTGGCAGGAATTGCGGTTAGAAGAAGTTTAGTGAGTTTGAAAAGTTTTATAACAAATCAAAATGAGTTTACAACTCTTTTGTCCAGCTGTTCTTAGTAAAATGCTAAAGCATTTGCATTCTTGGAACAAGAGCAAGTTACAAACACTGTTGCAGTTTGTTTAGATTTCCATATTTGCCCAGGGCAGCACCATGTGCAGTAAATCTCCTCCTGTAGTTAGGTAATTTGTTCTTACATCTATATTGGCTTGGAGGATCACTTTACCTTTCATGTTTAGGGGTTTTTTTGGTGCTTTCTATCACTAATTTATTTTGAGTGTGGAAGTCTAAATGAAGGCTTGAAAAAAGTTCCTTAAGCCTTGGGGTTTTTTTAGAACGTACCACAGGACACTAAAAAGTGTGATTTAAGCAAAGCAACACGTGTATGCTCACAGCAAGTGTCTTGCAATGACAAACTTTCTTCCATTACCTTTCTACTGTTACTTTTAGAAAGAAAAGAGCCAGAGGAACAAAAAAAAGTTAAATAAAACAAAACAGGTGTTTGATTGAAAATCGTGTCCTGTCTGAGGTCAAACGGGCACATAAAATACTAGAAGCCTCAAAGTGTGATATATTAGGTCACATAGTCACATGTGGTTCTTTTTGAATATATAGCCACCATTATAGCAAAATTAGTGTGAAAAGTCACCATGGTTGGAAAGTGAATCCTATTTTAACAGATGAGTCAAATTCTTTCTTATGCCACTTTTAGGAGCAGAACAGACTTAATTGTTACGGGGAATAACAAAGATGCACACAGGTCCATTTTTCATTCCTCCCCATTTCTTCTCTCGCACAAGCTCTGAGAGGGAAATCCAGAGCATGCAATGGAATTTATGCAAATAATTTCCCCTAAACGGAAGAAAGTGATATAGAAAAAGCCACATTCTAATTGCTACTAAAAATATTCCTTTCTTCATCCTGAAAATTTCTCCAGAGGGATGGGGATGATGCAGAACTTTCTCAGGTAGGGAACTTAGATAACCCCTCAGCAGTACAAAATCAGGATGAAAGGACTTCTGGACTCAGTGCCATGCCTTGGTTGAAGGAAGCCCCGTGCTCCGAGCCAGGTGAAGATCCAGGCAGTGTGAGCTACAATACGAACCATGGCAACTACTTAACTTCAAAAGACTGAGGAGAAAAAGAAGGAATGATATATTGGGAAGGAATTGCTTCATGTGGAACTAAGGGACCTCAATTCCAGCTCTTGCCAGGTCTTGTGACTCTGATACCTCCTCAGCCCTAACAAACTATTCAATATTATGGTTCAAGGAAGATTAAAGGAAGATGGACGAGGAATATCTTCCACCTCTATTGTGCCAGGCTGCAAGGAGAAAAGGATGGCACTTGGGGCCCGAATAGCACATAAGTAAAGTCTGTGGCCCAGAAACTCAAGCACTTTTCTGAAGACAACACTTTCTGGGCTCTGGCTCCTGCTCTCCTTAGATCAATTTTTAACATTATAACCACACAGCATTTGTCTGAAGCCAGTTGTACTATAAAGCCAGACCAAAACTAGCAATATTTCCCCTCAGCTGGGGACAACCAGTAGGTTACCGATTCATACTGCTGTTGCCTGCCAACTCATTTTCTCCTGCCACAATTATATTGCTGGTAAAAAGATCAACTAACTTACTCTGAGGAGCAAGAGATGACTTGAGTATGGAAAGAGGACACCTACACTCAATGTGGTCACTGATGACAAAGGAAAAAGCTAGAGGACACTTGAGGAAAGAAATTTACTGTGTGAGAACATGCCTTGGCAGACCTGGAGAACAGATCTGGAAATGGCTAAGAAAAGATGGATGACACAGGATTGGAAACAAACAAAAATGCCCTTATGGAAGGCACGCAGAGATGGCCAGGGGAGGCAGGAGGATGGTCCACACTTGGACCTCATTACGGACAAGGACAGATTAATGAGTGGAGAAGTCTGGAGGACAGAGTTAATTGAAGCAAAGGATTGATGTGTTTGGCAGACTATAAACTGGCAATGGTGAGAGAGGAATGATGGGGCTGATGATTAGGAGAAGGATAGGGAATGAAAGATTTATGGACTGACCAGTTTAGACAGATAGAGCATTACGGGTGTAACATAGGATATCTATTAAGTCTCTTGTAGATTGGAAGAAACATTTCATTGTATCTCCCAGCATGCTGGGTGAGGATTACTTGAGTCTTGTGAAACCTAATGGTGCTGTTTAACCTACATGCTCAGGTACAGATCCTTGCTTTACAATTCTTTCAAGGGCTTTAGAGTTACTCATTTTCCATGTCCTTATTACAGCTTTCTTTTTTAAGGCTATCCTGTAATAGCTGCAGAGGACACACAATGATTGTCTTCGTATTTCCCTTCTGCGATGGATCATTTTGATGAACGTAGAAATTTGAAATTGTCTAAACTTTCCTTGAAGAGAGCATTTTCCCTATAACACAGGCAAATATGTGTGCAAATCCGCTCAAATTGCTTGAGTTGTCATATTATGAAACACGGAAAGAGGTGGAAGAAGCATTAGGTCATAAGGTCCTCTTGAACCTGGAACCAAGGGCTGAACTATTTCCACAGGGCTTGACGAATACAACTTAAAATAAAGTGTTGACAAATAGTGTTACCCAGAAACTTTAGTGTTGATATGTGATTACTCTAATATTTTCCTCAACAGAAGAGATAAAACTATGTAAAGTTCCTGATCTTGTATGTTAACAAAGATGTAGTTAAGAAAGTAGTGAGGCCATACAGAAATACGTTAGTACAAGGATATACACTATATATGTAAAAAAAAAATATTTTGCATTTTAAGACACAGAAAAGGGCATCTGGAAAAGACATCCAGGTGGAAAAAGTCAAGTTTAAGCCCACTATCTAAATCTCCATCTCTTTCTTTCACGAGCACAGGTTTGTAGCCTTGGATGGAGTCACACATCACACACAAAACTTCTGTCACCTGCTACCTGGGAGTCCAGGTCTGGCTCTAAAGCAAAGCAACATGAGATTGCTACGTGTTTCTGAGGACTGAGAACACGCTCACAAGGGCAGGTGCAAAATTTGGGCAAACAAAAATCACAGTTTCCTAATAATTTTCATGTTTTTACCTGAAGACTCATTTGCTTGACAGCTGATTCCACCACAGCCCATGGACTTCCTCTCACATAAAAGGTCTAGAAAACATAAATCACTTCCTTTCTCCCATCATGTTTTTTCTTTCTTTCTCCTTTTTTTACACACTTACCTGTTGACCTACACAGGTTTGCTAAATTTTGCCACAGCAAACAAGTCAGGGAATCCCAGACAGAAGAAGACAGACTTCTGGACTCTCAGTTCTGCTTAACACTTTACACATGAGTAAAGTATATTGCATCTGCTTATCTGTGCACATTGAAATTTCCTATGGTTTCCTAAAAAAGCAATAAAAATCTGAGCCTCCTGCGAATAACATGTCTGCCTCTGTTGCTTAGATTGAAGTTTGGTTGTGCACATATGCCTTGAAAAGTTACCTGAAGGAAATATTTTGTATGTATGAGGTCCATGTGGATTATGTTGGATTATCGTGGTCCAAACACAATTTCATCAGAGACAATATGAAAAGTCCACAAAGTGGGAGAAAAAAAAAAAAAGCCCCAAACAAAAGAAATAAAGAAAAGCAACAGAACTCAAATAGCCTTCCCTCTTTTCAAAAACCCATTGAGAGAGTATGTCTAATAAATCTTTTGTTTATGCCTTGCAGATGCCTCATTGTAAAACTGGTTGAGTTCTCCTCATTTCTCCAATATTCAACTGGTCAATACTCAATACTGAGGATCCAATATTACCAAGGAGAGCAAGAGGAAAGGGTTGAAATTTCCTTTCACTGACTAAAAAGTCAATCAACAATCACCAAGCCAAGCTGTTTCACGTTTCCACAATGGCATCCTTTGTTTTTATGAGGATTCTTATGGAAATCAGTGCAGCTTCTAGACAAGTGTCAGCCATGGCACCAAAAATGCTTGCAGAAATCTGTTATTGCAGAGGGTCGGGACACAATTGCTATACAATTTGCAGAAGTTTGGCTGTGTTTGCTGGAAGACTGAAAACCAATAAATTACTCTGAGAAGCACTAAGATAATTTTACTAGCTTTCTACCTTCTCTCCTTGCCCCTAATCACCAAAAGCTGGGTCTCTTTCCACACTCCTATAGCCTCTTTGTGCCAGTGTAATGCCCCTGGAATGTACAGCAGTGCAAGATGTGAGTAGAAGACACCCAAACAGAAAAATATAAAATGAATGAAGAAAAGCAGCACATAGTAAAAGTCAGATGTGATGTTTGAAGATTAGCCTTACTACTCCACAATACAACAGGACATTCCTAACCTGTTTTGTCGACAAAGTGCATCCAACAAAGGCTTATTTTTCCTTAAGTGAAGAGGGTGAACTTCAGCTTAACAAGGAACCTTCACAAATGCCAGCTCTTGCCTATCAGTTGAACCTCGACGTGTATCTACACACAATGGTCTAGGATTAGAGAACTGTCCCTTCTACCCACACATCTGCGAAACACGGGCATGACACAAAACGTTTCTTCCCCCAAAAGAAAAAAAAAAAAAGCCTCTAAAGATCTTCAGTTTACTCAGCACAACCAGCAACTTAAAAAAAACCCAATTCCTTTTATAACTGAAATGTGAAATTGAAATTAAAAACATCTTAACTCCATTTAAATCCATTTTTCAGTCATCGATCATTAATTAACCCTAATACATCCCAATGAACATGAAGAAAAAAAACCACAAGAACCACAAAAAATTGGATTTTGATCTTGTTATAGGTAAAGGTGATTGCATCCTGAATTTCGTATGTGTGTTTTGCACTTCTCTCTCTG
>VZTA01025637.1:95918-131223 GCA_013398855.1 Mohoua ochrocephala
CGACAAAGCCGAGCGGCGGCGGCGGCGGCTCCGGGGCGGGCACGGGCTGGGGGACGGCGGCGGGGGCGAGTCCCGCTTAATTGATTCGTTACCTCGCCCATTGTGATACATGTCGCAATGTTCGAGCGGGAGAAAGGCACATTCTGAACGGATGTCATGCCATCTCCCCTTCCCCAACTGCTCTCGCAGGGCTATTGTGCGGTGTGCTATGAGAAATGTGTCTGATTTTTAAAAACAGGGCTTTATTTGTCTACAGCCTTTTTTCTTTTTTTTTTTTTTCCCTCTCCAGCGCTGTCAAAATTACCCGTCACGTTCCCTAATAATTATGTAGTTACTTCAGTAATCAATTATTCATTGAATTCCACTTACCTATGCTTTTTCTTTCTCAAGTTATGGCTTTCCAAGGGCACATCTGCTCCCCTGTGCAAAGAGAATAAACAAACATTCTTTAAAATTAAGCAACTTATTCCTAATTAAGAGAGAATAAAAGCAAAAACCAGTTATCAGGGTAAATTTTCTCCATTACGGAATACAAAGGCAGACAATTAATAATATCTAAATTATGGTCCATTTTTTGAGTGCAAGGAATCATTGGACTACAGAAAATACCTCATTTGAAAATCCAGGCAGTGAAAAGAATAAAAAACAGATGCAGCATTTATGCATCGACTGCTACATGGAGGGTAAATGTGAGATAATGACAACATAGGTCAACATAATGAGAAATGAAAGCAACTCTAGCCCTTATTCATGCCAGAGTATCACACGTAGCTAAACTTCTATTACTGCCTGTAGACAATATACTTTATATAATAAGCACACACTTAGGTAATGACCATTAACAGGCTTAAAACTCTCTATGTAATGAAGTCTTTTAAATACTGGATGAAGATTCTCTCGGAATAAAGCCTGCAATATATTGCAAAGCACAATGCAGTTGAAAGTCTAAACATGCCACTTGTCCTACATGGAAGACTGGGAATCAACGACCAGGGGACAAAAGGTCCAGTGTGCAAGGTGTTGTTTATATGGCAAGGTCTTTACAGTCTAGTTAATATAGATGTTACAAACATTATTGACAAGCCATACATAGAGCAAAAGGTTATTTGCCACTACCCCATCATTTCACCAGGGATACACATAGAAAGAGACAAGACAAAACAGAACATGGAGGAGAATCGAGTGTTTAAACTACTCTTGGACTCTCAAGATCACTCTTTGAGTGAAGTACGCTGTACACCTTGGAGCACAGCAACAAAGAGGGCAGGAGGAAATCAGCATTTTGTGCATCAGTAGGCTCTGACAAGAGAAATGCTGATGAGTATGGGATCAAAATCGGGTCTTCAGTGCTGCAATTCAGATCTACCTCTCACCTCGCATCTTTAAGAGCTTGCATCTTGTTGCAAGAAGGCTCTAACTCTCCCTTCTTTGAATTCTGTTGCTGCTTTGGTTTGGGTACTTAATCTTTCAGATAAATGCTGCAAACAAGTAGCATTTCTGTTGTCAGAGGAGGTATACTAGAACAATTAATAAACAACTTCTATGAATACACATCTTCAGTTATCACTGTAGCTACACATAAATATTTTTTTCTTGTTAAATAGAAGGAATTTAAGTTCCAGTTAGGTTACTTTGAAAACAGCTGCCTATTGCACTAGTAAATACAAGTTGTAAAGGCAGATATTGCAGTTGTTTGTAGTTTTGACCAAATACTGTTTCACTGTTTTGCTTTTGTTTCTCTTTAGCTCTACTTTGGACAAATTGTGTTTACCTGAGAGTTCAGGATATGCCTCTCATAGTTTATTAATTCTGTTACACTTTCCATCATCACCTTAAGGAGATTTCTGATTAATATCAGTTTAAAAGATGACAGGCTCTGGGCTATTGTATTTAACAAAGTAATGTGAAATCATTGGCAAATTTAACAAAAAGAGTGGATTAGTATAAGTGCAGATGAAGAAAGCAATAACCAACACTATCACAATTAAGAAATTGCCCTGTGAAGGAGAGAAATTACTATGCCCATTGTAGAGCCTACAGAGATTAATGGAATATGGCTGTGAAACTGTTTTAATAGATAAATTGGGTGGGTGGTTAAACATCTGAGCGACGATGATTACTTTGTAGTGAAACAAAACAAAGAGGAATAAATCACAAAGCTGCTCTATTACCACAATTAAAATGCAATTGCTTGATCAATTATCACTCCAGCTAATAGCTTGATGGAAGACAAGCAAATAAATAAAACATTATGCTAACCAAAGTTCTTTGAAATATAGTAGTAATATCTGTACACTTATATGTTCCTTGTTTGCATTCATTTATGCCTAATACGTGTATAGTGCATTACATGACATAAATAAAGCTGTATATATTGTGTTTAGATATTCCTTTGTAGTATATAAGTAAACATCAATGATAATCATGATAATGCATGCTTTGGGTAAATATCCAACACATGTTTAAATAGCTGATACCTTACGTTTCAGTATTTTCTAGATCTCTAAGAATCTTCTTCTTTTACATACGTACCAGCCAAAGGTGATTTGGAAGAGTTTCCCTTTGGAATAGTTTCCAAGGTCAGTATCTGTGATGACACATGTTGGTTTCCAGCTTGCCCTTGGAAAATGACTGGAGTTTATGTGGACATGGGGAGGCAGTAAAGCAAACCGTGGCTGTCGTATATCAGCATTACATTTTTATATCCAGTAATCAGCAAAGCGTGCATCGCTGTGCAGGGAGGTAAGTGGTAACACGTATGTTTGTATGAAATAAAGCCTAGGGCGTAAAGGTAAATAGCTGGTGCAGAATGAGCACCCGGTGATAACCTGATCCAAAGTCAATGGCAATGAGCAGACCTATCCCCTTGACCCAAAGCCCTGGTCAAACATAATACTTGATTTCTCTGTAGAAGTATTTATGTAGTTTGAGTATATAGGGAACAAACACTTTGTAATGATTATTCAGCATGGAAAAAAAAATAAATTGTTTGTCTATTGTCTAATTACAACACAGATTCTGTTAGAAGTTGAGTGATATATAAGAAGATGCTTCAGTGAGTTTCTCAGGTATAAAACTGCAAGTAAACGACAAGTAGCTCCTAGATCCAGTTGTAGAGAATTATGTCTGGGATTTCTTTTTAACATTTTAAAGCTTTGTCTTAAGCAAAAAGATTCCACGTGTTTGGCAAACTCGTTTTGCCTTTCCCAGGGCAAGAGTAATCAGAAAGCACACAAGGCATATGGGCACATTTAAAGTGAGCAATGTGTATGCTGGGTAGGTATTGCTACATTGTACTAACGAAAGAGCAGAATTTGTGCTCTCCCTAAAGCCATAAGAGACCTCACCAGATCCCTCGTGCCCTGCTTTTGTCCCCAATATGGGTAGCACCCACACTAAATCCTTTCACTTCTGTTCCTGCAGTTGATTTTTATTCCTGTTTGTCTGTATTCAGTGGTTTATTTGGAGAAAAGTCTGAGAGACTCCTGCCATCTCATCACTTCTGGAGGAAGCAATTTGAAGAACGGCGACTCCTTCCTTTCAACTTTCCTGTTCATAAAGGCAGGAGATGCCTCCTGACTATCAGAAAGAATCTACTGATGAAGGCAGAAATTCATTGTAGGGAAATTTTGCAAGGAAAACAGTAGAATGGTCTCTGAAGAACAATATTTGAGTGGGAAATTGGACTTTGAAGTTCTCCTAGAATTATGGGCTGGACCTTCCTCAAGTAGCCTGCATTATCCAACGCCCGGAAAATGTAGGATGGAAGGAAAGGGAATGGAGAAAAGAAAATTTAGAATGCCTAAAAAGAGATTTCAAAAAGGGATTGAATGGAATCAGAGAATGGTTTGGGTTGGAATGGATGATAAAGATCATCTCTTTCCAATCCCAGCCATGGACAGAGACACCTTCCACTATCCCAGGTTGCTCAAAGCCCCATCCAACCTGGCCTGGAACACCTCCAGGGATGGGGCAGCCACAGCTTCTCTGCGCAACCTGTGCCAGGGCCTCACCACCCTCACAGTAAAGAATTTCTCCTTAATAGCAAATCTAAGCCTGCTCTCAGCTTAAAGCCATCCCCCCTTGTCATATCACTACATGCACAACCCTACATATGTACAAAAGTGATACTGTATTGGACAGAAACATTGGACTATAGCTAAGGGTAGACAATAATATAAAAAACCCAAGCTTCCTTACAGTAGAGGTGCAGGAAAGACAACCGTAGGACTAAGGACTGATTTCATGAACTCAAGCTGGCAGTTGTCTTTGTTGCAGTGCATGAAGGATATAACTGAAGAGGAACAGTCATTCAGCACCTCATCCCCTTATAGGGTCACATACCTGGCCCCCCATACAATCCTTTTATCCCAAAGCCCAAGACACTTTCAGTCTGATTGACAGTTGTTGTGGAACGGCTCCAGATCACAACTCCATGAGTCTCTTGCATTTTGGAAAAATGAGGGCTTTCTGTTCCTATTTTTTTTTTTTTAAATATGGAGGGGGAATTAACTGTTTGGATGTTTTCTGCTGTAGTTCTGTATTATTATCTATTGAGATGTACTGTGAAATTGGAGACCTGACCACTGGAAGGTCATTCTATATGCTGCATGCTTAGTGTTTTTTCAGAACTTAAAAACAAAAAAAATAAATAAACATATAAAAACCAAAGACGAAGCCATGAGCTGTAGTGGTGCATAAAGACTGAAGGTTAAAGTGAGCTTGAAGTAAATGTGAAAAATAGGAAAGCTATGTGTATACACTTAGTGAGGGCTGCAGGGAAAAGGTAATGTCAGGAAAAAGCTAAAGGAGTTAGTGCATTCCAAAAACTACAGGAGAGGAAAAGATTTCAAAAGTGCTTATCAGAAGAAAGTGAAGTGTCAGGGAGAAACTGTTGCTATTGCCAAAGGAAGAGCAAAATAAATATTGAAGAAAATTGATTCTGACACTGGTGTCTTTAATTTTCTACATGCTTTTTCCTTCTGATAAAGAAATCCAAAATGTCTTTCTGAAAAGAGTTTAGATGGAGCTTCAACCAAAAGTTTAAAAAGCATGCCTTAAAAGATTGGATCTACGGAAGATATCAGTTCTAGATTATATCACAATTGATTTTAAGAGAATAAACATCGAAAGATATAATATCTTTGACTAGACCCACTGATGCAGCTGGTAGTTTGTCTCATTCACATCCATGGACCTTGACAGCTTCAGCAACATGAAAACTTGCATTTTGTTTGAAACATGAACTTGGAAAAGTACTACTTCTGTCATCAAGTCTTCCTTCCAACACTGGAGGGAACCTTGACAATTTTTCTCCGATTTTAAGCATACCAAAGTAAGTTGAAATAGAAAACCGAAACAGTGCAATTCTTTTTTTATGTGACACAGATAATGCTGGTTTTAATAGAAACTGAAACAACAGTATAGAAAGCCTATACAACATCCACTCTAATAGCACAAGGCTTCAGGTGTACATAAGATTTTGAGGTGTTGCAGATATCTGAACATGAGGATTAGTGCCCCCTGAGGGCAGGGAGTGTGCATGGAGCAGTGGATACCTGGATTGCAATCACTCCCTGCTCTACAGGAGTGCACCAATCTCTTGCCGCCACTGCTAACAAACAAAGATGGTCCTTCAGTAAAACCCGGGCTCTTGCTGGAGCAGTGAGAGATGTGAAAAGGGTGGCAACTCTAGATTTTTTCTCTCTGTTGTTATTACACTTGCTTTTCGCTGACAGAGGGTAAACAGGTTGTGCTGTTTGCACTTGTGCACCCTGTGGATCAATGATTTGTAAAGGAGGACTCACCCCAGCCACACTTGATCCTGTTTGGAAGGCCTCTAAGTGTGTATGGCAGGGGAGATTTTGTCAGGAACTCAATAAAACACTTAAAAAGTTAGTGAAGTACTTTGGTTTTTTTTGTGTGTGTGGATGTATCAAGGGCCTGGAATACAAAGTAATTACGTCAGCAAGTTTACTGCTGGGTATAAAATAAAGCCCTATCTTCTTTCAGATCTGCATTGCTTGGAAGTGGAGAAAGAATGGGAAGATTTTAATTAAAACTATGATAAATTTAGAAGGCAGTTCTTTCTCTACCAATGTATGTGTTTACCTGTTGGTCAATAATGTTTTATTAAGGCAATATTTTGGGGAGGGAATTGAGTATCTAACTAACAAAAAGGTAGATATTTTTTAGAGAAACATTAATTCCCCATCAAACAGACAGACTCTAGAAAAGCCAAAAAAGTTAACTGAATCCCTAAATTCAGAAGCACTACTTTTGTATCTCCCTAGCACAGCTGTAATGCTTCTGCATCATTATTGTTTCAGTTTCTCAGCCATGCTTCATTATGGCTTGTACATTCCTTATGTGCAGAAAAGTATTTTTTGAATAGAAAATAAGTTTTTATTAGCTCCAGGGTCTGCACACATCAGAGAGGAGAAAGATTTTAGTAGACTTTTTTTTTTTTTTTTTAAAGAGCTTTGGCATGTAGGAGGAAATTATCCTAGTCAATAGGAAGACAGGTATGGATGGGAGTTTGTAGCTACCTTTAACTGACACCATCTTTCTTTCAAAACCTGGAATTTATTTTTAGCTGCACCATGTGACATATAGGAAGAATAAATCCAGAGCTAGAAGATAGTAAAGGATCTTCCTGTTCTTAACCAACCTCCTGAGATGAAACACTGATGGGAAAATGCTGATTAAGCCACTGATGATGTGTGCAGGTGTTTCCTTTTTGTTTGGGAAACCTTAAGAGAGACCCATGGGAGGGAAGGGGTGGAGTTGGAGAGTGGTTGAGGAAGGTGTGTTGTTGTTGTGAACATGTGCAGGTAAGACTATGGATAGTGTAGTCAGTTTGTGAGTCTTTTAGAATTTATATTATTGTGGTATACAAGAGTTTGTTGAATCTGTAAGCTTTGAGCAGGGAATCATTCGCTGCTTTGTGGGAGAAGTGAATAACTCATTCTGGTTGAGGTGACGTTAACTTAGCTAAACTAGCTCAATCTAGTTTATGTTGTGAGTTTGATTACACTGGCGAATGGATTTCATTTTCTAAGGTATTTCTGAGGCATGAAAACACTATTTAAGCAGTGGGAGGCAAGGATAAAAAAATGGAAACAAAAAACACAGGGAAAGAAGTCAAGATGGTCAGCTGGAATATGAATATGTTTGAAAGAATGAAAATGAGCCATACAATATCTGGAAGGGTTCCCAGGAACCAGGCTCGTTAGGTGACGAAATAGGAACTAAAAAAACCTAAACACCTGAAAAAGGTTTCTTAATTTGACATATTTGTGATTATTCTGCAAAAATCATTCAACAAGTATTTGATAGGGAGCAAGTCTATATTTGTACAGAGTTTTTATCAAGTGACTACTTGAAAGTTATACCTTGTGTGACTGTAAGAATTCTTCCCTTTGCTTTTGATATGTATTTTTTTTCCAGAAAACTGTCTTTTACAATAATTTAGATTTTTAAATTTAATTTTTTTCTTTTGTAAATGATGGTTTGGAAGGAGCCTTCCAATTTATTTTGTAGTGCTCCCTTGATTTTCATCCCTGACTTGTATCTTGGAGAAAGTAATGTTTTCTAGGAAACATTAAATCCACTTTGCAATAAAACAATGAGGAACTATTAAAGCCAAGAATTAACTCTTTTCCTTTGTAAAAAATTGTGGTTTGGAATTTTTCTGAAGATGATCTGAGGTTCTCTGCCAAAGGGGAACAAAAATTTTCTCTCAAAAGGACTCACTGAAGCACTTTTAAAGTAAGTTGGCATGGTTTGTTCATCAGCCAAACCATTCCTAAGCCATAACCTTAAATATTATCCCAAAATCTCTTACATTGCACCACTGAAAGGCATTTTTGCTTTTCTTTTTTATTTTTTTCTGTTGTGGTTTTGTTTTCTTTTTTTTTCTTCTTACTGGAATACATTTGCTTTGCTGTGGTTGCAAAGTCACACGTTGTTTCTTCAAAACTTGGAATTGTATTTTTGGCTGTGTTTTCTACAAATCAGCTTTTTATTAAAGTAGTCTCAAGAATACAGGTTTTTGAGGTTTGTTTTTTTTTTTTTTTGGTTGGTAAAGGTTATCAGAAACTCACCAGAAATCAGTAAACAGTTTCTATATCTGTGTCAGCTGATTGGATTAGATGAAGTTATGTTCCCTTTTCCACATCTGTTTCTCTACTCTGTTGACATCGATACTCCCAAATGTGTACAAATGTTTAGACTGTGCTTGGTGCACAAGGGTTGCTGAAGGGTTAGATGTCGTTATTGGGTGCTGTATTAGAAAATAATTAATTAGATAATAATTAATGCTTCTGGCAAGACAACCCAGACTTCATTTGGCCTACATGGAGAAGCCCATGTTTGTATGGGGGCTGTGTGTTCTCAAAGTTTTGTCTAATTTTAGGCGTAAGTCTAAAAGAAGAAAGATTTCTTGTGTTTTCATTAAACTATGGGAGGGGGTAGTAACATGGAGCCAAAATATTTATTTCAGTGATATACCAAGCACAAACAAACCCCAAAATTCTGTATGTGAATATGATTTAAGATGACTTTTAGAAATACGTATGTGTATGTCATCATTATGCTGTTTTCTCTCCTACTGCTGTTTTCTTCTCTTCCTCCAATTAAATACTGCTTGTTAATCCTCCCTGTTTCCCAGTTATGTGAAGAGATTAGGTCATTAAGTCCAGAAGTTATATTTTACCAACTTGCCAAAATTTGAAGCTGTTTTTACCAGTTGCTTTTTGGTAGAAGAATGATGATTGGTTTTGCTAGTTTTTCTTCATAATTAGGGTTGTTCGGCTGGTTTTGAGGCTGAGCAGAACATGAATAACAAGCGATATTTTAAAGAAAAAGTGCCCATTTCCACATGGTACCACTATATAGTCACTTATTCTGATGTCTTCTTCCTTCCTTTCATGGTAGAAAATGAATATAAACCTCTCTTTGCTCTCTTTTGCTCAGCTTGTACCTCATGTTTTTGCTTCTAGTGGGAAGGAAAAACAAATAGCATGAAAATGAGACACACCTCAATTATCAGTTTTCTGTTGTCTTTCTTTTACTGCCATTTTTAGTCTTTTTTAAATTTAAAAAGATCATGTAAAGTAGTACAGAGGTCCAAAGGCAAAGAGATATATTGCCTAGAAGGCTTCTGGAAAACTGTATCATGTAAACTCATCTGAAACCGGGAACCAAGCAGATTTTGCAGCTATAGAAGTATCTCCCATTCTCAGTTTCTGTAAAATGCATGCTGCCCATGCAGACCTCTCAGTAGGAAGGATGTGCCCATCTGTTCAGGAGTCAGACAAACACACAACTCTTCCCTCAGTGAAGATTTACAGGAGAACTATGCTCTGACACTGCTAAAAAAACCTGTGCTTTTCCCACTGGCAACTTGTACTTGTATTGATGAAGAGAGACTTGACAGCTTGGGAAGGTGAAGGAAGCTCTTGGGAAGTCAAGAACTGAAGCTCCAGCTTGCATGTGAGGTGCTTTTCAAGGTGGTTTTGAAAGTGATTAAAAGCAGCCCTTGATTTTTTAGGAAAGGAATGGAGGCATCCCGAGCAGTGAGTGATAGGTGGAGGGTAAAGGGAAAAAAAAGAGATGGAAAAAATGAGAGCCCATCATAAGTCTGGAGAGAGAGATCCGTGGTGGGCAGGGAGCTTGTTGGACTGGCTGCTCACAGAGGTCACACTGCAGCAGAGAGAGAGGGCACAGGCTGAGGGGATGAATAATGACTGGTGAGAGGCAAACACAATCTCTCTGGGCTTCAGCAGGAAAACTGAGCAGTGAGGAGCACTGACAAGCTGAATCCCTTGGTAAGAAATGATGATGTCCAGAGCAAGGAAAGAAATGGAGCATGATGTAAAGCCCATGGTAATACCTGAGATACAAATAAGTTTCCTTTTTAAAACCCCACACACAACAAATGATGAAAACACTAAGCCTAATGATGGCTTCTGCAGTGAGTATTTTGTATATGAGGGGAAAAGTAACAATTTTGTGTGTCTTGAGACAGATCTTCAAGTTCATAAATGGAGAATAAGCACAGCACTGCAGTGCCTCAGGAGTAGGCTGTATTCAAGAACTGTGTTGTGTGTAGGAGGACCATGACTGAAAACTTCAATTAGCAGAGTCTCTTCAGAGAAAAATGCTAATAGAAATATTTTGATCAATAATATTTACATTTCACATTTATGTTTTAATTAATGTAAAAATAGTTCCTATACATTTGCTGAATTTAAAGCTTCTGCCAGTATAAATAGGTAAAAATAAGATTTTTACGCAGTGAGTAGACTGGGAAAAGTTGTTACTATCTCACTTCCCTCCTTCACCTGCACAAATCCAGTGAAGTCAAGTCGACTAAAAGAAGGCATATATGTATAACTAATACTGCCCTTGATATTACAGCATTTATGCCTCAAGTTAAACCTGAATGCAAGAATTTTGGCAGCTAAACTGAAATACTTTAAATGAAAAAGAAAGAAATTAGACATGTAATGATTGGCACATCCACTCTTACAAAAGACAAATAGTAGGAGTACTGCAAATCCTTACATTTTAATAAGCAAAACTTTTTTTCAAAACTTTTATAATTTGAATTTTACTGGTGCTTTCAGCACTGAGGTAAATGTGTTTTAATGAGAACCATATCTGCCTCTTTTAAAAGCTTCAGATAGACAGATTAGGTAGAGTCAATGTTGCTGGAGGTGATGAAATGATTGATGAATAAAGCATCTGGGAAATCCTTGAAGTAACTTTTAAACAAAGGTCTACAATAGAACACGAAATCTCCATTTGAATAGAAATTTTGGCAGAAGACGGAAAACCTTTATGGAAAGTCGGGTTTTCACAGTTTTACTGTGAATTTTACAAGAATAGCTGTCCTATTTTGGTGTATCACTGGAGAGTACTGTTATCAGTGCTGATACTCCCATCACTCGGTGAAACAGCACTAAAACCTATTTTGATGCTTTTATGTCTCAAGTTCTTGGAACGTACATTTTCTTTGTGCTAATTGAAACCTAAAACTTCATTTTATTCTATAAAATGAAATTTTAATGGTTCTAAGGAGAAAAAGAAATGCTTTCAGTTTTGAGTGGGGAGGTCAATATCCTGCCTCACGTGTCAGCAACAGCATCCCGAAGGAGAAAGCAGCATCTTGACCCTGCTTGAGCAGGGAGGTTGGCCCAGAGGACCCCATGTGGTCCCTTCCAACCTGACCCATTTTGTGATTCTGTGATTTGTTTTCCATGCTGAAAATGCTGCCACAGAGCTGCTGTGGAGCCAACTGAATCACAGCTGGGGTATAACAAGGATGGTTATACCCACCATTTTGTGGGAGCTCCTCGGAGGCCTCCACAGCTATTTTTGACGTGGATTATATGTGTTATTATTTATGTAGCACTATATAATAGCTGGATGTGAATAAAAGTACCCCTTGGAGAGCCGGACATTTTGAGAAGCTAGATTTACAAACAAGATACAGAAGCATATTTGGTACAAGGGCTTCCCATTTTATCTTGCCTAGAACAGATTAATCTTTGTCACTCTCAAGCTTCAGTTGTTGAGTTTCCAGACACCAGAAATAAACTTGCAAAGACTGAAACTTATTAAAGCTTTATTTTGTACTTGGGTGTACTTTAAGTATATAGAGTGAAGCCTTTTTCAGCTGCTTTTATTTTTTTTTGTTGTTGTAAAATTTTACATCAACTGATTCAATTTAAACTGAATTTCCATCTCAAACCTAGTAGGACTTGCTCACTTCAGGGATTTTAACATTTTTCAATAAACTATGAAAAGAAACTTAACCAATATATCTGGCAGTTATCTGAGATCTGCAGGCTTCGAGACTCGAGCCTGCGGCGTTAAATGTTTGCTTAAATCCATTAAAATGCTTAATCACACAGTTTATTTGTGAGCACTAAGTAGTTCCAATTAATATACATTAATGGACTATTGCATTCCTTAATAACTTGGGTGGCTCAGGAGTGCATGGCACATACCAACCTCTAATCACCTTAGAATTTCTGGAACATGAAAGAATAACTGAAACAAAGCAGCATAATGAACTGGGCTTTGTTTTATTCAGTTCATTGTTATGACCAAACTTCTATTGGATTTTCATGTAGATTGCCTCGGTCTGCATTTGCATTACAAATTTTTATTCTTATTGGTGTTAAATAGATATATAATACTCACATGGCTGTAACAATGAGCTTACAGGCTCACTTATTTTATTTTATAATTCAGTATTGTGGTGGAACAAAAAGCAAATATTTTGCTATAATGGTTATGCTAATTGACTTTTAATGTTATTTTCTTTTCCAGCTACTCACCAGAAGTCTCCCAAGTTTAATAAAGCTCAAACATTTAATTTTATTGCCTCAGAGTATTGATTATCTGTTTAACATTAAGAACAATGCGATCCGTTGTCTTTGCCTTGCTGATTGTCTGAATTATCTTGAAGAAATAAGAGATGTGCATGAGGAGAATCTCATGCAGTAAAAAAAGTCACTTGTATGTATTACTCATGGCTATTGTACAAAACCCACAAGCCTTTAATCTCAGACTCACAAGGGAAAGAAATTTTATTGTTTCACAACTGAACTCAATATTCCCTCAGGCATTACACCCCCATTTAAGTTTCTTTCTCGATTTTTATTGCCAACATAAGCTTATTTAAAGGAATGAATAGCATACTGTCTAGTTTGAGACAGATATTTAAATTATAGTTAAAAAACCCTACTAGATTTATTAGAGAGGGTGTTTTTTTCAATCTCAGAGGTTAAATTGTTGAGGAAAACAACATCTGTTTCAAAGAAATAACAGAAAGAAAGAAAGAAAAATAAGAACAGTGGAAGGCTGCCTCCATTCCACTAGTGCGAAATATTTTTTACTTATGTGCCTATGAAAACTTGGAGAGAGGGGAGAGTAAAACAAGCTATTCATAAGAAATAATGAGTAACTCTTTAGATATCATAATCAAAAGTAAACCATGTTTTGCAACACTTTGGAGTGCGGCGTTTCATGACAACTATCAAAATTCGTGTGGGTATATTTTCGCTATGTGTTAATCACATGCTTGGAAAGAACTACTCACTTCTGTCAAATGTGTGGGGTTTCTGTCTTATTGTGCAATTAATTCTTTTGAAAACTTCCACGGTATTGACTGTGCTGCATCAGTTTTCTGTTTGCGAAGTAGAACAAATTCCAGGTGTTGTGGCAGCAGATGTTTTACTATCAGTGAGTTCATAGAAACTGCCATTCTGGTGAATCACCAAGTGTGATCCTGTGGTCAGTCAGCTGGAACAAATCACAAGTGTTTCATGCTGCCTTTATTTTAAGAGTATCACATGTTAGGTCTCCAAACTTTTTAGAGACGTGTGTAACAGGCTTAACTGGGACCCCTCGTTTTTCTACATATCTGTGACTTCAGTGCTTAACACTGTTACTGGGAATATCCACTGAATTCATTGGAGAGAGGAAAACAAATGAGATAACAAATCACCTAGGACATTACTTTTGAGGAACTAAATGAAGGTGGATGTGTAAAGAATGTGTTTGTTGTTATTAGGATCTCTATCTTGTTAAGGAAATCTGTGTTTTGTTTCCGTATATCCTGGAATATTTATATGTGCTGTTTAGCCAGAACCATGTTGAAGAATGACTGAAATGCAGTTTTTGCAATTGTAGAGTTTTTAGTGTTAAGAAAAGAGAAGTGTTATCAATTCTATTTTAAAAATCCCCTCCCCTCCCAGTTAAATTTTACCTTTAAAATTATACTGTCAGGAAAATGGAACATAGGACCATGGAATTGTTTGGGTTGGAAGGGACCTTTGAAGGTCATTTAGTCTAACTGCCCCTGCAATGAGCAGGGACTTCTTCAATTAGATCAGGTTGCTCAGAGACCCATCCAACCTGACCTTGAATGTGTCCAGGGATGGGGCATCTGCAGCCTGTCCCTGGGTTTCACCTGACATGATGTGTTAACTTGTGTGTAAAAGTAACAATGTGGTCCAGATTTGGACTACTTTTACTCTGGCTATCATTTTTTCATATAAAGAAAAAGAAAATTATCAGCAAAAGGCATTAGTAAAGACTGTGGTGTTTTCTAAGTCCAAAATGGGCTGCATGTTTTAATTTTGAGGTAATCTTTTGACCAATTCTACTAAAAGCTACTAGTTCCTGAAAAATAGAGGTTTAAAATTGAGTGTTGGGACTCTTCTCGTCAATAATTTTGGCATTTGGTTTGTCTCTTAGATTTGCAGAGAAATTATAAAAAGACCTATAACTCCATTTCCTAGTATTTAAATTCAGGGGTAATGGACCAATTTTCTTCCTCAGCAGAGCTTATTTTTTGGTTCCATCTCTCTCAGGAGAGCCTTTGAATCATGTTACCTCCATAAACTCCCTTCAGAAATCATTCTTAAAAAATCCTTTATGTGCCCGAATTTTGAATGCGCATGACACATTGGGTTATTATTATAAAGACCATCTGATTATTTTAGAAATATATCAGAGGGAGTTTTTGCATAACCTTTTGACCTACATGCAAATATTTTCAATGTTTCTTAGTCTCTTCTACTTAAATATGAAATTTAAATCTAAAAGTGATCAATAAATCACTGCACTATCTTGGAGACTATATAAATTTTTCTTTCTGAAGGTGACATTTAAACATGGAAAACATGCCATTTTGTAGGGATTTTGCTTGTTTGTTTTTTTTTTTTTTCCTGGAGAAAAACATTTTATTAGCTCTTGCAAAGTTTTTTTTACCTTGCATAGAAGTTGAATTGAGAACCACTTGGTAACACCAGTTCTTGATATCCAGGCATCTCTCTGCAAGCTTGTGAATGCTGCCATTCTTGGTGAAACCTGTTAAAAATATTTCAGGAAATATTGTTTTCCATGCACGTTACGTGTGGTCTTAGTGGGAGCAGAAATGTACTGAAGTGAATCATTTCCTACTTTGGACAACAGACAAATCAGTAAGACACTGATTGCAATTATTGATTTGAAGTGTTTTCACTGTGTTATTGCATTGTAATAGTCTTAATATATAAATGTTGTAAATACGCAAAAGAAAATTGGATTTCAGTCATATACAATTGCTTTTTGTAAGAAAAGTAGTTTAGAAACTTGATGAAAAATAATAAGTTGATCTAAAATATATTTAATATGAAAATTTCAAGATCTATTTTGCCATAGTTTAATATTGATTATTACGTTTTTGTACTTTGACTATAATAATTAATATATACTTTCACATTAATTTTATATTTTTCATAAGGCAAAATAAATACGAAAGTATTTGGGCTGAAAAGAAGAAAGAATATTTCAATGTAAGAGTACTTAGGCTGCTTCAGAAGTTAGGACATGCAAATTTTAATGGAGTATCTAATAGTCCACCAAAAGTATCTTTGTTTTCTGTGTCAGCTGCAGTAATGACTTTAGATTTTTCTAACTAATGTGTGTGAATTATTTTAATGTGGCCCATAAGATTGAAACAAAATAAGCTACAGCACTGTGTGACAAAACTGTCCATAAAACACCTGCAAAACCTGAAGACTGGATCTTAAGAATTTGCATTTTTTACCCTGTGAGATTCCACTAATGGCAATTATCTCCTGGTGGCTCTGCTCCCCTATTTGTTAAACGGAGGAAATTGTGCTTTTAAGAAAGCTTTCTGCCTGCCTGCTACGTTGGCTAAGTTGTCAACGTGAATCTGTGTTACTCCTGCAATCCCTCCGTCCATCCACCCCTGTGGCAACAGTTCTCTCACATTTCTGTGACACTGTGAAGTGTTTGAGAGCAAGATGCAAAATATAGAGCAGAACTGCCAAGCATCATCCTCACGGCAGGAGAGTGCAGAACCCACCCAGACGAGTGTGCTGCCGCTGGTGTTGGGTTTCTCTGCCCTTTTTTAATCAGATGCCGCGAGGAGTTGAGAGGTGAAGGCGAGGGTAGGAAGAAGAAAGGTGTGAGGTCCAGATGTCTTCTCCTTGTTGCTCCAAGGCAGAGAAATGCAAAAATTATACAAAAAGGTCATGGATAAGGTAAAAAAAAACTGGTTGATGGCTAAGAGGGCAAACAAGGTCTCGCTCATTTTCTGTGAGCATGGTTGGACACTGGAACAGATTTTCCTGAGCGGTTGGTGGATGTCCCATTATTGAAAGTGCTCAAGGCCATGTTGGATGAGGCTCTGAGCAAACTGATCTAGTGGAAGGTGTCCCTGCCCATGGCAAGGGGTTGGAATGAGGTGATCTTGAAGGCCCCTTCCAACTCAAACCATTCCATGATTCGAAATGAGCAGCACACCGATAAGTGTGCTCTGACGTGAGCCTTGGGTGACTTCTTGTCCCTCGCTCTCTGAGGTCAAGGCAAGCCTGGCACCACAAGCCCTGGAGACATGGATGCTGGTGCCTGCTTGAGGGACCTGCAGGGAGTCCAGGATAATGGGTATGGTGAGCCCATGTTTTGAAAATGCTTTCATGACCTCTCCTTGCTTTGGAATCATCAGTGGTTTAGGGCATTTCTGAAAGTCTTCTCTCTGAGTTGCCTTCTGGCTGTGGCCTGCATCCTTCAATAAGCTCAGGAATAAAAGTCACCCCAGATGTTGAGTTGGAAAGAATAAGCAATTGCAGGTGTAAGGAAGGTGAAAATGAGGAAATTGATACAGGTTCAATTCATTTAATGCAACCTCTTGTCATTCTTGTGTGTGTAGTGTTAATCAGCAACCTCTAGCTAGCTTTTACCAGGAGTCTCAGAAAAACTTACAGAATTATCTTATTCCGCTGGGAATCTGAATGGAAAAGTGATTCAATGATTTTTTGGAGTTCATCAAAGGCAGAGCTGGGGATATTCTTGTGTTTATGAGACCTTGACCTTTATTTACTAGGTCACAGCACTATCAGAAATATGGTTAAATTCGGAGATACTGTTCCCGTTTCAATGGGAATTCAAACATTTCTACAAATTGTCTCCTTTACAGGTACCCCAGGAAAAGAATGTTAGTAAGGATCATCTGGTATTCTCTAACATCTGTGCTACAAGTGTTGTAGTCCTTCTTTTGTCAGAGTAATTTTTTTGGGGGGAATGCTTAACATAGTGAGCTTTATCTATCTGGTGGGTGTGATCTCTTAAAAAATGTTTTATTTTGTAATGGTTTTGAATTGTAAATCATGTCTTTAAACAGGTCAGGCTTGACTTGCTGTGTTCGAGTGGATTCACAGTTTAAATTCAGGGCTGCTTTTCTTCTTGCTCTCTCTTGCACACGCTGTTTCTCTCTGTTTTTTGTGCGATTCTAAAACCTGAAAAAACAAACGTGATTGCTTTGCAGATTAAAACTGAAAATTTGTTATCTCATGAAATAAATAGAGAACCAAGCTTGGCATTTTTATTCTTGGAAGGATGACATTTGAATTGCTATTGATCAGAAAAAAAGAAGAAATAAGGATAAACTCAAACTTATTTGCTGAGGCTTTGTAAACAATTTAGATCTATAACAGACTCTTAACAGAAAAATCCATGTTTGCTGAAAGCCATTGGGCTTTGTTAACTCTGTATTGCTCTCAACTTTTTAAATGTCTATTGTTAAATTATAATTTTGAATCCTATTTAATTAAAAGTTAAAATCATAGAAGAGGGAGCTAAGGCCTTGTTGTGGTTTAACCACAGCCAGCAATGAAATACCAAGCAGCCACTTGCTTCCTCCCTCCCTCCTGTTGTTGGAATCAGGAAGACAATCAGGGGAAAAAACAACCAAACAAAAAACCCAAAGCAAAAAGCATTTGTGGGTTGAGATAAGAACAGTCCAATAAAAATACTAATGATTATAATAGTAATAAAAAGGAGAAGGGGGAGAGAGACGAAATGCAAGAAAGCCAAGTGGTGCACAAAACCCCTGCTCACCACCCTCTGGCAGATGCCCAGCCTGTCCTCGAGCAGTGATTAAATGATTTTAATCAGCCAATTCTCCCCACTTTGTGTACTGGACGTGATGTTCCCTGGTATGGAATACCCCTTTGGCCAGCTCAGGTCAGCTGTCCTGGCCATGCTCTCTCCCAAATCCTTGGGCCCCTCCTCAGAGGCAGAGCATGAGACACTGAACAGTCCTTGATTTAGGGCAGACACTGCTCAGCAACAACCAAAACATCAGTGTGTTATCAGCATTATTCTCATACTGAATCCAGAGCTCAGCCCTGCACCAGCCACTAAGAAGAAAATTAACTCTATCCCAGCAGCAAAGAGAACATGCCTTAAAGTTAAATTTTGAACTATTTATTTCTGAAGTTAGGAGTATGCATTTGGGTAGGTTGCTCTTCTGGTTTTGTTTTGTTGTTCCATTGTTGTTTTTTTTTTTTAAAGGCTAAAGCCTGGAAAAATTTGTGACGTGCATGATCTTCCTGGAAGGTGAATGTTTCTCCATATTCTGCCAAATAACTGGGTTTATTTCTGTTCTGGAACCTCTTGCCCTGAAGAACAGCAGGTGATGGGAGTGCTCTGAAGCAACTGCTGGCACTTTTGGAAGGTGTTAATGCCCTTTGCTGCTGAGCCATCACATGTTAGTGACACTTTCAAACTGTTAGAGAGTAGTTCTTTAAATATTTTTATCCTGAAGGGTTATTGTGATATTGACCTCGTTGCTTGTAAAAAAAAAAAAAAAAAATCAAGGCTAACAAACAAAAAATGTCTCACTCTTACAAGGGATCTGGAAGATCTCATATTTGTTTAACATCCTTGTTGACTAAAAAGACTCCCCACATTGCTTGGTTTTCGATAGCTAGAATGTTTCTGTTATGGTAACTATGGCTTTCTCTTTCCATTTTAACCTCTATGGGTTTTTTTTAGATATTGAATGCCTTTCAATAATTTTAGAACATTAACAATAGTGCAGTTTTAGTCTGTAAAAAAGCAATCTTAACATTTCGTTGTTTTGGTTGCAGTGTCTATTTTTATGCTAAATTGGCTTTCTGAAGTACTTGTAGAAAGGTATAAAGAAGCTCCCAGAAGGGACCTTTTAGTTCTAAAAAAAAGTAGGGATTTCAGTGTACTTATCTTTGCTTTTAAAAGCTGCCTCTCCATTTTTAATTTTTCTCTTTCGTTTTTTTTCTCAATGTGATTCATCTTGCTGTTTATTTTTTTTTCAGCCTGCCTCCACTTTGCCTTTTTCACTGTGCTGCTAATCCACTGTGTGTGTTAGGACTCCCTTGGTCCTTCCTCTGAAGCATCTGGAGTAGATTAATGCTAAGGTCAGCCTGGTAAAGTGGGTGAATTTGTGCTTTCCCTAAAACACAGGCAGAGAATTAATTTTCATCAGCAATTCTATTTGAAATAGATAAAACTCAGCCCTTTTCAGCTTTTCATTGCTCTATTAGTGTGCAAGTTTTTAGGTTATATACACCTTTATAAAAAACAGATCAGCACTCAAGGTGCAAGATATAGGGTGGGCTTTGCTCGAGACTGAAATTTTTGGCTTTAAAGCTTAGAATTTTCCTGAAATAAGGAAGAAACAAGGGAAGAAGGAAAGGAGAAGTAAAAAAGGATGTACTAAATTTGTCAGTTTTGAGGTTTTAGGGGCTTAGGTGAGTTATTTAAGACTTCTCATTGTCAGTAATACAGAGGGGTTTGTCCTGAGTCTGCTCTATGATTATTTATGCATAAAGGTAGATTGCTGGGGTTTGAAGACATTTTGCCCTTGTCCTTCTGTTCCATGTTTTTATTTCCATGGATACAGACAGTTACCTGGAAGGTCCAGAAATATTACATAACCCAATTTGATAGACGCCAAAATTATAATTTTGAACCAAAATGACCTTGATTTAATGGAGTTCTCCTCAACAGGCACAGAGAGGTTTGAGCTGTTTTTCATCTGAGGGTGTGAACTACACTATTGCAAAGATATACTGATCCAAGTGCATGGTGATAAGGATTTTATGACCCACTCATTTCCTTAATATCTTGAGTAGGATGAGGCAATTGGCTGACTAATGAGATCTTAATGGGTGTAGTGGTCTGAGTGAGGGGAGTGTAGAACTGTGCTCATTTAGGCTAAATCTGTCCTGCTTAGAAACTCACTGTCCTGGGAATTTTTCTTGTAACACTGTAGAACTGGTACTGCCAAGATTACCGGTATTGGTAATGGTTTGTAAAGGGGCAAAGACAGATGCAGAGAAAGTGATCTTAGCAAATGTAGCATTGCTGGTGAGGTTTTTTTGGGGGGATCTGCATGATTTCAGGAAACCAGACAGAATTTTCTTTTGTTAAACCCCAGGACTTTAAATCTCTGCGGCCTAAGAGGCAAACTTAATAAATAATTTTCCTTAGTTAAGGTAATACCTTTCATTTTAATTTTGTACCACAGATGCCACAAAATGTAGGAGCATAGTGAAAGAAATCTTAGTCACATGGGCCTTTGTTTGTCCCCTCTTAATTAAAAGTTTTACCTTTTAATTCACCTCTATTGCTTCCTTTTTTCCTCCTCCTAACTTCTGATAGGGCTTTTCACTTGAACAGTTTACTTTTAGCTGATGTATCTTTTCTACTTTAAAAAATTGGTTTTGCTCTCTCTTTTTCCATCTCATCCATTTCCATCTGATTCTTCCAAGTCTGTTAGCACGCTAGCATAGTAGCTATGACTCACAGTTTATATTTACTTTCATTTCCCTTTTGGTTTAAAATTGCTTTCTTGGATGCCTCTTTTACTGCTGTGTGTTTTGAAGTTTAACATCTTCGGGTCAATTAGGTTTCTGAAATTTATGTAGCATTTGGTTGCAGCAGCAGCACTACAGTAGCTGTTGTGATATACAAGATTTTGGCTGGATGTAGCATCTTAGACCAACCAGTGTAGTCTGGAGGAAAATCTGCATCTTGTAGGGATATGTGCTCTTCCCGTCTGAAAGAGAAACAGCAATCATTAAAACTAAATACCAGTTGAAAACAATTATTCTAACTTAATTAGCTGTGTTACTTAGACCATGGGATAATAGATAATTGGCATCTATAAGGAGGTGTTAACCACGTCTTTGCCTTTTTCCTGACTTACAAGGAAAAATTCCCTGTCTCCCGATATCACCTGTGGGATGTTGTTGGTTAACAGAGGAAAATTGCAGTGCTCCATAAAGGCAGTGCTTCTATGGAGCTCCTAATTGTGAGTATCCTCTAGTGTTATGAATTCCAGTTTCCAGTTTGTGTGAGAATTAGTTCATCTTTCACAGGCTTTTGGGGAGCCTCCCTGGTGGGGAGGAGAAGGGAGCCAGAGCCAACTCGTGATGAATGCCCTGCCCTGGATGCCTGTGCCCTCCATCCGCTGTCTTTGCAAGGTCACTGTGAGGCTGTTGTTCCATGCAAGCTGTCTGAGGAGCACTGCTGGTGCTTTGGAAGGTGTACCCTGCATTTTGGAGAGGGTGTGGACTGGGTATGGGATGATTTTTCCTGCTGAGATGCATCTCCTGTCGGTGTCTAGATTTGTGCTTTTTTCCCTAGGTGTGAGCGGGTCACTTTAGATGCATATCATGAATTTGGGGGTTTAATGATCAAAAGGGCTGTCAGAAAGGTGGGAGTTTCTGGGAAATATCTTTTTAGATTGAACATTCTTCTAGCACAGGCTGTAAGTTTTCAAATGCTGTATTTTTGTGAAAAAGAATTGTCCATAGGAGGTGTTTTCCAAGAACATTGCTCTAGTCAAGTAAAAAACCTCTTTATTTAGCTAAGTGGTACCACAACAGTTCTCAGAAGATACGGTGGTATTCAAAGGTTGTCTCATATTATTTATATTTTTTATCTATATTCTTAAAAGTAATTTATGATGACTGATTAGAACAACTACTACTGCTACTTTTATAGTAATAGAATCAAAAAGTAATAATTCTTGGCTCATAATACATGTGTTGAATTCTTTTTTCATCTGGTTGGAAAGATTGCTGTATTGTTGGAGGTAGAAATTAGTCTGGGAAAACTCTTGACTATTTTCTGCTGGATTTTGTCATTTAGAGGGGACAAGAGTCCTAAAAGAGGCTCAGGACTCAGTTTCCTCAGGGTTTCTTTAATATCTTTAGAATGACAGTTTTGAGTATAGACCACTGATACACAGAAGGGAGAGAGATATAACACTTTTTAAAAGCTTGTTGTAGTGAATAATCTCAGAGCTGCTTGCCAGCCTCATTGAAGTATTCTTCTCATTTGATGATTACGACCTCTTTTCTCTTGTTTGCTAATTTAATTGCTATTTGATGGTTATGGACAGTACAGATTTTCCCTCTGAAAGATAACAACCTTTTTCTCTTCTACAGGGCTTTCTGCTCTCTAGTCGGAAAACATCTTTCAGATGGTCTGACTAATATATACAGTTAATTAATTGTTTGCAATTTGTAGGCAGCTTTTAAATTTCCTTTGTTTCAAATCTGAAGAGCTTGTGTACCCAAAAGTCTATTTTCTTCTCCCAATAAAGGCTCTTTTTCTGTAAATCTTGAGTGGGAATCTGCCTCTCGGGCAGCAGCAGAGATGGAGGTGAAGGAACTGTTGGTAGTATGCTTTCTGTGTGATTACATATTTGCTGAAATGCATAAACCAGTCCTTAGAGCTGGTTTGCAATTAGAGTCTTCCACTTTCAACGAGATGAATTTCTTAATCATGAAAATAAAGGATTGTGGGCTGTTTTCTCTACAGTAAGGTCAAGTTTTACATTGCTGTGAGGGCATGATCACTACAGCTGAGCAGAAGTCCAGGAAACAGAGTAGGAGAATAAGGACCACAAGGTCTATAATTATGCTTTTTGATATTTTTTTTTCCCTATGCTAAATTAAAAAGTTTTATATTGTAAGTGCAAGGACACATCAGGCCATCTGGAGGAACAGCAACCATTTGAAGAAAACCAAGATGGACATGAACACTAGTTTTCCTGGAGATAGCTACAGGTGTTGCTGCTGATAGTATTTTGCAGCAGAAATAGGAAGTCCCACTCTGTTATTGGCCGTGGGGAAAAAAATAACAGTATCAACAAGAACAAATTAAAGGAAATGGATTTACTGTAGTTGCTAAACCAGCGGGACTACAGGAGTTTGACAAGGGTTTGCCTTCATGTGGTCACAAAGACATTAATGTGCAGAGCCAGCAGTTAAGGACAGGTATCCACCAGGAAAAACAATAGTCTTATTTTTCATGCAGTTTAGGCCTCTTACAATAACCTCTTCTGCTTGTATGGTGTTTTATTTGCCTTCAAACCTTCCCAACAACCTGCAACAGAACCTCTCCAGCAGGCACTTCAGATTCTTCTGATTTATGTTTGAGTTCAAAACTGTAAGATTGTTTCTTTTTTCTGGAATAACAGATTAAGAGTTAGAAGGATTTTTTTTTTAATAGGGATTTCTATTGTTTACAGTTTTACCTCTAATTACTTGCTTAAAATGATTTTTATGTGTCTCTAGGATGTATGACTCGTCTGGTCCCACTCTTGTTAGTGAGATTGCTGTAATCTTCGATTCATTTTTGTTTTGGCACTGAGTTTGTAACTCTATTAAGTCTGTCAAACCTTTTGACAGCCAACTCTAAGCATTTGCCAAGCTGACTGTCTTTAATTTGGGGAAGGAAACACCGACAGAGAGATGGTTTTCTCTGCAAGTGTTGATGATTTCCTTTAGAAGGACGAGTTCCAGACAGTGACTCATGCATGTCTTTGGGAAGCAGTCTATACATCAAATTAGCCAACAGGAGTTACTACTTTATCAGGAGTTAGGGTGAAAGCTAGTGCTGCAAGACACCGTTTATAGAATTTTTCTTTCACTCGAGTGAGCAATAATCATAATTTTACGTGATAATACGCATACTACTATAGTATGGCTAATTAAATGTGTCATCTTGTTAGAGATGAATTTCTTTCATGCTATGAGCCTTGATGTAGCTGATGTAAACTGGTTTTTAGTCAATGGAGTTAATTTATACTGGTACCAGATCTGGTCAATTATATTCTGCTTATGTCACCTTGTAAGAGGAAAATAACAAGGACTAAATCCATAACCTCGTGTCTCATTAAGTAAAGCAGCAAACATAAAAAAGTTCATTAAATAATAATTCTATTTAACTAAGCAAGCTTGTCCGTGGTTGAAGATACAGATAGAATGCATGCATAATTGACAAGAAAGGAAAACAAATTACAAAGAGGGCAAGTTCAGCATAACCTCAAGAATGTGTTAGAATTCACTCAAACTCACTGTTGGGAGTTATGGCCTTCATTTTTACTTCATTTGAGGAAATAGAGTGCACTAAGACAACTAAGCCAAAGGAAAAAAAACCTTGATATTAACAAATAGACCATCAAATAATCACATACGAAAACTTCTATACATTTTTAGTGATGTGGTTACCCTTGTCACTCTTAATATTTCCATATTGATAGGCTGTTTAATATCTTATAAAAGGAATGTGGACTGGAATGTGCCTTTACTTTCTCATCATCTGTGATTAAAAAATGTGGTATTGGAGATTGACCAGCATATACTTGTGATCATTTGAGATGTTTGAGATGCTGAATCTAAATGTTTTTTGAATAAGACTGGGATTAATTAAGGATTGAAAATCAAGCATGTTATCAGATTTTATCGGGCTCCTATCTTGATATAGGCAAATATATAAACCATATTTTTTCCTCTACCTTGTAGAAGAATATGGTGCTACATGGTTTTTGGACTGAGTTCCATCGTTCTATTTCTCCACTCTGTCTAATGTATCTAATAAAAAAAAGTAACATTTAATTAGAAGTAGTTATTGGGAAACACTAGTTAGCTAATTTTTAGAATTACAACCTGGTTATTTTTTTGTTGGTATTCTTCCTTGAAAGTGTAAATTATAATTTCTTCCCAATTATCAAGTTTGGCCACGTGACATTCTGGTTTATGTGCAAGAGTATTTCTTCAGCACACTGCTCACTGCACTGCCAGAGCTGGAACTCTGGGTAGACAGGGCTGCTCTAAATCAGCCTGAATTATTCTAAACTTTGCCTTTTGTCTACTTGATTATATATGCAGGAAACAACATAGTAGAGAATTAAATACATTTTTAAAGTTATTTAAAAGATTGAGGTTTGACTTAATAAAGTGACCAAGGTTTTCAAGACCATTTTCTTTATGGCACAGGCGTGGCTATATCCCGTACCTGCCAATATCCTCTCTCTGTTTGCTAATTATAAAGTTAATTTATATTTCAGCTGCACTGACTAATCTTTTTATCTGAATAGATGCAGGGGTACACACTGTCCAAGTCAGTGCCCTTCAGAGGTTGATCCCAAATTCTCTCTACCTGCCCCCACTCTAAGTCTAAATGGTGAGTTTAGGAATTTATTCATTCCTACTTTACCCACCAGTGTGTATCTTTTCTAGTCTCTTTGTTCTCCCTTATTTCTTAATTAAATGGATACTTTTTACTACTGCAGATGAAATTATCCAATAATATCTGTCTGTAGCGATCAGAATAATGAGCAAATGATATTTCTAATATAGGTAGCTTTGATTTTGAGCTTCTATTCAAATTAAGTGGAGTATTAAATTAAACAATGATTGAATTTTGGGGAAAGCATTGTACCAGCTAAATTTTAAACTGGCTTTTAATAATGTATTTCTAGTAGAACTTTCGAAGAGCTGTCTAATATTCTTCAGGCATGTTGAGATTTTTTTGAATCACCAGAGAAACATTAAATGTCATTTTGGGCTGTTTATACTTGTGAACCTTTCAATACTCTTTCTTAAATAAAATGTGTACCCTTGATTTGAGTTCACTTTGTACATTTTGTGCCATAATCTCTTCTGGAGTATGGTTCAAAAGGCATGAATTTTTAGATAAAAGTTATAACCCACTGACCTGTGAATAAGATTGCAATTTGGAGAAACCTGATTCCTTATTTGTCTTTGTTTTTGACATTTTTCCTGTAGCCGTGTCTAAAGATAGAGGTGTATTTTTCTACCTGTATAGCCTGAAATCTTTTTCTTAGGAGCGTGGATTCTTAATTTTTTATTTTTTACTAGTGCACTAATGGTTCCTGAAATAAATTCAAGTGTTTTCCTGATTAAAAGCTCTCACACCTTAGAGAAAAGGGAAGTTGTCTGAGGTCACAAGTTGTGTGCTCCAACTTTGTGTGGAAACTGTTTGTGGGGGTGATTTGGTTTAGTGTTTTGATTTTTTTTTTTTTTTTTTTAACCCCTCTCTGGGCAGCAATGGAAAACTTTCCAAGCAGGAATTCAAAGCTGGAATTTTTTTTCATTTTCAGATGGGAAGACTGAGGCCACCCTGGTGACTGGCCCACTGCCACCAGCCACGTCAGTCACTGGTAGCAGCACTGACAGAGGTGTAGTCCTCAAGACAAGGTGCCTGCTTGGCCAGAATGCCTTTGAGCTGAAAGGTGTTTGCAGCTTGAATGAGGGTCGACTCCTCTCATTCTTTGCTCAGAGAAGTTATTAATGGTCTTATTCAGCCTGCTGCCCTGATAATATCAAGGATCAATAAAAATATACAGTCTCATACACTCATCATCCTCCTTGAGAAAGAGAATATGTATGATAAAAGCAAGAAGGTTTACAGACAGCTGGAGTGTGCCAATTTTGGGAAGGGGGGATAGTGTGCAATACAGATGGATGTAGAAAAAAACCACATAAAAAGGGGTAAATAAGGAATTGCTAAAACACAGCAGCAGGATAGGATGAAAGCAGGTGGAAGCATGTAAGTCCATCTGGAGACAAATCTTCTGAACTGTTTACTATGAACTGTTAGTATAGCTGTAAATATTATCAATAAACCAAAGTGGAACACTGGGAACCAGGATCCTGAAAATTTAAGAAGGTTAATGTCTAGCGTATAAAAGTTAGAAATGTCCTTCTAAATTAAAAATAAAAAAGTGCCATATTTGTCATTAAAGAAAGAGACACATTATTTTTACTCCCACTTACAAGGACTAGTGGATGGAAAAGATTAGCAGTGAGCAGCAAAAGCTTGAGGGGAAAAATGACCAATGTCACCTTTCAAGCCACAAAAGCTGCAGCAACTGAATTTTTATGTTGCTTCCCAGCTCCCCACAATGACTTACAGCTAACATTTGCAGCGGTGGCTGCTGAGAACTAAAGGCTTACTCAGCAGAAGTAACCTGAGGTGAACGCACGGTGCTTGCTCGTGTGGGGTCAGCGTGAGCTGAAAATGCTTCCCGCCCCACCATCATCAATATTGCCAGATAGGGAATGCAACCACATGATAACGGGGCTAGCTGTGACCTTGGTGGAAGTGACAAACACCCCACATTACAGCAGTTCACAAGTGGCAATAAGTAATAGGGCTCGCAGAGGTGGCCATCAAACATAAGTAATTAACTGGAGCAATGCAGACGGAATGCATGAGCCTGGGAAATGGTCCAAGGGAGAAGTATAAAAAATACCCAGACAAACTGGAGGAAAAAGACATTTTTGTTTTAAGATGAGAGACTTGTGAAGGTTGCTGATAGCGTCCTGGACTGGCTGGGAAGTGGAGATAAGTTGGATGAATGCTATATAAAAAAATAAATATCTTGCATGCCTTGGATAGCATCACATTGGCAGAATTGGTATTTTCTGTCCTGCTCACAAGTGAAGCATATAGCAAACTCATGGGAGGGGGGAGGGAAGGGCATGTCTGGACTAAGGCTTAAAATATAAATACGTCCAGGGCCAACATCCTGGACTTACAGTAAAAAATTATAACCTTAGCTTTCATTTTAAGTACTTTTTTTTTTTTTTCTTATTCTCACCAATGTGAAGGGAAAGGGATGAGACTTGAAAACATCTCCAGCATGTAATTGAAGTAGTGGTGTCTTCCTGAGTCAGCAGCTGAGGGGTGTGGTGGAGAAAAATGGAATTAAAAGAGACTATTGCAGTGCAGAGGTGTGTCAGAACTACAGGTCAGGCAGAAAGAATTAGTCCTGCAGAGGCATTTCTAGCAATGAAGTGTGTCTTGTAGATTTTTCAAGCGTGTGCACCCTTATTAAAAGTATAAATTCAGAAGAAAGCCATTTCTGCGAGCTTTGTCTCTTAGCATCTATCACTTTCCAAAGCTTTGAAATCATCTGTGATAGAAGCTCAACCTCCAAACTGCTTCAGTCTCTCACTGTGAGAGTGCTATCTTACAAATATCAAAATCTTCCTTTTTTTTTCACAGTAGAACAAACTTTATTATCTGTCTTCATCACATTCTGCTCTCTACCTTTTCTAAAAACCAGATGTTATTAAGTAGACAAAGAGCATTTGCAGTTTCCTGCAGTAGGGAAGAGCCACAGTTGTTAAATCCAAGACTTTATACCTCTACAGTTCTTAAATCCAAGACTTTAAACTTTCATTTTGTGTAACCTGTGGAGAATGGTAGAGTTGAAAAAAGGAAGAAAAAGTATAACATACCTCTTTTTCCCCTTCTTTGCACTTTACAGGCATAGTTGCAAAACAGAGCAAGTTACTTCAGCCCTTTGGGCAATCAAGGTCTGGGGCAAACGATGAGGAAGTTGTAAGTAGATAATTCATTTGCAAATCTCTTTTATTTTTTTTTCTTTTATTTGAACTATCTCGTTTTTACAATGGGCAACAAGCACTTTTATGTGCCCTGAGAAAATTTATTGAGCTCTTACTCCACTTTTCTAGGAATTCCATAACTGGACAAGGAAGCAGGCAATATTCCCCCCCTTTTGTTTTCCCCTTTCAATTTAATAAGCCAGGGCAGTCTTAAACAGGTGCCATGGAAAAGAAACAACAATTGCTTCAGATTGTCCTGTGACTCATATCAAAGGTGCTTCTGAAACTACATGACAAGCAGAGAGATTTGAGCAAGCGACAGAAATAGAACTTCTTCAGAGGCTGAGATTGGAGAGAGGTGACCCAGGGAACACTGGATCAGTTCATAATCATAAAGAACTGGTTTTCTTTAATGGAAACTGGTGGGCTTTTTCTTCTACACCAGGTTTTCTTTTTAATCTGACACACGGGTTTGAAGATGGTCAACTTTTGCAAATTGGCCAGAATTTTGTAAGTGCTCAGTATTCAATGTGCAAATTCTGTTTACAAATAGCTGCTTTCCCTGAAGTTAAACCAGTTGAGTGCTCTTTAAAATCAAGTCCAGACTCTTAAGAAAAGTAAGGACAATTTTATCTTGCATGCATTAGCAGCACAATGACTTCAGATGCTACAAAAAAGTGGAGCTCGGTATCTTCGGCCTGGTGATTGTCATCATTTCTTAAAGAAAGTAAAGAACAATGGTAGGGAGGTTGCCCATGAATAAGTCTGAGAACAACTGAGAAGTGGAAATAATTATGATTGCCCCGGAAATCTTCAGTTTTGGTTTTTCTATATGTTAAAAGTCTACCAGCTATAAAAATGAATATGCACTGTTGAAAAACTTTGACTACTAACTGTTTGAAGATGCTTTATCAATAAGTCAGATGCTTTTTGTGATATCTAAATCCTGCAGCAAAGGCCAGATAGCAAAGTCACTGGAGGATTTAAATAACACAATTTCAAAGGACTCCAGAAAATGAGATGTTTATAGGCATTTCTATGCTTTTGAAAATCTGCTCCTGAATACTTCTGTTAAGAGATGAATAGCGCACCTAAATAAATAAATTATATGCAATGTACCACATGCAATGTAAAGATAAAGTCCTTGAACAATTCTAGAGTGTTTACTATCAAGTTATCAATTATTGATGTCTATATTTCTTTTGATTATTCTTCAGTAGCTACAAACTCTTGATCTCATGGTTTTTTTCAGGAATGTACCATACTTGATAATGGTAAGTAAGTTTCTCTTTTCTTGAACACACTCCTAGCTGGAAATCCCACTGAAAATGGTGTAGTTGACCTTGTTCACATCATCTACGGAATCATTCCTCTTTGCTTAGGTTTAGAAACTGGCTGGTCACATTGAATATTACTCTGGTAAAAATCTGTAGGAAACTTTGGAATTGTCATGGAAACCTTTCAAGTGAGAGCTGGTGAGTTTGCTGCAAGCACACGGTTTTCACTGGCTGCCTTTAATTCCTGAATTCCTGACTCTTTCTTCATTTTATCCAGTTCCCTAAAATGAAAGTTTCTCTAAACGATTAGACTTCTGTGGATGTGTGCATATGGTTCTTCCCAAGATAGGCACCTTTTCAGAAGAGAGAAGACACTGTTTTGGGATGAAACCACCCAGAACAGTTGCTAGAACATATTTCTATCTACAGCTGATGGCCAGCTGGCATTGGCTCCTTGTGGCTGCAGATACTTGCCAGAATTAAATGTGGTTTTGTCCTCCTTGCCTTCCAATTTTGCTCTCTCTATTTTAATATTTCCTTTGTTTCTAATATTTCAGAATCATCTACCCTGTGACCCTGTAAGGCAGCTATAAGGACACGCCACTCTTTCCTTTAATATATGTTACTGGGGCCAAACAAGTATTCCTCGACTAGATTGGAAGATAAGAAATCAATATTTTACACTTGATGTTGCGCTTCCCTTATATTCAATTCACAGTTCTTTTCATGATGAAGCTTCTACTGAAATGTTTATCAACTATTTCCCTAACTAATATTCCGTTTATTTTAATAATATCTTTAGAATATGTTATTTATCTCTTGACAGTTCTTTGGGGCATAATATATATTCAATTTGCAGAATTTGTGATATCTTTCAGAGTGCTGAACATTGCCACTAGCATTACTTAGAGAAAAGCATAGAAGATTTTAGTAGACGATTCAAACCAGTTTTTTTTTCCCCCTCCATGGAAAGAAAACAAGAGTCTGGCTACTGGTAGAAACTACAATTTTATGAATTTTGAAGGGAAGTAAGAGTTACTATAGAGTGACATTTGGTGCTTTCTTGCATTACAGTGCTCTTAAACATGGACGTTTTCTGTACATATTATGAGGAGTTAACGCATACAGCAGTGTGCTGAACTTTGTCTTTGAAAAATGTTTCTTTAAACCTTTTAAATCAGTAGAAACATCCTATTTCGGATGAATCCACTTAAATTTATTACAGAAAACCAAACAGAAAATGGCAGTAAAGAACCGTCTCATGCAAACTAGCAGTAGCACAACTGTACTCTTAAAAAAAAAAGTTTACAATTCATATTAACTCCTTAGAAATAACCATAAAACCAATGCAGTTTGTTGCTAAGTTCACAGCGTGTTCAGATCCCTTTCCATGTGCTCTAATAATTTAATTTACGTACCCCAAATGTTATCTAGATTAGAACTACAAATAGCAGGTACGGTATGGTTTACTTTGAGTAACATTCACTGTCTACAAGTAAATCTGGGAAGTAGTTTTACAATAGATTAATTTTTTACAAAAGTTTTTTTCCTCATGGGTTATTAAGTCTGACACACATTAAAGATGCAAGTTTTAAACTCTGTCATTATATAAAATTTTATCCATGGCTCTCTAGATGAGCTTTGAGAGGTTGTATGTACAAAAAGAGAAGCTACAAGGCTGTTAGACCTTTTTGGACGCCGAAGTGAAAATAAAAGTGGCTAAAAGGGGAATATTGAATCTGAAACTTGCATGCAGCAGGGCAGTGGGATTTCTTTTGAAGACAATCAGGGGGGTAATGATCTTATAAAACCTCCTCTGCGCATGAATAAGGAGGTGTCAAAAAGTAGTAATAATGAGTGAGGAGAAAAAGGAGAGGAAGCAAGGTTATTAAAAAACTAATCATAAATTAGCAGTGCAGATTGATAATGATGTGCCACAACAAGAGAGAGGAGATAACTCAAAGTGTGATGGTGAAGGAGGAAAGAAATAAAAGGTCAAGGTTTCCTACTCTCCGATGCTGCATCTCCTGTAAGCCTTTGGTCTCTTTTGTCCCTTGCACACTGGGAAGTGCAGCCTTCACTTGTCCTGGTCTGGAGGCTCCAGACAGGGATCTTCCTGTCCCCATCCTTCTTTGCCCTGAGTTTGCAGAGGTCTGGCACTGTGAGGCATAATATGCACCTAAATGACAAAAATTCCTGGTTTTTGGATTGACACTCTCAGTCTCTTATTGCAACATGAGACCAAATAACGTGTTGTTTTTGCATGGTGGCCGTGGAGCAAAGACATGTGACATGGCACAGAGAAGGGGAGAGTATCAAACTCAGTGCAGTCAGCCTCTGGACAGTTTGAAAGTGACAGATAAGAGCAAAACAGGGACCAAATCAAAGTGGGGATATAAACACATACAGGAGCATTCCATGTTTCCTCTCTGGTCCAGCATAATATCAAGCTCCAAACATTTACCTGGGTTTTCCTACAGGCTTGTGAATTTTTGGTGCTCACCGGTGAGGTTATGGAACAGGTGTTTTCTCAGAAAGATGAAAATAACGATAAATGTTTGAAATTTGAAAAAAAGAAAGTGTAAAACATTCACTTCAAAGACTCCACACCGTGTTATTGAAATTAACGCTAAGGTTTATTCAGCTCTCACTCATTGTGTTTGTCTTGAGTGGAGTGGTGATGATTACACGACACTGATGCATGAACTAATATTCTAATAGATTTTTAATTGAACTGAGGAAAATACTTGTGGGGTCAAAGCTTTTAATGAATGACCAGACTAAATGTCCCATGAAAGGTACCATATGGTTTTTTAAAATCTGAAAATTAGTTGCAAAGTCACAGTTAATTTAATTATATGGTCTCTCTGTCTTGGGATAATAAAGTAGACTGAGAACAAAACCTTTGCCATTGAGAGACCTTTTAAAAAAGAAATGTTTGGATAACTGCTTTTAAATTACTCTACTCATATTTATGAGGATGTTATTTTAAAGATAATGTATTTAAGTCATAACACAATGGTGATTGGTGGTGGGTCATCTTCTGAGTTGGACCTTCTTGCTGGGCCAATATCACTCTTTATGCATGCAGTAAAGCCAAGATACTCTTGTAAACACATGGGAAGCAAATATTTTAGGACACTTACAAGGTTTCCTGGTTTTAAGCACACTGACCAAACTTTTTTGACCAGTTTAGACTGACTTTTACAGAACATTCTTGTAGGAAAGTGGCTGCCTTTCAATGCACCTTCAACTGTCAAGAAAATGTTTTGGGTTTTTTTTAAAGTTTGTGTATACTGTACCCCAGATTTTACTGTAGTCTTTCTTGACTGTGTATGATTTACGCTCATAATTTTTGAAAATTTCAAATGTCTATTCTTCTTTCCAACACAGTGATGTTTGCCAGCTATGATCGCCACCAATATATCTTTTTTTTAAACATAAATTCTTGACCTGCACTGGTTTTCTTCTTCCCCAGGTGGATGATAAATGAAGCCAAGTCTTTGATTCATTAATTTGAATACCTGTGAAGATCACAGACCAAAGTTTATCTTGTGGTTAGAAGACAAGATGGAACTTGCATAAGGAATTAAACAGGATTATTCACAGAAACAGTTCTCTACACCAGTGAATATTCTGTGTTTAGTGAAGCAGAGAAATCAGAAGTCTATTCAGCAGCAAAGTCAGTCACTGGTAAGAAATAAGGCTGGTCCTGATTGCAGTTTTTTCAGATATAGAGTAAAAAAATTCTTTTAAATGTAGGGGTTTTTTTATTCTGGTCAAGTAACTTTCTTGAAGATGTACACTCAAGACATTAAGACATGAAATAAACTTTCATACTCTTCTGAAATTGGTTCATTTATTTACGGTGTCTGGAGAAAAGTAGTCTCAGAAATCTTATTAATAATTGTAAAAGAAGTAAATATATAATAATAGAAAATTAATTGCTTAGAATTAGTTAATGAAAAAAATATTTTTAAAATATTTCACAAAAGTAGATGGAGAAAATGTAAAGTAAAACTTCCCTGATCAGCAAGATCTATCTTATTGCTCTTTCTTCTCTTTACTAACAGCTTGATGAAGTGTGTACATCTTTTCAAATAGATCAGAATCTTCAATAGAATCTTTAAGTATCTGTTCTGACTTCTTATACCAAAATGAAATGATGGGAAAAGGCTAGAAGTTGTCATGCTTCACCACTTCCTGAATAGAAAAAACCCCTGGTTTCAAATAGTGAATACCCAGAGGAAACTGGAATAGATAACCTGAGTCATTAAACTGCACTGTTAAAAGAGATTTAATTATTTTCTTTTCCTAATCTCCTCTATTTTCAGGGGCAGAGGTGTTTCTATAGACTTGTGATATTAGCTTGTACTAGACAATTTCCTCCTCAAACCTCTTGGCCTTTCTTTTTCAAATGAGCAGTTTTGAATAATTTCAGTCACAAGTGTTCATAGTAGGGTAATATAGTGAATTTTATTGATTATACTTGTGGTGAAATATTTCCTATTTCTTGTTGTATTATTAAATAATGCAGCACAGGAACTTCTATGACATAAAGGGAGCTACATATACAAACAATTTTTGCTGATCTAAATGACTGTGCTTCTGAGAATTAAAAGTGTATTTTATGGGAGATAAAGGAATTGGAGTGCTCCTCTGGGCAAAATAGTTTTGTTGGATAGGAAACACTTAGGTTTTTTCCTCCAAAAATTTCACACTGAAGACAAGATTTCCAGACAGATTGATTGGCATAGGAAAACAGTTTGGTTTTTGTTTATGTGCCCTAAGGTATAAGTTATTCTCAACTACCATTTGCCTGAATCTCAGTTGCTTGAAACCTATACCCTAAAGACATTAATACTAAGCACGTGAAAAGATGAGGTTAAAAATTCCAAAACTTTTTTGCATGGAGCTGGTTGGATAGAAACCTATGGAAAATACTTTAAAAAGTAATAGCTTAAAAATGAGAATTTTGACGTGATTTATTGTCTGCAGAGTTAGGGAGAAAGGAACAGTAGTAGACTTGAGTCTAGTGCCCTGAAGCAGAGGTGTATCCAGCCCAGTTGTTCCATGTGAATGGAAGGCCCAGGTCTCCTCTGGCTTGTAGAGGATGGAGAATATAAAAATCTGACCTCACTTCCTGAGCTGGCTTTGACCTTAGCCTTGTGCTGGGGAGCTCGGTTTCAACACTGCAGTGCTTGCTCTCACTCAGTGTGCAATACTTCTGATGTACATTTACCCTGTAAACACCTTTAACTTCTAAGTTGTTTTTTTTTAAAACCATAAGACTGGAATAAAAGTAATTTTTTAGACAGTGGCTCTTCGATTCTGCCCACTTCAATGAGTAATAACTGTGACCGTTCTTACATTAAATGCAATCTTTGGTTTGATGTATGCCATTTGCAGTAGCTAGAAAGCTGAAAGTAGATTTAAATTGACCAAAAATAGCCAATTGAGGTTTTAACCTGTGAAATGCTTTTCTTCTTTTTTTTTTTCTTTTTT
>VZTA01025637.1:131242-188768 GCA_013398855.1 Mohoua ochrocephala
TTTTTTTTTGGTAATAGCTGAAATCCAAGAGAACTCTGGGCACATGTTTCTACCCCTGAGGGACTCCTGACATGCAATAAGAATGCAAGAATATTTAAATCTGGATTAGAAGCAGGTAAAATGTGATGGAAACGTGAAAGAGTCAGTAGAGGAGAAGTGGAAAAAAAGTTATTTTTATATTGACATACCATGAGTCAATAATATCAAAGTGTTTGGTATTGATATTACATTACTATAGGAAACAAATGTTTGGGCTACTTATGATATAATAATTTTATGTTAAATCTAATGTAAATCATCTTTAAATCTTGGGTTTAAAATTTTTAAAAAAGGAACAAATAACCAAAATGTAATACTTAAACATTATTGAAAAACAGGTTTTCATTCCCCATTAATTTTGTTATTTATTACATCTGACTATATCTGTTGATAGCCATAAGGAAGATCACCCTTTCTGATGAGTTATTGCAGCTGTACCTTCTTTAGGTTTTGCTTTGTTTAAATTAGACTTTGTAATTCTTCAGATTATAGATCTCCGCAAATAAATAATTCTGATAGATTCTGTGGGTTCATGTGTTTTTTAAGGAGTCTACATGACCACAAGTACTCTGCTTATTACCCATCATAACTGCTTGGGATAATATAGCCAGTAAAAAATCCCCAAATAAAAAAAAAAAAAAATAGACAATTGATATTTCAAATAATTGCTGAAGAAGGTGTTCTGGTGAAATTATCATGGTTGGAACACTTTGGTTGCAACAAATAGTGAGGAAAGAGGAGGGAAGTTTATTTGGGTAGAAGTTTCTTAGCTGAAAATCAAAATAAAACAAGCCTGTGAGAGAGAGAACAAGGGGCCAAGTCTCTATTCCTTGATAAAGGCACACAGTTGTGACTGAAGGACAAATAGTGGTGAAAAAACCTTATCAGAATCTGACTGTGGTGCTCTCTGGACTTTTGCCCGTACAGAAGGTAAGGGAACTGGTCTCTAACCAGTAACAGGTATGAAGGCAGCTTGGCAGTGAGTGACTGGTGGAGACAGCGCTGTTCTCCTCTGCACTGTCACCCTCTCCAAACTACAGGGAGGCTTTGTTAGACTGCTCATGCAGCAGCCCTGTTTGCCACCCTCAGCTCTCCTGGTATCACAGCGAGAATTTACTCAGAAGCACCCGCATTTTTAGCATCTGATCCTGAAAATATGAACATGAATAAATTTCTGCATGAGGCCTGTCCCACTGGAATGCTGTGCTTAAAGCGAATTGCACGTCTAGAATTGCTCTTGTGAACAAGGATTTGTGAGTGGGAAGGAGGTGGTATTTTCCAAAGGGATATTCCACACCCTATAACAGGCTCAGTGTATAAAGCAGGGGAGAGAAGGAGGAAGGGAAGGATGTTGGGAGTGATATTTGTACTCCCAAGTCACAGTTAGGTGTGAGGGAGCCCTGCTTTCCTATGGATGGCTGAACACCTGCCTGCCCACGGGAAGTGCTTGAATGAATTCCTTCTTTTGCTTTCCTTGTATGCCTGGCTTTTGTTTGACTTGTTAAACTGCCTTTACCTCAGCCCCGTGGGTGTTCTCACTTTTATTCTTCCAAGTCTTTCCCCCATCCCAACATGAAGAGAACGAGAGAGTAGCTGAGTGGTGCTGGGTTGCTGGCTGGGGTCAAACCACAACACTTCTCCTTTTTTTTTCTCCAAAAAACCACCCTAAATTTTATGGAGAGGGTTCAATTTCATGAGCCTATTAAAAAAGCAAATGAAAACCAAGAAGTGACATTTCACAGGTCACCCGAATGGCTGGAACATGCTAAAGCCATTATGTGGCTGTTTGCTGCCAGACCTAACAGGGGAACTAATAAGAGCAGCAGCTTACTCTTTCTGTGTACAAACTGTTACTGGACTTGCTCAGCTGGTGCATTTCATAAATATTTGCTGATAGCTTTAGGCAAATGCTACAGAAAGCATCACTTTGAAGCATTTTAAGTGGATGTTCTGGTGGCTGCACATCTCAAATCCTCCAATAAAGCCAAAATGTATTGCATAGAAAATTGGTGTGTTCACAAGTTTTATACTCCCCTTCCTTTTTATGTAACTTTTCTTCTGCAGCTCCACGTTCGCAAGAAACAAATCAGAAGGTGCCTTTTTTGTGCTCTTCAGTTTGTCCACATCCCTCTCAGGTTCTTCATCTCAGTCCTTGTTCAAGATTTTTGCAAAGTCTCCTTGTCTTGATAGCACACACTTCTTTTTACTTCCCTTTCTTTCCTGCCCTATGGCCTTGTTCAATTATTGCTTCAAACTTCAGACATGAACCTAATCTTATGCTTTCCCAATCACTATCCCCCCCCGCCCCACACCAAATTCCATGGATCTTTTCTGAGTTGTTTCCATTTTTTAACACCAGCTACCAATCCTATTTTTCTTCTGATAGCTCCCACCCAAATCCCCTTTTTGTTTGTTTACACCAACCACTTTTTCCTCTTCATCACCCAAAGGGCTGTGGAACATTTTGCAAAATCCAGCTTTTCCAAACGAGGCTGTTCTTCTTCCTTGCATTAGGTTATTAATTTCTCAAATGCCTTGGAGATGCAGATAATTGAAGAAAATCCCCAGTAAGCATAATATTGTTTCCATTTTATCCCATTTATCGTTTTTCTGCTAGGTAAAGCGATATTGCTTGTGAAGAAAGTAACAGCTTGACAAGTTTGAAGCAACTGGTGTAAGTGTATGGCTTGTTTCTGCTATTCTGTTTCATATCACAATGTGTCAGCATCCAAAGGGTATCATTTTTTTTTTCCCTTTTGCTAAACGTGGAGGATTGCCAGTAGCAGCTCCATATTTGCTGGCATTAGGACGACAGGCTCAGCAGTGCTAGGAGGCTGAGGCAGCTTTCCCTATGCATTTCCAATTAATCCCAGCAGGTTGTCTCTCTATGGCAGGGTAACACATAAAGCGTGCCGCAGGATTGTGGTACTTTCTCTTCTCCAGATGGAAAAGGAAATACTCGTGTCTGTACTTCGGGCAAGCTCTGTCTAGCTCTGGATCTGTAGTCTTTTATCCATGAATACATTGTGAACGTTCTCGAGTGCACGACACAATCCAGCAGGTGCTCTTTCCCAGCTGAAGATCCCATGACTTATTTTGAAAATCAAAAAGGAAACCTGTGCGCATGCCGGCAAAAGAGTGAGGTCCTAAGAGTCAAAGCAGATGAAATGACTGCTTCTAAAGTTACCGTAGCAGACTGGGTTCCTTTTTTCTTGGCACATCTATTATTGATAAGCCTGTTGTGCAGATGTTATTCATATAAATACACAAATGAGTTGTACTGAGGTATCAGAATTGCTGGTGCCTGCCCTACTTTGATGATGGAGAAATGAAAGCCCTGACTCCTGTTATTGCTAAAGAAGGGCTAAATGATGCACTCAGATGCACAGTCTCTTATAATTTCTGTAAATTATTAACCATCACAATTTGATTTTATTTTTTTTAGACAAAGGGCTCATTAACCAACACTCTTAAACTATCAAAGTCATTACTGAATGATGTTTTATTATAACAGAGTGTATTTCTTACACAGGGATAGTGTGATGCAGGCATTTTGAATTTCAAATGAATAGCTGCACATCTTTGGGATCTGTTAATGCACACCAGCTCAGAGCCCAATAGCCACCAGTTATTCAGATAGTGTGACATTTCTGAGCTGTCTTGCTTCCTCCTACAATCATATTTGCAGAAGTGAAAGCAGTTAACACAGCAAACATTTTTATTAATGATTTTGTCAGCTGTACTCAAACTCTTTTTACTTAAAGGCGGAAATGTTTTTCCTAATTTTCATATGCTTAGAAAAATGTATGTATTACACCTGTATAATGATTCACAATTAAGGTGTCTTTATGTATTTAAATATTCTATACATTCTCCCATGCAAGATTCAGCCCTTTTCTTAGCATTTACTTGCTTATGATTTAGATAAAAAATTCATGTTTCCTCCTCAAATCTCCTAACTTGCATAGAACATGTATTTGTCTCCTGGAAAGAAATAGGAAACTACTTAATGTTTAAAATAGTGGTGTTCTGAAAGACTTGAAAAAAACCTACTTGTAAATGAAAAAGGTTACTTCCAGATATAGTTAAAAATAAGTTAAACCTGCTATCAAAATATGTTTACCTACTGTACATGGTTAGAAAAAATATTCCTACTGCATATTAATTATTGAAATGTGATCCTGAGGTGTCATTTTGTAGTGAAGTTGTACAATAGATGACTAAGCTTTAGAGGTGAGAACAGGATATTCCATTCAATAGGTAAACTCGAGGCTTCAGCGTGGTGATAAGATAAATATTCCTGCTGGTAACAGTAGGAAATGCTCTTTGATGCGTTCTCTGGCAGTTCAGTACAAATGGGCCCATCATGAATGCTGATGGAATGGAAAACTAACTAGAGGAGTCAGCCTCGAGAACATGTCCCCTTACTATCCTGTTTTGGCAATAGAGGTATAGCGTTTTATAAATAAGGAAATAAGTCAGACTCTCCAATCTTATATTACCAGTGTATACAATGAATAATTTTCAGAAAGTGCTATTAAGATCTTTCTGGAAGAAGTATTAGGTTTAAAATAGTCATTGAGGTTTTTGAATAGTGAAATTGTAATCTATCCAGAAACTAATTTTTCAAAAGGTGTGTTGTTTTCAGAGAGGACAAGAAGTTAAGATTCACATTTCTCAGAAAAATCTAAAGATTTATTAAAAGTATTAATATTTCATTAGTATTGTTCTTGGGGTAGAGCATTTAAAATAGACACACAAATTTTTTTGATGCCAGCTTCGTAAAATGAGTTGAAAGCCTTTGGTTTTCTCTACTATAATACTGAACCTCTGTCTCCATGTACTTCCCTGGTGTTTCAGAACATGTATTGATTATCTTTGTATGCTGTGCTCAATCCAGGTACATTTCCCAATACATGTAACAGCCAACTTCCTCCTCTCACAGAGGCCAAGGAATTTTCCCAAACACCATGATGCATGTACTTCAGCCAAACACTTTTTTCTAAAAAATGCTATAGTCGATTAGTGGAAAGTTAGGTGTCTTGTAGCTGAAATTATACTTCAACCTACAAAACATTGTGGCCTTTAAATGTTTAAAGAAACAGTTTACAAGAAAGATGGGAACAGACATTTCAGCAGGGCCTGTTGCAACAGGACAAGTTGTGATGTTTTCAGACTAATAGAGGGTGTATTTAGACTAGATATAAGGAAGAAATTTTTTACAGTGTGGGTGAGGAAACTGGCACAGGTTGCCCAAGGAAATGGTAGATGCCCTGTTCCTGGAAAAATTCAAGGTCAGGCTGGTCATGGCTCTGAGGAAATGTCCCTGCTCATTGCAGGGTGTTGGATGAGGTGACCTTTGAAGGTCCCTTCCAACCCAAACTGTTCTGTGGTTCTGTGATTTCATCCAAACACAAATGCAGGCTTGAGTGAGAGCAATATACTTTACATCCCGTGTAGAATACATTATTTTTATTTATGTGTTTTCCTGGCTGCACAACCATACAAATGGAATGGCTTGGAATAATTTATTTGAAGGAAAATATATATACACTATTTCTAATTTATAAATGATTACATTGTATAAATAGCAAAAACCAAGCCACTTGCAGAGAAAATTGAACCTGGAAATAAAATAGATGGGCTCTTGTCCTTGGGGAGAAGTTTGGGTCCCATGAATGCTCTACTGCTTGAGAATATTTTACTAGAGATGGAAATTATCCTTGCCAGGGAAGCATCACAAGATTTCAGATTTTACATTTTATAAAATTCCATATAACAGGGAGAGACATGAAGATATTGATGTGAAGTTCACTAATTCTTGAAATAATCACTGCCTCTAAATTGAAGTGTTTTAAAGAAGATTAAGAAGCTGTTCCTGGTTGCCAAAGGTGAGGCATCCTCGATTACAAGTGCTAGTGACCCACCCAGCAACAACAGGAAGTCTTGGGTTTAATGTTCACTTGGGAAAGAGGATTGTCATAGAGGGAATACAGTCCTGGATTCGAAATTTACAGATGTTGAAGACAAATTATCTTCATCAGCTAGAGGAGTAATTTTGATTGATTTTTTTTTTCCCCCCGTGGTTATATGGATCACGTTTTAATTATGGTGGCTGGAAGTACGATGGTTACTAGACAGCAGAGTCTGTTCTGCGGCACTACAGGGGGTTTTGGATTTGTATTTTGGCTCTGAAATGATCCAGGCTATTAAATAAATGCAACCTACAACATCTCTTCTGAAGAAAAAAGATCGAAATGTGGAAACCAGCGATAATAAAGGGGAAGAGATTTAGCAATTCTTCTTACTTCAGTAAGGGTTTCAGAACTGGTTACTAAATTTGTTCATTGAACGAGTAGAATTGGCTGGAGGAGAGAACGAGCAAATAAAAGTTGGGAGGCTTATCTAATAACAAACTCGTGTGTCAGCAGTTCTGAATGATGGCAGTTTTACACTGCTAGATATTTTAATGTAGCACTATTAATGCAGCTAATGTTCTCCTGGCTATGCAGAAGTTAGAGGAAAAAGCTTTCCTCTATCAATTTGTCGCAGTGCTTTGCCAGCAGGAATCTACTTAATTATATCTTAATTTGTAGCTTTAATGAATGCCGTGAAGTTGGTTGCTGCCTTTTCTTTTTTTTTTTTTTTGTGAAACAATACTCAGTACATTCTGAAAAAATTTGAGTTATACTGTGTGTGATGATAATTTTTTTTAAAATTAATATGTTGAAAAATAATGCATGATCCTAAATTTATGCTTTAAACAACTGCTCTAAAGAAACCCTAAGGAGTTTGAGGTCTAAAGACTGGGTTTCATATTCAGATTAAACTTTGGCCACATGTCAATTGAGAGAAAATTTCAGATCATCTTCAAAAAGTCAGGCAGAATAAAACCTGAATTGTTACGTTAAAAGAAACAAAATAAAATCAGTACATTTTGTATATCACTAATAATTGGAGTTATATAGGTATTTAATTGCACGTCCCTAAAAAACCAGTTTTATAATGTTATTTTGTAACTATATATCTTCTATGGTTTTATAAGATGTGAGTTGCTTTATTAATTATTTTTTTATAACTATTGATTCAGAAAATGTTTCTCTCACAGTGTTTTCTCACACTCTTTTTAGGGGGATAGAATGCAACAAAGTCGAGGTAAGTTAATGCCACTGAAATCAGTCCATGTTAAGAAGTTTCTCAGTATAAGAAAAATAGGAAGCATAAACAAGTCTAACCTAGAGCAGTCTGTTATTTTCATCTATCAACATATGCTCCAGAAAAAGGCATTGAGGCACCAGAATTTGTTTGGAGGGAATCTGAAATTATTCTTCTGATTGATGTTTGCTATTTCCTGTTCCTCTCTGATGAAAGAAAATATAGTTCCTTGCTATACAAAATCTGTAACAGTCATTCATAGTATAAATGGCTCCCAAATGATTATTTAAGCTAAACAAGGTTTCATTGTCACCAGGGAGTGTCAAGCAAGGTCTTGGGATTTGCATAATAATTGGTTTGAAACAAGTGATATTCCATACAGTACCATGTATACAGAGAGTAATGAATATGGTAGCCACAGTCTGTGAGATCAGTATCAGCACTATAATGAAAACTGAATATTTTTCAGTCTTTGGAGGTTTTCAAACATCCATAAAGCTAATGAGCTAATTTAGATAAGCATTAAACATTAATTTAATCACATTACTGGTAATTATTAGCAGACGCGCAATGTGAAGGCCTTACAGTTTCCTTCAAAAGTTGTAATTAACCCTAAAAAAATAAATTGTTTGACCTAATGCACTGCATATAAATGACTCAACTTAAGACTTTTAGATTTAACAGAATGCTTAGCTTAGAGTGATTTTTCCTTATGTATTTTTTTAGCTGAAAGTAAAAGTGTGGTTTTTGCCACATGTGAACTTAAGAGCAAAATCACATATGTCTGCAAATGTTACTTACTGAAATCCAAACCCATTTCCTAAAAGCACACAGCATATCTTTATCTGATCTGTGGTCTCATTCCTACCCTGGTCATGAGTAGCAGGAAAGCACCTGCTGCCAGTAATCTCCCCAGCTCCTGGGAAATATCTCAGGTTAAGCATGTGAGCAAGAGTTTTGAGTTTTACAATAAAAACTGGGCTCAAATAAGATTTGGAGTTGTGCCTGTCCACATTTGCCAAGCAAACCTGACCCAAAAGTCTTCGGAGAGACCAAAAAGATTTCCTCTTTGGCTGCCCTGGACCAGGCAAGAGGCTGCATTCCCAAAGCATCTCAGTGATAAAAGGTAATGACTGAAGCATTAAAAGAAGTGTGTAATTTTTTTTTTTTTTTTTAAGGATTTTGAAATAAAGTTTCCAGCCCTAGAAACCTGTGACCAAACAAATATTTTAGTTTGCCTGTATTAAAGTAAAAGTGGCTCTTGCACAAAGTCTTAGAGCTCGAGTATATGGAGTCTGGTCCCTGAAGTTACAATTCTGGAAAGAAATGCTTAATAATCTGATTTCAAATAATGGAAGAGAACTGTTTTTTGAAAGCTGGCAAATGACTGTGACTCCTCGATTTCTCTCAGGCAGAAGGAGAGGGCTTTCTTATTTAACACAGTGGTGAACTCATCTACTTTTTCATTTTTCAATGGACCATTGCTCAAGAGCACATCTTCCATGCCTTTACTCATGTTACTCAGAAGTTACACTTTTTCAGCAATATTGAAAAATGGAGATTTATATGAAAAGAGATAAAATGCCTTTTTTCCAATGGATTATCACTGATATAAAATTATTATCTTTTTAGAGGCTTGTAGAAAGCCATATTTTTCACTGTAAAAATTGGCAGCGAAACCGTTTTCTGTGTAATAAATTTTCCGTAAGAAGTGTTCAGCCACCTCTCTGCCCAGCTGTGCTATCTGTGCCTGTGATTAAGCTGAAGCCCCTTCTGGGCTCCTGCAGGTCAGCTCTCAGCCTAGGCTGGAAGGTGCTTTTGCACCCAAGGGTGCGGGTAAAGAGGAATCAAGCCAACTTTTCCTGTCTGAGAAATGAATAACAAAATGGGCCATGCTTAAATATCCTGTGGACTTTTTATGAAAACTCCCTTCCAGCCCCCAAGCCCCACAATATTTGACATAGGAACAAGCAGAATTCCTCAGATGGAAGAGTAGTTAATCAGCTGCATGGGGATGTAGGCATCAGCAGCCACCAGGTATAGGGCGCTTCTGTCGTGTAAAATTCTTCTGCTTCTTACAGCTGTTTCTCCTTCCTGTCCTTCACCCGACTGCTCTTCACTCTACTTGAGAACATTTTTCTCTTCTCCTACCTCTCTCTTCCCCTGATGTAGTCACCCTTTCCTCTTTTGTTGTTCTTCCAGCTGGGTAATCCTTGCTAAACAGAGCATTCCTGAAATATTGTGGAGCCACGATGACTCCAGCAATTGCATTCCTCAATTTATTTATGTTACACATCTTTCTCTTATGCTGTGTTTATATAAGCAGTTACAACAGTGGAACATGCTATCTATAGACTAATTAGAATTTACTATAATAAACACAACTATTCATCATGACTTTCATTATTTCCTGCTCTAATAAACTGTTGATATAATCCAGGACAATGACAAGGGAATGATCATTAATAACAAATATTTAGTATTTACTGATTAATTAAAGCTGGTCATTAATTTATTTGAAGGATAAAGATTAAAGAAACAGGCCATTCATGTAATTTACTGTAAATGAAAACCAAAATATCTTCTCTTGGAATTAAAAATTTTCAGGAAACTTTGCATATTGCATTAAGGACCTTGTGGGTGGAAAGCTACGGCTGTTTAATGAATAAACTTCCTCATTTAATTCTCAGCTAGAGCACTCAGAAGCTGTGTGATGTGTATGTGAAATTACATTAGGCAAATAAGCAAAGATATTCTCTTTTGCACACTGACTGCATGGAAAGAATATTTCTTGCTACGTTTTTGTGTTTTGTCTACAGCAAATGGAGCAGCGACCTTATCTCCGTGTCTCACCTTAATGTCTCTTGGTTCTGTTGTGTTTAGCTAATATAATGCAAATAGAAAATACCAACTTCTTGCAAGACAAATATAAAATTGGACTGAGAAAGGGAATTTAACTTTTTTTGTTGTTGCCTCAGGCACAGCTTGAGTTAAGTGTCTCCCATGTCTGTGAAACTGATTTCTGCAGTCTATCTACTGGAATTACTTTGCACGACTGGTGTTCTGTCTTCCTTTGCTGATATCTTTCACTGTCTGTATTTGTAGTACTCTAATTGCACCTGGGTGTACTCCTCCTGTTGTTTCACTATGTCAAATTTGAGTATGAGAAATTTCTAGCTGTTAAGGTCTTGGGTTTAACTGACACATGATGTCGTCTTACCTCTTTCAGAGTCTTCATCAAGAGCCCAAAGTCTTGTGTTGATGTACAAAATTTTCCCTAATTTTGATGTACACGAGGAAAGCATGACATGGAATGAGAACGTGTGGTGATAACTTGAGAAAGGCTGTTAGAAAAACTACCTGCAGTAAGAACTCTGGAGTCTTCCCTGTCATGGTGTTGAAGGGCTGTTTGTTGGTGCTGGGGTGATGACGAGGTTGTGCAAAGGCACAGCCACTTCCCAGGATTGTGGTGGAAAATGTCCCTTGGACAGAGCAGGTCCAAGGAGCTGATCTATTCTCTGACACTTGGGCTCCACTGCCTGATTTATGTGTGGAAATCCTTGTCCGGGCTTTTGAATCAGGAAAACAAATTTGCTTGAGGTGTGTCGAATGTACAGATGCACTGAATCTGTATCTTTTATTAAAGCGATATGATTAAAGGATATCCCTTCAGGATATTAATTTATAGGAATATTATTAATATTAATATGCTATTAATATATAGTAATATTAATACTGGATAACAATATCATAGGAATATAACTTCAGGACTATTGTCCAAAACTATGAAAACAGTTTTTGAAACCAAAATAATCAAAATGTAACCACAATGGGTGTTAGCAGAAGAAATACCCAGTTCTGTTCATGTTTCTCTTTGTTATAAATTATTTCATGCCTATTGCGTCCCTTTTCCAAATTTCCAGAGCAAAGAGTCTGACCTTTGTAAAATGTGTTTTGAAGCTCATTTGTGTTTGGTCTCTCTGAATTCAAAATTTTTATCTTTCCAAATTGTGAAATTTAAGTGTGGATTCACTGAGGTGGAAAAATTCCAATATCCTTTTGGAACACGATTTTTTGAAGCCCTTCATGGTGGGACTAGGAAATTCTCTTAGATCAGAAGTGGAATCAGTGCACTTCCAACAGCATTTGAGATTTTTTTGGTAGAAATTACTTTTTTGATTTTATGACTTGTAACTGTCATTTTTAAGCTTAGTTTTTTTACAAACAAGGGACAGATATATTCATCATTAATCTGTGACAGAGCTACATTAGTTTATATCTCATGATAATCCAAAAACTTAAGGTAGCCTTTCTTTTTTTTCCCCATAGGAAAGGTACTTTAAAAATAATAGTAATTTTTCTTGTCTCAGTGAATCAGCATGGGTTATAAAAGATAGAAGAATTATTCTTATAACATGGCTTGCCAGCCTCATCTTTATATTTGCATTTTCAAATAAAGTAAAAAAAAAAAAAACCCACCTAAAAAGAAAAACCAAAACCAGAGTAATTTTGACCTATGTAGCTCCTTCAGTCAGTCATTAAAAAAAAAACCAGCTCACTGAATTAACACAAACTGATGTGCCTGGATGTCTGTGGAAGCAGAGGGCTCCAGTGGGATCTTGTTCATTCTGTGAGTTTCTGTGACCTCTGGACGAGCAGAACATTCCACATGAATATGTAGGCAAGCACCAGGCAGGCAGATGTTACACTTGCTGCCCTTCACTCACTGAAACTGATAATCAGTTTGGCTGTCATTCATTGTCCTTTTGAGGCTTTCTGGCAGCAAATGAATGCCAAGGAGACATATTTGATCCTGTAGGTCCTGCCAGAAATTAGGTTTGGGCTTGGATATTTTGAAATGAATCTGAGTCGAGTTTGACAACAAAGGGAAGGCTGCTGCAGTAACATGTGCAGGTGATGCACTTCTCAATCTGTTTGTATTCTCCAGACAGGGAGAGATCAGGGCCCTTTCCTGCCTCTCATTCAGCTGTGGATATCAAGGCCAAATACACAGTAATGTCAAAACACATTATTTATTTATTTATGCAGACAAACTGCCACTGAAGTTGCACCTATGTAACCTAATGAATGGGACATCAGTGTTTGACTTAATAACAGGCAAAGAATTAATTACCAGCAGCAGAAGTCTTCAGCTTTGTAATTTGGAAATTAGAATGGGGTGAGGACAGACATTAAATATTAAGATAAACTTTTTTTTTTACCCAGCTAATAGTGTCTTGCATACTTTAGTTGCCACTAAATAAATAGTGTTTGATTAAAAGCAAATTTTCTACATTTTTAATCAGAGGGGTTTTTTTGTTTGGTTTTTTTTTTTTTTTTTATCCCCCTAGTATTTCATTAGTGGTTTTCAGAGGTTCTACAAGCGTAGATGAGGATGAACAACACTGCTCCTGTGTGTGCTGGATAGAAGGAATGTGGCAACAGAAGCATAATAATGTTTAAGAGTTAGAGCATGTGAGTGTTTGTAAGGCTGAAAAAGCTGCAGTGGGACACAGATTTGTGCCTCACAACCACCCAGAAACTCAGAAAAGGTAAATATGTTGAGCGTGTTTTTTTAAGTGGAGTGAAAAAAGTATGGGGGAAAAAAAAGGAACGAAGAAATTTAATTAGTAGTAATCAACAAAGATTATGTAGTTACATACTGGAATTCAGACTACAGGGCTGTAATTGCACCTTTCAGCTGAGGAGCATCCAGGACAGCTCATCAGGAAAGTCAGCTTGGTCCTTTTTCAGTCTGCAGTTTTTTCGTGCTGATCTATTCTTCTGGCATAGCTGTGCCTGTCCAGAGGGCGATGATGGACAGGAAAGAAACCCTTGACATGCAACCCCCTGCCTATGCCTCTCTTCGCTCAAAGGAGAGGAATCAGAAGCTGATATTATCTCAGGAATATGAGAGTGATCCTGTTTTAGCCTTCAATTTCCTTTCCATTAGCGGTCGTGTTCCACTAAAACGCAGGTGTGAGGAAAAGGCGCTCAGTCCCGTTCCTAAAGCGCTGCAGTGAGCTCCTGAGTCAGTGGATGTCCTTTATGGCTGCGCTGCCCAGTTGACCCCTGAGTGTTGCAGGGCCTTTGGGGTGCTCTCTGCCTCTCTGTGCGAGGTTTGCACCTCGGAGCTGAGCCGGAGCTGGCAGCGACCCGGGCTGTTAATGGCACAGCACACGGTTTTCATGTTGGAGCTCGAGGTTTTCGAGCACTCTCCAGTCACATAAGTTTCACTGCCTTTCACTAACCCGGGCAATTTCTTATTCCAGAGCTTTTAGCCTCTGTTTCCGTGTCACTGCTGAGTGCAGACGTGATCCGTGCTGGTTAAAAAGGTATTCAGAAAGATGAAAGGAAATGGCTTTTCGACAAGGGTGAAATAGTATCTCACTTGTATCCATGAATACATTTTTGACTTTGAGAATTTATGTGATAATTAAAAAGAAAACAAGCAACTCACTGAAGATCTTAAAGATTTTTAAAAATGTGTTATTAATAATAAATGTATTTTCACTATAAATATACTATCCATAATTCCACGTGAGTGTAACCAAGCCAATTTTCTTTTTAACCTAGCAATCCCATTTAAGAAGTTCCATTTCCCCCATTCACTTTTCTGCTTTTCCAGTCGTGAGTTCCAGCAGGAAAAATCTGCCGTCTTAACGGAAACTAAAATCTGATCAGCAGCACAAACCATCCCAGAGTGATATGCAGCCACTGAATCCTTTGAATCCTGTCCTGCATGAGACCTTAACCCTGCTTTCAGAATGAACACTTTTTAAAATATGGAAGACAATTCAATTTCTGAAGAATCGTTATCCCAGGGATTTCTGCAACACAGGTTCTTGGTTCCAAAGGAAAAACTAGGAAAACATTTCTTACTCCGTGCAGATGAAACTTAGAAAGTAAATAGGGTGATAACAGAAGAGTCTAAATTTTCAGTTTAGAGAATTCAAGAAAAAGATGCCAACGTTGTTTTTCCAGGCCCTTTGGCTCAGAAACAAAAATCCCCGTGTATGTTCATTCTCCTCATATTATCCTCTCCAGAGCAACATTTAGTGTTGGTCACGAATGTGTGCAGAAGTTTGCTTCGTTTGGTTTATTTTGTCTGGAAAAAAGCATTAAGTTGGCTTGTAGTTTACCAGATAAGTGTTATTGTTGGGCTTACACATGCAAGTAAATAAGGTATAAAGTGGCATAATGGTATCTATTCAGCCAATTCCCGTTTATTTGTTGAACCGAGCACCATTAGTGGCTGTGAATGGGTCTCATTGTGCTGGTGTCAATGAGGTTGAGAGCAGTTGGTTATGGCTGAGAAAAAGGCTGAATAATAGGACTTGAAACACTGTTTCGCAATTACCCGAGGCACTGTTACTGAATATTTGTTTTACTCTGCAGAGAGGGACTTGGTGTCCAAGCAGAGATGCCAAGCAGAGATCCTCAAAGCTGGATGTGCAGGCCTGTTTCTGCGTGGGGCAGTCAGAGCCTGGGAGATCTGTAGCCAGTTCCGTGGTGATGTATGATGAGCTGTTTCCAAATTCGTGGCTCTGTCTTCATTGGGCTGCGTGGTTTTGTTATACTCAAGTCTCCTACAATGTAACTCCTTTATTTGTGCTCCCCCATTGCACAGATCCCAAATATCTTTAGGTCTGCCAAAGTGGTATGAATATAGTTAAGAAGAGGAAGTCTCAGGTCTTCTGCTGAGGAATTATGATTCAACAGATGGTATTTTTATTTCAATTATTATTTATTAGATGGACACGGAAAGCACTCTCCAATAAACACACGGCATTAATGCAGTGGTGCCCTATAGGCCCTTGGTAGATTAAAAGCTGTTTTCTTGCTGAGGCCTTAGGAAGTGATGGGAAGGAGGAATTGGTTCGCTCAAGTTGCTGGAGACTGAACCTTAGAAGTCAAGTCATTCATCCTGCCTAAGCAGAAGGTGATCCTAGCCTTGGGGTTTCCATCATTTGTTTGGTTTTCCCATGGCCTGGCTGTTTCCTTGGAGTAGAACAGGGCACAGGGAGGAGTTCAGAGTCTGCAGTTTTCGTGTCTGGTGCTGTGCAGACAATGTAAACAACTGCATTGCAGTCAAAAGGGATGGTGTGTGGTAGGGAATTACACCCTGGAGTGTCTCTTTCTCTTTCTGCTGGACTGCAGAGTATCACTGGCATGTTCATTTTCCTTTGTTACCACTGGTATGCTAGTCATACTTAAATTTATCATAATCCACTGAAATAAGTTGTTGGGTTTTTCATTACTAATCATGGGTGACAGGAAGTAAAGGGCTCTAAGAGGGAATCTGGAAGGGATATCACTTTTAAAAGCCAAAGAGGAAGGCTACAGAAGGAAATGTAAACAGGGCTGGTTTACAGAATACCTCACCTGGTGTTAAAATGAAAAATATCAATACACCAGGAATGGCAATTTGGTACATTGGTATGGGAACCAATGTCTTTTGTTTCAGCAAATATCGTGTTCTGAACACAGCAGAAACACGTGGGAAGGTGAGAAAGCTCCTATTTCCTGGCATCTCTGGGATTTAGTAGAAAATAGTGTTGAGGATGAGACAGAACTGCAGTCACCACAACAGACCAGTATCACACAACCTAGAAAAAGGTTTATCTCAGTACCTGCAGTGGAGCACACTGAAAAAGAAAGCGCTGTTTAAACAGAAGATTGCAGTCATGTGAACTTAAAGGGACCAATCATTTTTTGTCAGCTATACTGGTCTCTCAGCCTAAAGGCACCTGCTGAACTATTCCCACTCTCATTTCAATCCAGAAAATTCACAGGTGGTCCATGTTAGATTATGGGGACCCTCATAGTCATCATTTTGGTGTTACTACTCCTCTGCTCACTGCATTTCAGTGCTTTGATCAGGGGACTGGTTTTCCTTATAGTCACAGATGGCTGCTGTTTGACAGGCTGACAGGCAGACAAAGTAAATGGGCATGAAAATAAAATATTCCTTTGTTTTGGTGAGTCAGGCCAATGTCATGTGGGCAGACACTGCTCTGTAATCCTTCTAACTGTGTTAGGATGGGGAGAGGGTATTGTGTATAATGGTACACAGGAATCTTGCCACTTTCTTTCCTGGACTGTCTTGCTGAGGATTTGATCAACAAATCTGAGCTTACAATGAAATTCCACTGTTACCTTTTCAATTAAGGTGGTAAGTGCTGCCATCACACAGCACTGTGAAATTTTGAGGGGTTAGTCTGGAAAAATCCCATCTGGCAAGGATGTGCCTGATCCTGCATGTCAATAGGAGCACAGATTTTGAGCACGGATCAATAGCGCGATGAAATGCTACATAATTATTGTGTGTCTGGGCCTGTATCTACTTGCCTGCATTCACAATGCAAAAAGAAATAAAACACTCAGGAAAAAAAATCCCAAACAAACAAAACAACTCTTCGGGTCACCAAAGATACAGCTCCCAATATAGCATTAAACTAGTTACCTAGGCAGTATAAGTGCTTTTATGAAAAATGTCTGTATTATAAAAAGAGAAATCTAATAAATCAATACTGATTTTGAAATTGATTAAATACTTTGGATTAAGGACTGTTGCACAGTGTTTGTGGCAACTCTTGATGTGACATCTGGTCGGTGAATTCTCCTGGGGTAATTCTGTGGGATTGGAAAACCTGGTTTTCCATAAAGAAATTGTTGCTGACCTATTGATGTGATGTGACATTGCTTCCTTCTTTGGCAGGTTAGGCAGTAACACAGAGAGTTAGTTCCACCAGCCCTTACACTGATCTGTTGCCAGGTAAACATGAAAAAGAGACAAAGAGGGAATGTGCTGACTGCCCTCTCTCCCCCCTCAAAATAAAACAAAACAAAAAAAAAACCACAAAAAAAGGGAAATTCCTGATGTTGTCACCTTTTTCTCGATGTTTATCAAATGAAGTGAGCATAAAGTAGTACTTTTTGTTGTTACCTTTAGTTTTATTAAAAGTAATGAAGCTACCAATAAAATGGATTTTGCTTTATTGATACAGTACCCAGTTAAAGACCAACTCTTAAAATTCAGTACTTGAAAGAAATGACTTGAATATTGTCAATAGTTGAAAGAAAACTCCATTACCAGAGACCTTTTTACACAGCTTTCTCTCTTCTGTGTCCTGAACAGTTGTGCTGGATCAGGTTTAACTGGCTAATTAAGATAAATAGTGGTTTGTTAAGCACTTGTGTTGAAAACAAAAGGCAAGCCTTTTATTCCTAAGGGCACTGGGGGAAAAAAAAGTTGTTGATTTTTTTTTTCCTAAATTTAATCCATTTTGGAACCTAGTGCTTTTCAGGCCATAGCTTCAGATTAGAACCTTTGAGAGAGCTCTTGCTACAAGGACTGCATCTCCCATCAGCCCATAATTAATGGGGTAAATCACACTTTGGGGCTGGCCTCAGATGCTCATCTTCTGCCCCTGGAAAGCTTGATGGTGGGGTAGGCAGCCAGGAGTTTTCAAAACTGTGGTTACATATGAGGAATCCTGGACCAGCCTGGAGTTGTGGCCAGCAGTTTAGGAAGAGGTGCAGGTTTTGTCTTGCTTTGGTAGCTTGGATTTGGTGATCTCCAAGGACAATTTGCAATAATTGTGGTTTCTCCAGCTACTGAAAACAACGAGTTTATTTTTAAGGAAAATATTTTAAACCATTCCATTTCTTAAAAAATGGTAGATATTGTGACTTTAAAATAGAATTTGCTTTGTTCAATAGGGATAAAATGGCAACAGACTGTACTACGGCAAGAAAAAGAGTAGGTGGAAATTTCAAACCTGTGTCTTCAGATATTTTCCTAAAATACTAATTTATAATCTGTAAATCAACGCTGTAAATTTGTATCAAAAACTTACCTTCAATTGGGCAAATGCGGTTGGGTAACTCTCAGTAATATTATATATCTATCAGTGGGAACAAGCATAAATATAGACATAAAAAAGATGTTTTCACAGAAGAAATTATTTGGTAGTTGCTTGTTGATGCTTTCCCAGATTGAGGTATCCTAAAGTCGGGAAAGATTGTATCTCAAAAAAAAAAATAAGGTCAGAAGAGAACATAGAAAATCTCATGAAGAAATAACCAGCAATTGTATTGTAAAAGCATGCAAAAATACATATGAAAAGCATATATTGAGCTTTAAGGATTATTTTCTGGATATTTGAAGTGGATGATAGTGCTCAAATTATTTTCATACCAAGTACTAAAATAAAGCTAAAGACATTTCTGTGCAACATTTAAGTATCTGAAATAGTGATCGATCATGACTAAGTCAATCTGCACTGGAAGCATGTTTCTTCTTATTTGTGCCTGTGTTAGATTGTGCTTTTACCATCAAGTTCTGCTGCTTCTCCCAGAATGTTCAAGAGGCTGATGTTTGTTCTTTCCAGCCCTGTGTTAAGAACCAAAAGACGGATTGGAAAATATCTGAAAATGTTAATGGCTTTATTATTGAATTGTTCTACAGCATAGGAGATGTGAGGCTTTTTGTGAGCTGTGTGAAGATCAAGGCACAAACAGACACACAGTGAACCACGTAGGCTCAGGCTCCATTTCTGAGTGAGTCCAAAGCTTTGATTGTTTGCCACAGCGTTGTGGTCTTTCTATTATGTATCTATAATGACAGCTCCCCAGTCTGCCTTCTGAAGAATCCTACAAGCTCTCTACACTGCAAATCTCACTTAGATCTGTAAGAGAAACTGGCTGATAGACATATTTGTTCAATGTGTCCCATGGCATAATTTTTTTTATTGTTTTCAGCTCCAGAACTACTGCAGTTAATTTTCTCTCCCTCAGTTTCCATAAAATTTATGTCTTTTTTTGAAAAAGGAAAATAAACCTAAATGACTAAAACATTCTTATTATTTAAGTTCAAATATTATGACTAGGCTGTTAACTTTGGTTACTACTAGCAAGAGTAACATCATCCATCTACCCTTCCTCTGCACTGAATTAATGGCCAGGTTTTTTATTCATCTTGGCTGATTTTTTTCACTTTTCTCCGTGTGTCTATCACTTCAGGAAAATTAATGAGTCAACATTGTACCAGTTCTAGAGAACTGATAAATGAGAAAAATCAGTCAGCTTGTTCAGCTTGTGTCTTTGCATTAAATCAATCTTGAAATAATTTATCCTTCCCACGAGCCTTGCAGATACACAGGTCTCATTTATGCAGCTTCTGTGCAACTTTCTTCACAGCTTTCATTTGATTTGCTTATCCATGTGCTTCTGCTACTAATGCTGGATACTGGGCTTAATAGGATGGATGGCAAGTCTTCGTGGTGTTTCAAATACTCTGAGTAAATCAGATCATTAAAATACAGCTTAACCTAATGGATCACCCTGGCATGTAAAAAAAAAAAAAAAATCCTTCTCTATATTAAAAAGAACAGAATCGTGGTTTTTTAGCATCTTCCACGGACTGGAAAATAACTATTAAAGTGTATGTAGAACACCAGCATGAAACACTATGTTTGACTTATAATTCCCTAAAGCTCAGGTTTTACTCCTCTATCTGCATTCTTATTTGGGATTTCATTTGAGGGAGGGGCCGTTTCTTTGTATTTTGTTTGCACAGTGCCCTCACACATGGTTGGGTGCTCCTTGTTGCACAAATAGGCTCAGTTTGTAATCAGAAACATCATTAAAAACTTGTTTATTATGCAGTATTCCAATCTAATCAGGTTTACATACGCCAAGACCTTGGTCATGAATCTAAATGTGTTCAAAAATGAAACAGAAATTTCTGTGCTTATATGGTGCATTTTAATATAATTGCTTTGCCTGACAGGTGAAATCATCTCAAAGTTCATTTGTGCCTGGGCTGCAAGGGCTGAACCATCTCTCTGGGCACTGCAGAGCTGCTCTGGCCTCAGTCCACCCCTTTCATCACCTCCTACACCTTGTGGGGAGCTCTCAGACACAAAACCTGCTTGCTCATGCAGCTGGTGAGATCCCTCGTCAGCCAGAGAGGACACAGGTATCACCTGTCCAGAAAAAAGGCAGTGCACAGCTTCCTAATTCCTGATGGAAAAAAAGGGCTGAAGGCTCACTTTGACCACCAAGGACTTGGCTGTGTCTGGACTTGGATGGAAGAGCTCAGAAGGGCATGTTTTTAGGGTCCTGATTTCTCACTCTCTGGCCCAGGGTCTAGTCTTCCGCTCAGTCTGTGCACGTTTTATCAGCTTCTGTCTTTACTTTATTTTGTAGTAATTGGTGTGTATGCAGAGTGACTGGTGGCAGGGCACTGGGATGCAGCAGAGGCATGTCTCCAAATTTGGGAATGAAGAAGTGCACTCAGGCCAAATTAAATGTCAGAGAGACTTGTTCTGGGGAGGGCTGACTGGAACAACAGAGGTAAGAATGGGGTCTGCTAACATTTCACCACATCAGAGTTGTGGTGATTCTAGGAAAAAATGCCATCATGGATGATTAGGACTGCTAAACGTGCATTTCAAGCAGAAAATTAATGAATCCTTCCAAAGACCTTAAAAATTCTTTATAAATTAACACCATCAGCAGGTGTTTCGAACCCATTCTGTTGCCTACCCATCTGCTCTTTGCCATTCGATGCAGTTCCTATTCAGCCTCGCTCTGTTGCTGTGTTTGGCTTATCTCTGGTCAAGGCTTTAATCCCCTAATAGCAAACTGAAGTCATATCAGCACTCGAACACTGCTATGATGTGCTGCCACTTTATCAACGTGAGCAGTGTCTCGCTCCCTGACCCTGAGGCCAGGCTCTGGAGCTGCACTACAGGGCTGTACATGTGCCACGGACACACGGGTCACAGCCAGCAGCCAGCAGCAGGCACCACCCCTGAGATTTCAGCACAGCAAATAGAAGTGCCCACGTGAAAGAAGGAACAAGGGCTGGAGCTGCTGCTTCACAGGTTTGAGCATTAGTGCTTCTGCTTGAAAGATAATCATGTATTTTATGTACATTAAATGATTGGGCCAGCTGAAGAGTAATTTTAGCACAGAAAGAAAGGGTAGTTTAAAAAAAAAAATCAGAGGATAAACAGAAAAGATCAGTGTTCACAGTTTTATTAAACCTCAAACAACTAAATGTAAATATATGCATGAAGAATAAAGACAAAATATAGGGAAAAACCCAGAGAGGTACAAAGTCAGTACTTTGTCTAACACCGTGGCTTCCTCCAGATCTGCCAGCCTGACTCTGAACCAACATCAGGCCTCAAAAAAGATTTATAAATCTAGGATGTGAAGTATTGCATTCTCTAAAACCTGAAGAAAATATAAAATCAGAATAGAACTCAAAGGCTTAAATACTAAATTCATTAGAAGTGAGACAGGAAAAAAACCAAACCTGAACATATGCTCTGAGCAAGTATTTGATTCATTTTTTAAAATTCTTTTTTCAGAAAATGCAGGTTTTTAAAAGTATGGAAATGCCGATAGGAAGGTGTTCACCAGGACCCCTTTAGAAGGAATATTTCCAGGAAGAATCTCATGGTGCAATGCAATTAGCTCTTCTGTAGCTGCAAAACTCCTCACAAAACCGGCTCCCCAAGTTCATGTGCATTGAGCAGTTCAAGTGAAAATCCGTCAGTGGAACTGAATTAAAACCATAGAGCCAAGGTCTCTCCTAGTATAAATCATGTACATTGCTATAATAAAACAACATACAACAGAAGCAATTCTTCACACCACTGAGTTTTTGGCATGGGAGCAGGTCCCAGAATCCAAATCTTACTGCTCCAGCTTCCATATTTCATAATGTGTCGGAAAACCTAAACTACAATATGCTGTAATAATTTTGTGACATTTGAGAATAGAATAAATGCGACCTAGGATCCAAAAAAAGCTAAAATAAGTTGGGAATTATCTTATTTTTCTTTTTTAATGGTCTTGGTCATGCTAGTAAATGGCATTTTCTCATCTGTAAAATGAAGTGGAGGTATTGTACCATGTCCTGGTTTTACCAGTTGAAGCCTCTTTTCTTTTTTTCGAAGTCATAAAGTATATGTCAAGCACTCTGAGCAACTCCTTTGTGCCTTGCTTGCAGTGCTGCAATTAGTATCACACTGTGTCATATTCGAAGCTCAGTGACTGTTAAATGTGCTATGCCTGCATCGCACTAACTACTATATCAGTCATTTCAGATGACCCCCTTGAAAATTGCTGCCAAAAGTTTATATGTCAGAAACCACTCTCAAAATGCTTATGAAGTGAAGAATTTTCACAGCTCTTTACCTACTCAAACACTAAAAAACTGTCAGTCAACGAAATCAGGCTCGACAGTTTATATTCCAAGACTCGCTACTCAAAGATTTGCTTGAAAAATTATTCCTATCATCTGTCAGCAAGTGGTTTCTGTGTGTAGTCAGTTGTTCTCTTTTATATTGTAATGACCACTCTAAGTTGCTACAAAAGACCTGCCAGAACCCTTGGTACTGCTTTTATATGGGGTGAGCCAGGGACATCTATATCAGCAGTGACTTCAGTCCAAGTGATTTCAAAAAAATATGATCCAGGTACTAAACACCAGAGATTTATTTAGAGAGCAGTTAACAACTGATAAAACTTCTAGAGAAGGGAGATTAGGAGTTTTTTAAGTTTCAAGAATTTGAACTGGAAACTTATCCCGTATATCCACTTTCAAGGGTGAGGTTTGATTTATGGCTGGATCTCTATTTATTTCTTTTAATTTCCTGGAAAAATATACTAATCTGCTCTGCTACAGGTGGGACTTTAGTAATATGGCTGAGGTCCAAGCCTAAGCCTACAACATCCATTTTAGTCTTTATTTTATAAAAGCTGCATAGCCATCAATGTAGCTCGAAGAGTCAGTATCTATAAAGAACTGCTATTAATTAAAAGTTACTCACTCTTTTGTTTGTAAGTTAAAGACTGTTGCAATGAATGGCAAAAGTGCAACAGGACTTTGTGTGCCCTGTTGCCAACCTGTACCAAACCATTCCACTTCCTCTCCTCATAATACTGAGGAGTTTCCTCGGTGCCATTGGTCTTTTTGCCCAGCAGGTGAGGAATGTGGGCATTGAGAATTATTCAGAAAGCAAACTTCTCGGTTCTGAAGGCTGTCAACAGGACCTACCCGACAGACCTGCTCAAGGCATAATAAATGTCTGTCTCTGTCACTGGGTTCTTCACAAAACAAAGTCATGGAAAAATGACGCTACAGTCGTCTGTCTTTCATATAGTATGTCCTGGTTTGAGACAAATTTTCAGAGGAAACGCACTGGGAGGAATGTCCCCTCCACAGAAGGCAGGTTACAGCCACCCCTCCCCCAACAGGTTCGGGAAAAAATTCCTCGAAGGAAAGTGAAAGGAGAAAAAAACTATTTATTTAACAAACACACAGGAAAAGAATAATGCTAAATAATAAAACCTCTCGCTGTGGAGAGAAAACCTGGGAAGATTTTAGAGTCCTTTCTGTGGGTGTGGTCTCTCTCTCTCTCTCTCTCCTCTCTTCGGAGCTGGGTCGGCTCGGGCCCCTCCGGGCCGAGGTGTGAGGGCTCCCAGTGAGGTTCTGATGTTCTGGTGCTCTGAACAGTCCAGAAGAGAAGAAGGAAAAAATCCAAAGTCCCAGGGAAACAAAGGAGTTTAACTCTCCGTCTCTCTCTCCGAGAAAAAGGAGCTAAAAGCCGGGAAAAGCAGGGAAGGTGCTTTCCTCTGCTCTGCAGCAGCAGGAACGCAGGGGAGTGAATGTCCTTGGAGCAAAACTGTTTTTGAAAAGTTCGTCTGGCTTTTTTTTTCCTTTCCCTTGCACCCAGTTTAAAAGACACAGAAAGGCACAGGAATCATGTCTGGGCATAGAGCAGGCGATAGGGGATACACAGCATAAAGTCACCCCAAGACATAGTAGAAGACAGGTTCAGTGCTCTCTTCATTCTCAAAGGATTTAATTTCCTTTTTTTTTTTGCTTTTCATGAGATGACCTAAGTTCTAGGCCAAGTGCAGGACTTTGTGTCCTGTCCTAGGAAGAGGGAAATTCAAACAGAATGGGGGGATATCTGTGTCCTTGTCTTTTAATTGCTGCTGTGTTTTACATGGAACTCTCACTAAATAAAAATAATAATGATGGGACTGAAAAACGACTGCAACCTACCCTCTGTGTGTTAACTATGGAGATTTTTATTGCTCTGAGTGCTGCTTCATTTTCCTACTAGGCCAACTATGACTGAAAAAGAACTAAAAGAGGTTTCTTCCTCATTTAAAGCTGTCTTTTTCTTTTATGAAATGGGTTTTGTAGACCCAGGAGAATTAGTCAGCCAGCAGGTCATTCTGTCTAGTGCTGCCTTGCCTCCTGCAGGAAGGAGCTGCAACTTTCAGAGACCCATCCCCATCAAATGCCCAATGGCAACCAGGACTTTTGCTTGCAAAGGATAAGTTATATCAAAGACCTGCCTCTTAAAAAGGTGTGTCTACACAGTCCTTGTAAACATTTGTGTGTTTCCAAATGTATTTTTAGGTGTATAAATGTTTATGGCTACAACAACTTAGGTACAAAAACCCCACCATAAATGATGTTAAATGAATGCATAAACCATACATAAAAGTGTCAGTGGCAACATCCTCACTGAATTTCATGAGCATTCAACCATGCATTCCCCAGAAAAAGAGATTTTGAGGTTCTCTGCTGGCTACAGAGAATTCTGGGAATCAGATGATTGCCCTTGGACAGGAGCAGAGACAAAAGCATTTCCAACAGTCTGTTCTTTTTTTTCCGTAGTCTGGTGAGGAGCCTTTTTGCTGTCTGGCCTAGCCATTTTAAACACCAAGCCTTTGGAGAGTGTTTAACTTTTAACCTCAAACTTTGTCCTCATTTCCCTGGCCTGTCTCAGCATGTTGCTATCAGAAATACTCTAAAGCACAGGCATCCTGCAGAGGAATTTCTATGAGAATGGAGCCAGTAAAGTTTTAATTACTTGACATGAGAGTTAGTTGTATTTAATGTTCAGTTTAGACACTTCTCCCTTGGTGTCATAAATGGGTGTGATCTACTATAACAGGCAAGTGAAAGTATGATTTAGTCAGAAATAAATATGTTGCAAGGGAGTGGCTGCTTTCAAATCTCTTTTATCTGTATAACACCAATCTAAAATAAACGACTGCTAAATAGAGGCTCTAAGGGAGATGAGAGTAGGATCTCTCATTGGTCAATAGGGACAATAGTGTTTCAGATTTGGTCAAATTTATTGCTGAATCCAAAATCTTAGTTTGACTGCTATGAGTTTTGTTTTTTTGTTTTGTGGGTTTTTTTTTTTTTTCCCAAAGAATCCCAGAAACCACCACAGACGGCCTGTGACCATGGAATTTATTACAAAGCTTTTGAGTTGCCTAATCTGACAAAACAAGTCATATTAGGAGGTTGAATCTTAATAAAACTGGACTGCTTAACCACTTGTTGTGTTACTTACTGTTGCTGAGTGATAAACCTGCTTGAGGACATGGGAATCGTTCTACACTTTGTAGATGCTTTTAAAAGACTTATGTGCCAAGTGCACAATAGAAATATGTGATACTTTGTGAATTTTCCAAAGTACACAAAATGATGATAACTTCAGTATGAAGACCATCACCAGCCCTAATCTTCAGGCTAAAGCAGACTTGTTTGAGAAAATGTCTTTCTAGGATGACAAAAGAAGGTCAAGGATGCCAAAGAAGAATTTTGCCATGCATAGTGTAGGCTGTTCTGACATGTAATTTTTTCTTGATTAAATTGTATAAGGTAAATGAGTAAGCCTCAAATAGGCTGGGCTAAATTTAACAATAGGACCTGTATTATTATTAAAGGTGGTCCTTCATAAACAAAAGTACTATCTAAACAGCATTTATTGCATTGCATTTCTGGCTACAGGGCTACTCTTATCTTTGTTTCTATTTTGATCATACCTCAGTGGGGATCAGGTCTGGGTTGTCACTGATCCTGACAGACAGTGCAATTCCACTTGTAATTCCTACAGTCATTTGCTGTGTCAGATTCCTGGATCAGTTTAAAATCCTACTGCTGCTTTTGAGTTCATGGCTGGTGGAGAAAATGGTGACCAGACAGGTGTCTCAAACCACTGTTTAATGGTGGGACCACAATACACTGTCAATGGGTTGTTTGCACAACCAAATATCTACACTTGTGATGTAACTTGGATCTGCCCACATCCTGCTGTGGAACTTAGGAATTTGCTGGGTTTTTTATAAACTGTAGGAGCAATCTTTATCTGAGTTCGATTTCTCAAGGAGTTTCTTGACAGTTTTTGTTGTCCAGAGAAGGACTGGCTTTTCAAACCAGTTTAAAATCCTTTGCCTTCTCATTTTCTCAGTGCCTTTCCTCTTTGACAGCCTGGTCGGGTGAGTTCAAGCAGGGGTCAGCCCTCGTGTTGCCTCTCAAGTGTTGTTGGATGGGAAGTCATCGGAAGGTGTTGCATTCTTCTCCACCCACGGGAGCCAGCCCTTTGTTAAGTTAACGCTTTATATTCGCTTGCATTTAGCACTTATAATACTTTTGCCTTATTGCAAAATGGCTCTTCAACCAATGAGTTTATCTACTGCTCTTTACAAGCACTGTCAAACCTTGTATTGCAGTTTAGGTTTTTAACTCCACGTTTACATTCTGTCCCAAGAGCTTTCTGCCTCCCAGCAAAGTCGTCAGGAGGAAATATGTATTGTCTTACCTCAAATACTCTGTGGCTGAGCATTTCCCCTGACTCTCTTGTAATACCAGTAAAGAGTAGGAGAATGCAAATTTCTGCAGCACAGTTTGCTAGAATTTATCTGTTAATCCCAAAATGTCAGAAGACTTGTACAAGATAAAAAAAAATATTTCTGTGGTCTGTTTCAGATCTAAGTCAGGCTGAATTCTCTACTGAGTGCTCTATTATTCTTTCTTGTAAAGAGCCCAGGATACTATTTCAAAATAAATAAACCAGCCTACTTCTAAAGTTTGCCAGCCTATATTTTATTTAGGATCTTCTTCTTTTGGCCATATCTTCTATCTGAGGCAATATTCAGGATCTTTGTCCATCAGAAAGCACATCCTTTGTCAGTGCTCCTTTACACAGAATCACCAGGTTGGAAGAGACCTTCAAGATCACAGAGCCCAGCCCATGCCCTAATACTGCCTCAACTAAACCATGGCACTGAGTGCCACATCCAATCTTCTTTTAAACACATCCAGGGATGGTGACTCCACCACCTCCCTGGGCAGACGATTCCAGAACTTTATCACTCTTTCAGTAAAAAACTTTTTCCTAACATCCAACCTAAATTTCCCTTGGTGCAGCTTAAGACTGAGTCTTCTTGTTCTATCAGTTGTTGCCTGGAAGAAGAGACCAAGCCCCACCTGACTACAACCACCTTTCATGTAGTTGTAGAGAGTGATAAGGTCACCTCTGAGTCTTCTTTTCTCCAGGCTAAACAACCCCAGCTCCCTCAGTCATTCCTCATAGGGCTTGTGTTCCAGACCCTTCACCAGCCTTGTTGCCCTCCTTTGGACGCCTTTAAGCGTCTCAACGTCCTTCCTGAACTGAGGGGCCCAGAACTGGACACAGCACTCGAGGTGTGGCCTCACCAGTGCCAAGCACAGGGGAAGAATGACTCCCCTGGTCCTGCTGGCCACACTGTTTCTGATCCAGGCCAGGATGCCGTTGGCCTTCTTGGCCACCAGGGCCCACTGCTGGCTCATGTTCAGTCGGCTGTCAACCACTACCCCCAGGTCCCTTTCTGCCTGGGCACTGTTCTGCCACTCTGTCCCCAGCCTATAGCGTTGCAGGGGGTTATTGTGGCCAAAACGCAGGACTCGGCACTTGGACTTGTTAAACTTCATCTTATTGGACTCTGCCCATCTATCCAACCATTCCAGGTCTCTTTGCACAGCCCTCCTACCTTCCAGCTGATCAACACACACTCACAGCTTAGTGTCATCTGCAAATTTACTGATGGTAGACTCAATCCCCTCATCCATGTCATCAGTAAAAGTATTAAACAAAACTGGCCCCAGCACTGATCCCTGAGGGACATCACTAGTGACTGGCTGCCGACTGGATGCAGCACCACCACTCTCTGGGCCTGGCCATCCAGCCAGTTCTTAACTCAGCAAAGAGTGCACCTGTCCAAGCCGTGGGCTGCCAGCTTTTCCAAACGTTCTCTTCCCTTTGCGCTTTCCCTTCTCCTTCCAGATTCCACATTGGTTTTCATTTGCAGGCAAAGTGAAGGAAGGTGCTCCTTCCCTAAGGCCAAAGGAACCAAGGCCATATTGCTGGCTGGAGTATTTGTGAATTGAAAGCATCAGTAGTTGAGAACTGAGAGAATTCAAATCCCTTAACACAGAACCAGGCTGACTGATTTATGCAATAGCATTGCTCCATGTACTTCATAAGGCAATTTAGCATTGTGCCCCCTCAATGAAATGTTAAAAAAAAACATTTAAATTGATCATAAACCTGAGAAAGTTAGAGTTTTACTGAGTGCTTAGCCAGCTCAGCTATTGCTTGTGATCCTTGCTTCATGCTGTAGCTCAAATTTCATTAGAAGCTGCTTTTCGTTCAAGTTAAATAATCCCTTAAAATCCTTATAAAATCGGAAGACACACATGCTTGAACTGTTTTTCTTCTGCTAAAGCACACATTGCACAAATGAAGCTGACTTTCAGATTATGATTTGCACAGTACTGTATAATATAAATGCATCTGAAATTTACAGCACGCCACGAACTGTTTAATACTCAACACTTAAACTGCTGTGTTTCCACAGCAAGCTGTAATAACTACGGATTCAATACAGAATCGGATATCTGGACAGTTATTAACTTTGCTTTCTTAGTATTTTACTGCCTGCTTGTAAACACTAGTTTATTGAAATGTATCTACATGGCCATATAAACTGTGAAAAAGGACATGTTGTTTTCTTTGCCAGAGGTACTGCAGATGTAAATGAAAAAGTCTGGACCTTGAACTTAAACATCCAATCCTATATGCACAAAAAAAGTAAATCCCTTCCTACCACACTATTTTGACCTTGTGTAGCTGTTCAGGTTTTTGACAAACAGCCAGAGGAAGTTGCTGCTCTGGAGATCTGGTTTGTTTGAGTTAGGTTTTTAAACTCTGTAATTCCCTTTAAAGAACTAGGGTTCCCTCCCTTCCCCCTTCATAATCTGTAAAAAGGAGGAAGGACACTTCAATGTACAGTGTTATTTTTACTGCTGGATCTTGTGCCAAAAGAAATGCAAGGTTTAATTTTATTAGACTGTAGAGATTAAAAATACCATAAGAATCTCAATAAACGGTTATGACTTGATATATTCATGTTTCAAAGTAAGTATCTCCTCTGATCTTATTTAAGTATATTTTAAGACTCGTCCTTTCACCCTTTATCACCTTAGATAAAGATTTTTAGGCAAGGCTTTAGCAGCTGTACAAAACAAAACAAAACCAACCAACAAAACACAGATAGGAAAAATGTTGTCCAGGTGTTGAAGCCAGTGAAGGGTGATACTAACTGGCACAGGAAACTACAGGTCATCCAATAGATTCAAAAATTAGGGTAGGATGTTAAGGACTTACCTCCATTCACCTAATTGAGCAAATCCTTGCTGAATTGTCAGAGTCGATCCGTATCATCCTTCAGATGGGATATGAACCCATATTGGGGTTTTTTTTTGTGAAAGAAATATATCTTGTTCATCAGGAAGGGGAGAAGTGAAGAAAATTAGCAGCTTTTTTGGCAGGGAGGATGTCATACCTTAAGCTGCCAGCTCAGCAGGATTAAGTCCAGAACCTGAACAAATAAAAATATCTTTCATGTGCTTTTTTGTACAGACCTTCACTTTCTATGGTTGGACCTGTATTTCGAGACCTAAAGTCTACAAGTGTTTCCTCTATAATCCATGCGTTTCCCTGCTCTCTAGCTAGTATTCTTTGGCTAGATCAGATCTTTCAGGGCCCCTTTATGGATGTTTTTCTCACTTTGTTCACAAAGGTAAGTACCTGGCAAATGGAGTCAGGTTCTAACTTGGTGAAAGGTCCTTCCTAGTTGCTTATTCTCTATAAAATTTGCTCTAATAGGAGAAATTTCTAATTAAATTAGGTCTCCAGCTAACCTCAAATACTGCACAGCTGCTTCATATATATACATATTTCTGATAGAATTTTAGACACCTGACTATTACAACCTATTTGATGGGGTTTCAGATCTAGACATAAACATATCACAGATATGGCAGAGAAGGCATCATCCATCTCTTGTCCCTTCTGAAGAATTCAGAAACATAAAGGCACTGTAAATATTTTGGATAAATTGAACCTTGGGGGCAAAAAAGGACCAAAACATAGGAGGAAAAAGTAGAACATTACCTTAATAAAAGAGAAAGTGAGAAGACCTACTAGGCTTCTCACTATTTCCATAGGCTTCCCAGGCCAAACATCAAGTGGTGGTCTACTTCTGTTTGTTTGTGTGTGTGTGAATATCTTTTAGATGGAAAGGAAATTCCAAATAATTCTTACTGGTATTATTAAAAAAAAAAAAAAAAAAAAAAAATTCTTCCACAGCACTCAAAATACACATTCCAATATTAGAAAATAAATGTAAAAAAGAACAAACAATTGCCTGTGGAAGAACAGTGATTTACTTTTAGCATTGTGGAACTCAATCATTCTTTAAAACAGCAATTAAAAAAAATATATTAGCACTAGTAGGTGTCTTCTGCATTTACAGGTAAAAAAGAGAGTTCCTTTACCGTCTGTCTGCCACCAGTCTATTTTACTACCGTGTTTGATTCATCCACTTGTACATGAAAAGAGTGAGCACAGAATGACTCTCTGACTCAGACTCCAGCTATTTTTAGGTCCAGTGAGTGTATCTGTCACTTATTCTGAGTTTATACTGAATACAGATACCAGAGGAAATGTAATATAAGACTACAGATGATGCAACAAGGGCCCGGAGCACTACATTCACTAGTCAATAGCACTGTTTGCCTTTTGCCATTTAGAATGACTTTTAAAACATCCTAACAAGGTCTAAAAGGGCTTTGGTAATTCTGTTTTGTTGGGGGTTTTTTTCCACTAAAGCATAGAAGTGTCAGACAACTAAGTTTAAATGAAACACGAGAAGGCAGGATGTGATTCTTTTTAGTGAAGTTTTTTCCTTCAAGTTTCTCCTCCTTGACTAAACAGATCGCCTGGTGTACATGCATATATAAATGCATATATATGTTTGTTTGGGTTTTTTTTCTATTATTTGGCAGGAGATATGTTCCAAGACCAGCTATTAATTCACTATATTCTAGTAAGACATGGGGTCTCCCATGCATATATAAAGGAATGCAGAGGGCCTTTGAGCAGAATCCAAGTATTTTAGTACTCCTCAGTTGCTCTCCAGCACTGCAGCTCGTTCCCTTTCACTCTCAGATACCCAAAGGTGAATGTACAGCCAAAGTCATCCTGGTTTTTGCAAAGACTGCTCTTGCTCCAACAGAATTGTAAGAACAGTGGCCAAAGTTCTGATAGCCCCATCACATCTTCTAACACAGAGGTGAATTTTGCAAACCTCGATTTTGCCAGCCTAAGGCATGATTAAATGGCCATGCCATTTTAAAATGACTGAATTTGGACTTAAATGAATGTAGCCTAATACCTGAGATATGTTTTCTGAAATCCTAGACTTAAGGTAAGTAAATCCTGTGCTTTTAGTAGGCTGGTTTAATGTCATCATCTGGCATAAATGGGCTAATCTGTATGTCTGAATTAAAATTCCAGGTATGCTGGTGTTCTGCACGCATGTATTTAAGGCAGAAAAGTACTGGTAGGGATTTCATTAACATAAATGACAGTGACACATGAATTAGAGCCTGCTGTCTGGGTAAAGACAGTACTGCAGGGAGAAACCTTTTTCGAACCTGCCTGTATAGGATTAATGTTTAAAAACCTATCGTAATTATCTTCACTCTGAACTTGTTTTTCAGATCAGCATCTTATTTTAAAGTATACAGGCATGCATAAAAAACAAATCCAAGTAAAGTATGCAAAATATGTATTATTATGGCTCATTAGTGCTTGATGCTCATTCTAAATACAGAAGTTGCCATCACCCTGCTTCTGAGATCCGAAAGGAGTTCGGGCAGGAAAGAGAGAAAGTAGAACCAGAGTAGTCTGTGAAAGACTCAGCATCTCCTTGATCACTCCTGTGGACCATCATTTACACTTCAAACCTGAGAGCTTAAAACCTTCACACAGAAGAAAATCTGTGTTTCGTGCTGCTTCACCACGGGTGCAGAGTTTGCACAGCCCCCAAGACAGCTGGGGTCAGATCACGCCACTTGTTCCCGAGCTGTCCATCTGAAACACTCCAATCCTGTATGGAAATGACATTTCCTTGCTCTGTGCCGGGTACATGATTACCTGGGCTCACAAGAAATGGCAAAATGGCCACAGCAGGTTCCCCTTTGTCCAAGCTCCAGCCCTTGTATCACTTCCTATTGCTGATTCTCAGCTCTAGCCTTGGGCCTTGCCATCAGGTACATAAGGAGCCAGCAGATTTCTTGGCTGACAAATTCATCTGTAGCTGTTAGAGAGTAAAATGATAGTAACCAGCAAAAGAAGACTTTTAAAACTACTGTGGCACGTGCTGATATGATAAAGTTACTTGCAGTTTTTCCTTTCTAGCCTAGTTATTATTTTCAAAGGTCTAGTAATTATTAAAAATGGTACCACACTAAATTTTTTTGCTGTTGTTTTAAGACCAAGACTTCTCTTGAGTTTGCTATTGTGTCTAAAAAGAAGTTGGATCTTTGTAGCTGATGATTTCTCCACTGTCAAGAAAGTCTAACCTTCAAGAGAGAAGGTTAAACTTAGCACAGGTGCATCTATATAAATGTTGGGTGGAGGAATATAAACCTTGAACAGAATACTCCTCAGTCTGCTAAGGAACGAATGTTGTGTACAAACAGACCCTTAGAAAATCATAAATCCCTCATCCCCCTATGCCAGCATGGATTTCTGAGTTATCTTGGAAGCATATGACAGAATAAGAGGTCTTAAATTCCATTTCTGTTTGATTTGCATTGAGCATAACCACGTGAACTAATGCATGAAAGTAAAAAGGATACATAAGTCCAGCCCAACCAAGCCACAAAAGTAGACCAGAGTTTTATGCATCTGCACTTTTTATTTTATTTTTCATGTTGCCATTTTTGGGATGAAAAAAAAATGTTGTACCACATAAAATTAATTATCCCCATATACTCAGCCGCATTAGCAGTCCTAAAGGTGCCTCTCTGAATAGAAATATAAAAAATTGTCAAGGCACTACTGTGTGTTTGGGCTACCTATTTTCTAATAATCTACAAAATCATTCAGTAAAATAAATATTATAAATAAGTATTTTGATATCTCTAATATAATTATTACATTATACATTTTTTTTCCCAGACTGTTCCTGTTGTCTTTTGGCCTACTATTTTCTTGAAGGTTGAAAGAACAAGGAAAAACATACTGTAAATCTGTTGGCTCTTACTTGATAAATTATAAAAAAACTTTTGATCTTTTGATCTTGAAACAATATAACCTAAAAGCCTTTTTCTTTTGGCTGGAATCCCAGACTCCAAATGTCATTCAAAGGATACATTTTCATGATAAACTGTTCGATACTCTACATCCTTGTATAAATTTGTAATTTTCTGTATTTTGTTTGTTATATTGATGCTTACCATGAGCTTTCTCATATCCAACTTCAATTATTTAACTAGGGCAATACAAGATTGGATAGTTAAAATAAAATGTGAAAGTTTTTTTCCAAAAACAAGTACCAGAACTTACAGAAGGTGAAATTTAAAGTGGGAACAAATTAATCTTTCTCCATTGTTAGATGAAACCAAATAATTTTGTATTAAACATGTGGTACTATACTATATTTAAGAAGACAGATGGATATTTGAGAGAAAGATGGCAAGAACAGTTAGGAATTAGTATTAGAAAATTGTCTTGCTCAAGATTACTTGAGTAGAGATACATAACCAAAAACCAGATTTTCATTTCCTTTTCTCTTTATGGCTTATTATCCACATCTAATTGTCTTTTTTAACACAAATTTTACAGTTGAAGGCAAATCTAATTTCTTTGGCAATAGTAGAACATATACTGTGGATAAATAGTGAAGATACATGGTGGTGTACATATAAAAAAAATATTAAATCCTTGTCATCCAGTGTGTCATTACATGTAAGTCAAGAAAATATTTGGCTTCAGTCAACTTTAATTTAATGGGAAGAGTAGGAAATTGATTTACTACAAATTGTTTTAATATTACTGCATAATACAGCCTTGCAAAATTGTCATGAAAATTTACTGGAATGGATGCAAATATGTATTTGTTTGCCTTTTTTCATAGCAATCAATCATGGAGGTGAATTAATTTTTTTCCACTGCATTGCAAAATATTATTCATTTCAGCAAGTTGAATAAGCAAAAATTTGCTAAACTGCTATACTATAAATACATACTTCCATATACTCCTCTTTCGTAAATAAATTATGTGTTGCAGCTCTGTAACATTCTTGTGTGTTGGGGATGTAATCAAAATTGAAATTGACATAGAACGCAGGAGAATTACATAAAAATGACAATTGTAAATGGCACAAACTTTTAAAGTTTGTTTATTTTTTAATTTTAGGAACCTTTCAGGCATAATATCAATATTAGCTACATGATAAGGCATGTAACACTTGCTGGGTTTATATTGCAGAGAAATATCTTTAGCCCTTTAATAACAGATTCGTAGCATTTTTCTCATGAATTAAATCATCACATTTAAGCTCCAGGCCCTATCAGTGGTGCAGTGTTAATGATTCACTCATCTCTCAGAATGAATGCTTGCACAGGAGGCCTGGGACTAACAGGTGGGTCTGGATGGATTTCATTGAGAAGAGGACTGACAATGATTTCTCTGGTTTAACAATTTGAACTGAGAACATTAACCTAACTCTTTTTCCCACTGTTTTATTCATTTGGATATCGGCCTCATGGTTCAAGCTGGGTGTCAAAGCAGTGGTGTTTTGTGGAAGATTTTGGGTTCTGTACTGCATTTAACACAATTTGAAATGGAGGAAGTTTCTGGTTGTGAAGCACAGCCCTCCATCAAGAACTTCTGTGCACTTGGATGGGTCAGTTCTGTGATGTCCTGGACCTGGAGTGCCACTGTAAAGAATCAGAAGCCTAGATAATTAGGTCTCTATTCATTATTCGTGTCTTTATGCTGTAATGATGGCATTACTACATTATTGAAAGAATTCTGTATCTCACCAAAATTAACATGAAAATCCAGTTATTGGGCCTCCTTAACATCATCACGTTAACATGAAAATCTGGTTTGATATCAAATTATTTTTTTTTTTTATTAATTCATCATTCGATGGTGTAGAGCTGGTTGAGATGCTGGAGAGGGATTCTGTTGCAGGAAGCTCCCTGTCAGTGATGGGGTATTGAGGTGGGTGACAAACTTCTGGGTTTTCAGAAGAGAGAGAAGACTGAAAGTCTTCTCCAGAGGACTTCTTTCCTCCAGAAGACTGGAGGAAACCGAGGGCAATTCTCAACAAATACTTAGTGCTCCTGGAGTTCATGAGAATGTTCAGGGTTGTTGAATTACTGTAAGTAATACACTCTATAAGGCAACAAGCTGGTTTTATTATTAAAGAAAAGCAACAAAACCAACCTCTTATTTGCGCAAACAGAAGAATTTTCTGTTGTGGAATAAAAGTCAATGACTGAGAACATAATGAAGGCATCTATATGAGAGTTTATGACAGCAATTTAACACTGAAAACACTGAAATATTTTTCCATGTTCAGGTGGATGATGCCAGAACTGCAGATTAACTTTAGATCAGGGATATATAGTATAATTTTCTTTTTATCATTGCTGATTTAAATATAGGAGTTGAGCTATGCAAGAGTGGGAAGCAGATAAACTATCATTAGCATCATTCTAGTAACACCAGCTGCAGTGAATACCAAACAGGTTTATACTTAGCAGGGAAAAGTAAATGTAGCTGCACTGAGATTTGAGCATCTATTAACAGCTTGTCCAGGGGCTGAGATTAGAGCAGTCTCCCATCAGTTGATGTGTTTCACTCACAAAGTGTTCTGCTTAACATTAAGATAATCACTGTTTATGAAAAGAAGAAAATCAAAAATATATGCCATAAATCAGACTGCCCTATAGGATACTAGACCCATGCCTGGTCATATATAGAATTTATGACTTCCTTCCTCAACACACAAGATGAACTTTCAACAGATCCGGCATTTAAACCTAAAATTTAGAGTGTGCTATTGCCAAACAGTCTTTTGCTGCTTTGGAAAGCATTTCAGCTCGTGATGCAGAAGATATAACCTCTTCTAAATTTATCATAAAACAAACAAACAAATGAAAAAGGTACATTTTTCAGAATTTGCAACCAGGGTAGAACACCTATGTATTTCTCAATGTACAGTAACACATGAGTTACTAATGTAATTTCAGCCATCCTAGTACCATTTTTTGTTGTATTGTGAGGCTTTTGGGGTTAGTTTCTTTTAGGTTTTGGTCACTACTTACAGCACTGAGTGGTTTGGATTCAGGGTAACCTCTGTGTTTTACTGCTCCGGTCTAATGTGTGGCTGCAGGACAATGTCACTGTCCCTTCACTTATGAGCAATTGTGTAGCTCAGAGTGGAGCATGGTCTGGTTTTCATCCCAGTTTTATGAGTGAGAGTTGCTCTGGACTAGAATATAGGTGAGTGCCACCGATTAGGAGCCGTGTTGAGCAGTGCAAAACTGATTGGGAAATATTTGCAGGTCCTGACCTGATGAAAACCTGAGGCCAAGACGTGCAGAAATCAAGTATTCAGAAAAACATTGAAAGTATATGCTTAAACACAACTGATTTCTTCATGATTTAAATGTCTGCTTAAAGTGCTTCCCTCAATATCAGCTTCAAGTTGCACTGATTTAGAAAGAAGCTGAACGTGTTAATTGCTTTGTATGATTTTGCCAGTAATTATAGTGTTGGAGAATTTATGGATATTTTCTCACAGGAAACTAAAAACAATCTCCTTCCTGGATGTTTCTTCAGCTGCAATAGAAGTAGACTGAACTTGAGCTTTTCAGGAGCAGTGATTAAACAAGTATTGACTTCTCTGATTCAGAGAGTAATATTTATATACCTGATAGAAAAAAAGATAGTTCCAGCTTTGACTGCATTGGCTAGTGGAATCAGAGGTTAAATAAAGTCACGGTGGCAAAGAAATCCAAGTAATTCTGAGTTTGCTTGGATATCAGTCAACACATGGTAATTCATTAGAAATCTGCCCTAATAAATGTGTTCTAACCCCTCATTTCACATGGATCAGCTGCAGTGGTACTGCCAAATGCTGTGACAACTAAATCAGTTTTTAGCATTCTGATTCTCAAGAAAAACACATTTTAAACACATAACAGAGATTGACATAAAGTAAATGATCATCTCAGCTGCTTCATAAGACTAGGATAATGCATTCTGATTTCAGGCATGTTTATTTCCATAAAGAAAACAATTGGATGCTTCTGTCACCATAATCCTAGTAACTTTCTGGACCCTGCCCTTTGCTCAGTTGACTGATTGTTATTTTTGGAACATCCAGCTGAATACACCATGTAGCATTTCTCTATTTTGCTTCTCAAGGGGCCTGTGGAAATCAAAAATTATTTAGCACAAAAATCTTATACTTCTGAAAAGAAAAAAGAATAATGTATTTAAAAGCAGGTCTTCTCTATGCATTAGTTCTGGGTATAGTCTTGAGAAATTTTGGATAGTCAGAAGAGGAAAGTGGCAAGTTATACTTTTAGTGTAGAATTCAAGTGAAAATTATTTGGCTTCCAGTTTACATTATATATGGGAAATTGGAAAAGAGAAAGCTTTGTTCAATTCCTTTTTCTCTTTCAGGATATAAGTAAAATACCTTGTCCCTGGCTTTTGAGATTTTGAGGGGTTGCGGACTTCAGGCTTCATTTGTAATCATGATGGAAACCCTTTCAGCTGTTTTGGCAGATACACATCATCACACGCACATCTGGACCAGCAGAACATTTTTGAGAAGAGTTTATGCTTAATTGGAGTTATTATGGAACTGTTGACTCTTTGGATCACAAAAATTTCCTTTGAAGCAGAGTGAGCTGGAAATTTTCAGAGGAATAAAAGACTTGGCACTCACAAGAACAATAGCTATGATCCTTCTTGTATCTCTGAAAGCCCAGTAAGAACTGTCTTCATCAAACCTCACAGTCTCGACTATTAAAAGTGGTATTAATAAGAAATATTTCCAATGATAAATAAATTTGATATTTCTTGCCAGGTCACATATTTCCCACCCTTCCAGGAAAACCTGGTACAGAGGAATAACAAGAGATAAAAAATGTGAGTGCCATGTTCAATCTCTGATGGAGACAGGAACATAAAAATCTTCTCTCATCTCTATAAAAGTGAGTGGAGCTACTTGTCCTCCAGTGTTAAATTTAACACTGAAAACACTGCCGAGACAAGTGGATTGTGCCTTGAAAAATGACTCAGCCCTACCTACAAGTAATTTTTCATCTACTTCAGTCATCGCTTTGCTTCTGTTTGGTCATAGGATTAAGGAAGAAATATGAAAGTAAGATTGTGGCTCTGCTCATTCTTCAGCTGTTTTCTATCTCATTTTCCGAGCATTTTACACATTGGGTTTGCAGATGCAGCCAGGGACTGGGGTCAGTGTGTCTGTGTCCAGGCTGAGGAGGGGTGGGGAGGGGTGTCCCTCAAGGTCCCTTGATGTCCTCATCGATGACATAGCGAGATCCAGTGCACCCTCAGCAAGTTTGCAGATGAGCCGGAGCCGAGCAGTGCACCTGGCACAAGAGGAGGAAGGGATTTCACGATTTCCCATGTGCAGGGCATTACCAGGAGCAGAGCCCTGGTAGATAAAAAGCTCCACAGCTCCATGTCCCCAACCATGGCCAGTGACAAGGCTGAGCAAGTATTGCTGAATACACATTTACCATAAACTACAGCCGGTCACCTGATTGGAGGTTTTGTGCCACAGCAGGGAGCACCCACACAGTCAAAACCCAAGGACTTACCTGTGCTTTGCAACGTTAATTTTGGGAATATTAACGTGGGCACTAGGTATTATTACATAAATTATTTGAGCCATGAATACGGGACCCAACACTTTTTTGTGGCACCACTGAGCCTGCAAAGAGGAAACAAACAAAAGGCAGTGGGAGGACGTGTTCCAGAGCTGACCTTTATCATGCTGGTAAGTTACAGGCTTCACCTCCATCACACCTCAGAGTAGCCTCTTCTCGTTGTGATCATCTATAGATCTTGGACAACATGAACATTCAGGAAGACAAACGTAGTGAGATTGATTTTTAATATGATGATTTTCTGTATTGTGATTTTTTTGTTGTTGTCTCAGCATCTGAGGACTGTCTGGGGTGTATGTGATAAGGCTGCACAGGCTTGCATTTTGGAAACAGAGTAGAAAGTCTCTATTAAGACTGCCAGTTTCAGAATAAAATCCCTGTAAAAACATTATTGAAAATGGATAAACTTTATGATCTAAAATCTAAATGATTTTTCCATTAGAAAAGGATAAAAAATTGACAAGAAGGATCCAACTGGTAAGGTGAGAACACAGTAAAGCAGGCTTTCCTCATTAAAATAAAATAACAACAACAAAAATCCCGCAAATAAACCAGCATAAATTATTTCTGGACTCTCTTTTCTCTGCTGGCAGATGATAGTGATTATACTAATTATAGTTATATTTTTCTGCAGAAGTTTACGAATAATGTATGAAGTTAAAATATTGTTTCAGGTTTTGTTTGTCAGATGTTAAAATTACAGAGACAAAGACTTTATGTGAACTTTTTGAGAGCAGTAATCTCAGGAAATGGGCAATCCAAGTTTAGCATTGTTTTGGCATTACATTCCCTCCGCAGTAAAATGCTGAACAGATGTATCTGATAGCAGTTGTAACCTATTCAGGAGGAAGCCTGCCAGTGCTAACCTACCACTGGTAGAAAGCAATAAAACGTCTCTGGAACCTGTTCACTACATATGGTTTGCCCGAGGTTACTGTCTTGCCTTTCTTACAATGTTACCCAATAAATCACGGAAAATATGGATTCGTTTTGAACTTAAATGGAATAAGACAGGGGAAAAAAAAAAACTAACCAAAAAACCAAAGAGCAGATTGTGAGGACTGCTGGATATTTTCATTTCAGACATGAAATCAGCTATATATAAGACTAAACTATTTAAAAAATCTCTAAAATAGTGCTGCTAAAATGCTTCTATTCTTGCTTAATATACTTATTTTCTTTTCAGACAGAAATGCTATTGCAGTCTACACTTATACAACATCTGCTGTCTTAATTATCAATATATTACTAAGCCTTCAATTTCCTTACTCAAACATAATTCTTTGGAACATTACGAGAAACAATGGATTTAGGAGTATATCACTTGGGGATTTGATGTACTGTTCAACTTAGATTCCTTCATTCTGGCCAGATGGAGTTCATAAGAAGTTGTGGGGGAGGAAGCCTCTAAACTATTGCCAAAAAAATCTTTACTGCACATGCAAGATTTGCAAAAATGGTGAAAGAGCAGGTTATCCAACCTGCCTGTAGGGAGAAGCAGCATAGGTTTTACCTATAAATCAGTTATGGCCTTAATGCAAAATCAAAGGTAACTCTGCTTCAGCCTGGAGAAAGCCTGTTCTCAGACACTGCAGTTCCTATTTGAAATGAGCCATTTGCTTAATCTGAGCCCGTATTAGTTCCCAAAACGATAGTACTTAAAATGCCGTGGAGCAACAGATAAAGAGTTGGAGTCTTCCTATGGTATGCATCAAAGAATAGGACTTTGAAAGATAAAACCAGAAGAGATAAACAGTCTAAAATTCTCCACGTTTGATTTTAAATTACTTACATTTGGAGGGGAGAAAAAAGGGTATTTTCAGTTACCTAAGGTGGCATTTGTATCATCTGCATCTGAGCCTGACACCTTGACCTGCCTTTAAGACAAAAGAGATGAGCTGCCACCTTTGGTAAGCCAGCTAACTTGTTTTGATGATTTCTGTGCATGAGGAGAGCTGCTAATGTTTATATTTTTCCACTGATGCTCCAGGCAGCCCAAGAGGCAGGCTGAGTGTTTACATTGGCCAGTACCATCCTCCCCCCACGGCCACGGGTATGTCACGGCACAGAGTTTACCCTGTGAACACAAATGAGCTGAGAGACAGCGCACCTCATTGTTTTCTTAATTTATTTCTTCATTTACTCTGCTCATGATCCTCTTCAGAGAGTGTAAATTGTCCTGGAATTCAACAGCCAGGAGCCAAGCCCAGGCCAAATGGCATGTATGTTCATTTGGGTAATGAGGTGATTTGCAGAGAGACTCATCTTTGGCTCTAGGTGTGCTCTGGGTAGGTGAACCCTGGACCATCTTGTCAAACTTGCCTGCTTATTAGACACGCCTCGTGTGGAGGAGTCCTTTGGATGTGCAGAGATTTGATATGAATGAATTTGCCTTAAGGTCAAAGAGATTTTTTTCCTCAGGAAATATATTAATTTATTGCACCATATTGCATTCTGTAGGACACTGTTTAAAATATCTATAACATTCTTTAGGCATTCAGAAAATGTTTATTTAAGAAGGATTGACTATATAAATAAATTTAGAAAAAATATGAATTTATCAAATGCTACAATTAAGGTTCATTTGCTTTTCTTGGCAGTTCTTCTTGAGGAACAAAAATTTTGCTCTTTTGGAACAATGGGCCTCATTCCTAGGGGTCATAAATCAAGTCAAAGTAGCCTGAGGGATTTATACCAGAGAATGATCTGCACCACCAGGTAAAATGATTCCCAAAGGAAGAGTCTTGGTGTAATTCCAATGAATTCGCTGAATAAATGTGTCCCTTTAATCATATATGAAATAATCCTGCTTCCTCATATGCGATGCCACTGGCTTGCAGAAAGAGATTGCTAATATGCTATTTCCTACCTATTCACTGGCTGAATTAAAACTAATAAGATCCCTTCAGCTGATTTCCTTCTCTTACACAGACAAGATTATTACTTTGTTACTGTACGCTACTTTTAAAACGGAAAGTAAATATTTTGCCGGTAAATAAAGATTAGGTTGCCTCAGTATACTTTAAATCTTGATGAGATTTTATTAGAAAATATATATACTTGTACCAAAGAGTTGTAAATGCAGTCTGTAGTGTAGCTCAACAAAGTTATGTTCTTTACCTTTTAAGTTATCATTTCTGTGTGTTAACCTAATATCTACAAAGAGATGGGAAAACCATAAGGCTTTGGAACAAAATAGGATGTTAATATATGTGTTGGGAATTAATTTGGTCTTGCTCTTTCTAGTTCTCTGAAGGAAATAGAACATATTATAAACACCTTCTTGAGTTTTTATAGTGCTTGAAACTGCTGATGTTTAGAAACACGTTTCTTCTACTTCTGCAGCTTTGAAATGTACCAACAGTAATAATTTTTGCTTGAAAGTTACGATCTTATTTATACAAAGAAACAGAGGCCCATGCAGCATTCACAGTCATATGCCAAACTCCACAGAGACAGTTACTGTCATCTATTTACCATGCACCAAAAAATAAAATTGTAATATGAGATAGCTCTACCGATACAATAAATAACAGTTACGATAAAGAGAAATAATTTCTCCAACAAAAATAGATTTTGCTGTTTTCTCCTAGAGATGTATTTTGATCATGTGCAGTTTATAAATGAAATACCTGTGTTTGAAAACAGAAAATGGTTGCTTTCACAGTTTAGTAGGAAATTAAGATTTACAGCTAACTTTCATTTGAAGAAAACATGTGGTGAAGGTCAAATGCGAGACATGGACAACTTCAAACTCATACAGGGCTTTTTCCAAAACTATGTTCAAAAGGTTCTGATTTTACTGTTGATTCTCATTTCAATAAAAGGGTAATATACAATTAAACTCACAAACCCTATGTTTAAGGAACATGAAGATTGTGACACAAATTGACAACAGACAGGAAATTTAAAGTTAAGGCTATAACTCTGGTTTTAAGTCATGTCATGGAAAAACAGAGACCATTATAGATAGAGTGTCAGCCTTAAGTTTCAATTTCCTGGCTTTCGTCAGTTTATGACACAACATTAATTATGTTTAAAATAACTTTTGGATTTAATTTCCTTGTCTGTTTTTCTGTAACTTCTTCTTGCTGCTGTTGTTGTTATAGGGAAAAATAAATTTCATTACAATTAAGAAGGTACATGTTATTTAGCAGAATGATCTTTCTTTTTTTTTATAAGTTATGCTGGTTTTGGCCGGGAAAGAGTTACTTTTCCTCACAGTGGCTGGTATGGGGCTGTGTTTTAGATTTGTGCTGGAAGCAGTGTTGATAACACAGGGATGTTTTATTTACTGCTGAGCAGGGCTTGCACAGCCAAAGCCTTTTCTGCCTTTTAAGCCACTCACCAGTGAGTGGACTGGGGGTGCACAAAGAGTTTGGAGGGACTCAGTCAGGGCATCTGATCCCAACAGGCCCGAGGAATATCCCAAACCACGCTCAGCAATAAAAGCTGGTGAAGGAGGAGGAAGAGGGGACACTGGCAGTGTCTCTCTCTTCCAAAAGTCACTGTTACGTGTCATGGAGCCCCACTTTCCTGGGATGACTGAACCCCTGCTTGCTGGTGGGAAGCAGGGAATGAATCCTTTGTTTTGTCTTACCTGTTAAACTTTCTTTATATCAACCCATGAGTTTTCTGACTTCTACACACCCAATTCTCTCCCCCATCCCTCTGTGGGGAGGTGAGTGAGCATCTGTGTGGGACTGAGCTGCCACAAAAAACCCACAACATTTCTCTCAAAGCCATGATACCTAACTTGGAAAGGCTATTTTTATATATCTCATCATTGCTAATTAAGAATTGTGGTGATGAATTTGTTTTACCTATCTACAGAAGATAAGTCTATGTATTTCTACAAAATTCATTTGCATTTAAAAAAAAAAGGCACTAAAACTATTTGAATAGTATGCAAATTTGCAACTTACCACAATTTTAAGGCCACAATAGGTATTCCAGATCAAGAAAACTATAGTTTCTTAGGTGTTATGACAGTTTATAATGAGTGAGCCGTGCTCTGCAACACAGAATTTAAGTGTTCCAGCCAACACAGTCCTGTTACAAAAGATATAAAATTGAACCAAGAGAGGAGTCTGGCCTTGAGGTATGTGCTACAGTCCCTGTGGAAGTTGATGTTGATTGTACAGAAGCAAATTATTGCCTTGTGAATTGGTATTAGTAGGGGAAAATACTTTCACACTGCTGACATAATTCCATCCTCTGTGGTGTTTAATTCTCTGTTCATTTCCATATTTCAATAGAAAAAAGAACCATTAATTTTAGAGTACTTTTTATTACCAAGAAATAGATGCAATTATTTATGTATTTATTTAAATTATGCAGTACATAAGGACATTTGTTTAAGAACAATGGATTTTTTCCTAAAGAGGAAGTCCCAAAGTGCTGGGCATAAACCTAATCTCACTCTTTGAAGTGTTATATCTACCTTGGAGCTGAAGTCTTGTATCACAATATCCTTGGAAACCTGGATGCAACACATTGACTTTCAAAGCACTTATTCCCAGCTTGCAGGCTCTTCAGGAGCTTATGTTTGGTGTGACTGATGAGAAGCCTTTAGATCTTGAATTTTAACAGTGAATTTAGAATAGGAATCTTTTAGGTGTGTAAACAAATAGATTTCCAAACAGTAAAAATTGATAGCAGATTTTTGTCTTTTCAGTTCAGTATTTTGTTACAACCGAATAGGACTTTTCTACTTCAGTTACTGAAGCTGGACAGGCCAAGGTAGCATTCCTTGAAGAACAACAGAGCTTGGATCCTTGGTCTTGGATGGAGATTTTACTTCCTGATGAATATTCATGCCTTTTTTTGCTCCCCGTGTTCAGCCTGAAAATTCATCAACTCTTTGGCTGGCAAATAAGTCAAACGTATATGGCCAGCTTGTTCTCCACTAATACAGGTTTTTAAAATAACAGACAATTTCAGGTTCAATCTGTATGCACTGTAAAACTTAAAGCTGTGGGTTTGTAGCTTGCAATCCCTTAAACAGACAAAAAATCCCTTCCAACTGTGTACATAGGTTTCCTAGAAAATCAGGAACAAATATGTAAAAACAGTAAAAGTGAATTACTTAAATGACTTTAGTTGATCCAAGTTTGAATTTTTCCTTGCACAGCTGGCAAAAAAAACCATGGTAAACTGTACTTGCAGATATTGGAAACAGTCTGTTTCCTGTAAGAGGTCAGCCAGCTTAATTGGTCTCTTTACTATTAAATACCTTTCAACATATATGTTTTTAATGGCTAAAGCACTACTGAGTTTCAAAAGAGTTTTGTCTATGTTAAACAAATTAGTGTTTGCTTTTTGATAATGCCTTGTGCTTTTACTCAACTTTGATTATGTGACATAGTTTGGAATGATATGTCCAGGAAAAGATTCCCACTATTTTCACTATTAGGACATGAATAAATGACCACTTAAGTAAAAGGAAGTCTTTCTGTAGAACTCAGCGGGCTTTAGCCCACATCCCCAATTAATTTTTTTGTCTGCTGTTTTTCCCTACCTTTTGTATGCACCAATGTAACTCGATGTGACAATTTTAGGTTGTTTTTTGCTGGTTTGTTGTTTTACCTTCTCACATACACTGCCACTTAGATTAATTTCCTCGCGTCTGTAGCATTTTTATTTCTGGTTGCCTTTTAAGTGGTCCCAGGAATATAAGATATTCATAAGAAAAGGCATGACTTTTATAGGGAATAAAAACTTGACTGTTAAGTTTATGTGAATGTATCATTACATAAAAAAAAATTAATTTTTTCTTTATTTTTTATAACTGATAATAAAGGTCTCTGATGAGCTGTAAAGTACTGGTGTGGAAAACTACTTCTTAGTCACCACTATACAGTATTTTCTAGAGAGCCATTCACCGAAACAGCCATTTTTATACTTTATCTGCTCATTTTGAATGTTGCCATTTTTTTTCAGTAACCTAGGACCTATATGCTTAAAAATTAAACATTTCTCTATAAATGTTTTAGAATGTGATCTCACATGTTCTAGACTACGATGCTTATTTCATTCTACAGTTTCTTTTTTTTTTTATCAAGGTAGAGCCATGGCTCAAAAGAGGAAGCTGTGCCAGTCGACTGTTCTATTTTATGTCAACAGCCTTTCTCCTTGTTAGTCTTTCAAAATTCCTTATTTACCACATGCAGCAGGACTGAGCTCCTGCAATAAAAGCTGCAGCTGTTTCTGCTTTTTCCTTTCTCCTTTTGCCTTCTGCTAACCATGTCCCAAATACAGCCAACAATGGTCTGTCTGCCCAGGGAGCCACCATCAAAAGTCTCTTTTGTTTTGGTACATTCCTCCTTTGCTGCCCCAAGAGCAGCAGCTTTTATGGCATTTGTGGCATGTCAGCAGCAGTTGTGAGGAAGATTGTGGGCTGTAATCTCTCATTAATTCTTCTGACCAGAAGCTCTCTGGGGTGGCTTCAGCCTCCAGTGCCAGCAGCACCAGCTGGCCCAGCATCCCTGTGGGAGGGTGCCTGCCCTTTTTCCACTTCTTTTATGGAGTTGCTGTTTGGACAAGAGGTCCTGAGGAGCCCCAAGCCACCCTGCTGCATTGGTAGGAGAGAGAGGTGGTGTCTCTCATGGGGCTCTTGGTGGCACAGACCCTTCCAGAGGTTCACGGCTGTGGCTGCAACCTCCGACCTGTGATTTGACCCCGGGAGGACACCAGCAACTGGTGTCTGTTTGTAGATGTGCTGCTGTTCATCAGGGTCTGATTAGAATCCAAGGACTATTATGGTTGTAAAAGACCTCCAAGATCACCAAGTCCAACCTCTGAGCACCAACATATCAACTAAACCATAGCAGCAGGTGCTACACTGAGCCATTTCTCCATCACCTCCAAGGATAATGACTCTACCACCTCCCTGGGCAGCCCGTTACAATTCTTGACTCGGTGGACTGCAGGTAAATTCCTGATATAAACAACAAAACAAGAAAAAGATCTGGGTTCAGTACTCAGGAGAGGCCACCCAGTGGTTGCTGTTCCTCTATGTAGCGTTACCTGTTTTGTAGTGACAACAAATGCAGCTTCTAAAGCCTGGCTTCCCTTTGACGACCCTAAGAATGAATTATTAAAACAACACTTTGTGAACCATATATTCTGTCTCACACGTATATTGTCTCAAGATGATCAGCCTTTTTGTATTGTGACATGAGAAGGAGAAGTTGCTTTGATTCCGGAGAAAATGCAAATTACCACCAAAAAAGAAAAAAAAAAAGGCAGAAAAGAACAAGCTGGCACTCTCTTTGTTGTATAGACAGGAGTTCCAAGAGACAAATTAAGCTGTTTTCTACTCATGCAACCTTGATGTGGCCAAGGGATTTTTTTGCCATCACACCCTCTGCTTGTGGTTTAACCCCAGACAACAACAAAGCACCACCCAGCCACGCGCTCTGCGTTGGTTTGGGGGAGAAAATCAAGAGGATGAAAGTGCAGAAACCCATAGGCTGTGTTAAAGACAGAGACAGTTTAATAAGGAAAGCAAAGGCTATTCAAAAGGAAAGTAAAACAAAGAATTCATTCAGCTATTCCCATGGGCAGACAGTTGTTCAGACACTCAGCTTTATATGCTGAGCATGATGCCACGTGGTATGGAACATCCCTTTGCTCAGTTCACATAATAAAATGTGTTTCATCTACTGAAATGTCCAATTGTAGAGGGTAACTGAAACTGAGAAAATATTGCATTCTTGGTTTATGGAGAAATCAGGTAAAAACAAACTCCTGTTGACTTCAACAATATTATTTATGATTCTCCACTGTGACAATTCCTGGCCAAAAAATCGTGTCTTGGTTGCTCTGAAGCCCAGTGACCTACTCTAGGCTGAATATTTAAATTTTAACAGATAGATATTAGACAAAACCAAGTACTTGATGGTTTTTACATGTTAAAATGAAGAAAATGATTTGTATACTCTTCATTTGATTACTCATTTTTGGTGGTGTTAGTAAAAGTATCACTTGTTACATTTTCAGGACTCTTTGAATGAAAAACAATAAGTATTTGCTTTGAGTAAAAAATTCTCTGCTATATTACTGGTTTTTTTTAATATAAACCTGCATTTATGACATGCAGCAATGATGATATATTCATTTGTTTATTCCAGGCTTTAGAATTTGCCAGTACCTGTGGGACATTTGTTATCTCGTATCTCTTATCTGTCTTACTGGTTAATTGCACCATTGCCCAGCTGTATGATCAATGTGAACTGTTTGTGAAATTTCCCATATTCCTCATGGAGAGGGTTCCACATCCTATAAATTGAGGGATCTTTAGGTGTTGTGTTCATCATTCAGACTTTATCAGAATATTGGTATCTAGAAACCAATCATATGAACACATGATGGTCAATAAATTGATAAAAAACGACTTAGATTCATAACCTTTGGTCAGTTTTCATAATAAAATCAACTTCATCTACTGAAATGTCCAATTCTAGATGGTAGAAATGCAATATTGTATGTACAGGTTCTGTAAGAAACTTGTACTGAAATGAAGCACCTGTAAGAGTTTATGTTTTATTTTCTTTCCTGAGTTCTTTATAGAAAGGATAATTTCTTTATAGGTATGTGATTTTAATATGAAGAGCACAGTGGACTGATTTAGTGTATTTTAAGAAAAAGAGAAGGGTATGGGCAATATTTGATTATAATCATTGGGGTTCTTTACTTTGTAAGTTGCTGTTGCAATTTTATGACACATTTGGACAAAAATAATCTAGAATCTTTGCCAAGGAAAAACAGCCAACCTTTAATTTCACTGAACCTGCTTCATTTCAGAGAACTCAGACTCATCGTGGAGGGGTTTGCATAATCTGTAGGAATAAAGTATCACAAAATCCCATTCACCACCTAGACTTGGGCTATGATAAATTTATAAGTGGATTATGATTTAGCCTGCTAATTTCTACCACTAAAGTAATGAGTCAAAATCTGGTTCAGTTCTAAAATTGGGTTACTTTGATTTGTGATGGTGTTTATTTTTTGTATTTTTTTACTGGTGAACATATTAAACATTGCAAATAAATTGAAAAACTTCTTTCCTGCAGGCTTTAGTTTTCAGGATTGGCACATTTGGTATGTTTTCCATTGTGTATAAAATAGGCGTCATTGCAGTGAATCTCTCAAATTTCTCTTAAATCTTTATGCTTTTCCTTATGACATGGGCCTTACAGTATATGCCCATATTTTCCCTTTAAAAAGGTAAAATCAAAACAAAAGAACTTGAAAAAAGCCATGTCATAAAAGCATGTAATAGTGCTTCTTTTTACAATTATTTTTAAAAGTTACCTCCAGCCACTGCCATTTTCACAAGCATTAACAGTACAATTATTCTGTATGAGCTGATTGAGAATTGTTTTCTCAGTTTTCTGAGCAGGAAAGAGAACTGAGATGTGCAAAAGGAAAAGGGATTGCAGAGCAGTACTGTCATAAAGGATGGTAAGTAGCCCTACCACAAAAAGCTGAAAGGTGGGAAAGGATGTTAAACTGAGAACCTTGCTTTGGCAAAAGAGAACACTCTGTATGGGGATTTAAGAATTCATTGTAAGTGTAATTAAAATCATAACAGATTGATCAAAAAAATTACAAACAGTTGCTTTTAGTGCAGTTGAAATCATACTAAAGCCTGCAGCCAAATTATCTAATTAATGCAGAAAAACCTCTTCGATAACAAAGTTTAAATTTTCATGCAAAGATTTGTTAATCCCCACCCTTTTCTTCTGCTGCTATGACCACCCTTGAACCTCCCTTCTGGCCCCAAAGGTTCAGCAGGACAGGGCATAAGGGGTTTCAGCAAATGCCAGGGCAGCCTGGCAGTGGGATACCAGCCACATCATCTCAGGCACATCTGGATGAGCCTGTACAAGTCCTGTGGCCCTGTGCTGTCAGGGGATAAAATGGAAAGTCTGGGTTCTTTCATTAGGAAGTGCAAAACATTGCATCTACTGGGCAACAAGGAGCCTTTAAAATCTGTCTTTTAGTGTTGACAGGGTGGAGGTCTGATGGCAGGGGCCTTTGGCGTGCCATTTGTAGAAGAGTTTCAATTTAGAGAAAAAGGGAATTGTAATGATTTTTTGCTGATCCCTAACAGATATCCTTTCCCTCCTTCGAAAGCTCCCATTTCATTCATGCTTTTGGCACAGAAATCAATCTAGTAGAGATGCAGCAAGGCTTCATAATCAGCAATTACAAAGCAGATAGAGCCTGGCTTCAGAGGAGAAGGGGAATTTCACTGTTGTATCCAATTTAACCGGAGACTCCAAGATACTCCTCAAATATTACTTGTCCAGCTCCAGTGCCCCTTTTCTCTCACCCTTCCTGTATTACACTCTGTCAGCCCATATCAAGTCACACAATGGAAAAAAAAATCAACTTCCATGATTTAACCCTCTTATTTCTTTCTACTATTTTTTCCCTTCTAGATTTTGATTAAACCAATGCATATTTTAACAAAGAGAAAGGTGCTACTCATGTTTGCTTCGCCCCTCCCTCACATTAATGACAACCTGAATATGTTTTAAATTTCATTAGCAGTGAGTAGGTTCGATCTGCAGCCTGGTAACCATTTTTAGAATCCACAAGTTCAATTAGCAATCTGTGTTTTGTGTGAAAAGGTGTCTGTCTGTTGCTGTTTCTAGCTTGACTACTGCAGATGGAATTTCACAATAAGACCTTCCAAGCAGCAATGAGCACCAGCAGTAATCCTTGACTGAAATACTTTCTACTTATTGGTTCTTTATGTACAGATGGAAAGATGAGAACTGATGACCACGGTATAACAATGTGTGGTTTTGGAATTCTCAGTGGTGTTTTGTGCAACTGGGATCAATGTTCAATGTACAAATATTCTCATCTATAACTTTGTAGCTGGGAAAAAACACTGGCTCATTTAATTCACCAGCTGATGATCACATACAGAAAAATCTACCATAGCTTTTGGTTAGGAGAGGAGATTCATTTAATAATGGGTAATATTGGTTCCTGGAAAGCCTGATGATGTTGAATGGCTGAAATCTTATAAGTATATAAATACAATTTGAGAACAATTTCATGCATCTAGTCCAAATCTCTTAGTCAGACAACATGAGAGACAGGCCTGTGGAGTAAATTGTAGTGGTCACAACAAATAAGATAATGGCCTCAAAGGGGCAATATTTACTTACTGTGTCCTTACTACTGATGAGTCAGCAAGGCTGGTATTTGGAAAAATAATTAAGGTTTTTCCTGACACTCAAGGCTCCAGAAAATCCAAGATAGTATAATTCCTGTATTACACAATCAGTGAAATCAAAGTGAGATTGATGCTAACCAGATCTTGAAGTATTTTGTATTAGAAGAATATTTGGGGAAAAGATCCAAGATGCAAAGTATTATTTTATCCCTCATTTTTGTTTGTTACAAGAGCAAGTTTTTGAAGCATTAGGGAACTTGAAGACTTGCAAAATTTCTCTTGTACACAACCATTTCCACAACCGCTGTGTTTGTTTTTTATTTCTTTTATTTTTTTTTTCAAAGTGATTCATTGTAGGTTCCCGAAGTATTTCTTTCAAAGGAGACCTGAGCTGGGAAGAGCGGTGACACAGAGCTGCTCCAGTGAGAGGTGACATTCGTGTGAGTGACCAAATGTCCAGCCCATGGAAAATTTCTGCAACAGCAGATGACACTCAAAGGCTTTCAGAACCCACAAAGGAAAAGATAATGGTGCCAAATGAATCTTTGTGACGAATCTAGCTCATCTGCTTTGTGGTCTCTCTCGCTGGAAAAATAAAGCTAAATGCCTTTTCCAGTGACTGTTTTGGCACTATTACGTCTTCTCTTCACCCCTTAGGAGAGCTTTTACCTTTAATTTTGGTGTATCCTGCTGTGGCCACGCTATTACTTAGCTATGACAAGAGTTTTAAAATTACAAACATGTGGGGCTGGGGCTGCTGCATTTTGCTTTAGCCTTTCAAAGTGGCTTGTTGATGTTAATATACAGCACCCCTGCTGTGCTATTTTTTCTTATTCCGACTTTCTTTTTTTGTTGCATTTTGCATGTGGAGCCTGAGTGATTAATATTTCATCGGTTCTTTAGTGCAGAATGTCACAAGGATGTGTTGCATTTGGCTTTTTCTGGAGCTCTGTTGCCACTGAATTGTGACTAATAGGTGGAACTGGACCTCTAATGGCTTCATGGGATCACCATCAAATAGAAACAAACAACTGTTTGCCACATCGTTAATCTATAAGAAGTTCATTAAATATTTTCATCTGCATTTTAAATGTTACCTTCTCTACAGTATGTCATAAATTATTCTGATAATGTATACCCCTGACTTAATTCAGTGTTTAATGCAAAATTCAATACACAGAAGCATAGTTTCACTAATGAAATGGTCTGTTGCAAAAAAAGGGCTAAATTTTTTTAAGAAAAACAATGTTTATCTGTCTATTTTGACTAGAGATGACATAAGGAAATGTATTTCAAATTTTTGCCATTTTAAAACTCCTAAATAAAAAATGTGTGTATGTACATACATGTATGCACATAAATACCAGATGCTGGCAGCACAACCACTTCATCTAGAATATGTATTTGTTTTCATAAGTTAAATTGGATGTAATTTTTCATGTTTAGCTTGAAATCATATTGTGTTTGTATTAAAAAAACATCAGGAAGAAACAACACATTTTCCCCAATGTTTTTTATTACGAACACAAGATGATTACATAATAGAGCAATTGCAATTTCATTTCTTTCTAAAAGGAATGCATGCTTTACAGGTGTTGGTGTGGGGTTCTTGACATCAGTCTTTCACATGCACATCAGGTCACAGGCTTGGGGTGGCCTTGCAAAATAGCGACAGTGGTGATGGTGGGAGGGAACCCAGGGAGAGAGCAGAATGCCAGGATTACACGAGAGAAAACGGGACTTAAAAGTGGAGGGAAATAATCAGCTTAGCTAAATCTGCAAGAAACTCAGGCTGGAGGGCTCTTTGATTATATTTCTACCAGATAACCTGTTTGAGCTGGAGTATAAGTGGATAATCCACATAAGTGCTCTTATCAGAAGGCTTTGACTGTATGGAGTGATCTCGGTAGGATACAATTCTTCTACCAAAACCTCAGTGATCGCACTAACAATTAAAAAAACCCAGTTAACACTGGCTTTTTCAGTTATAAGTGCAAATAATTAATTTTCTGTTTTGTCCCTGTTTTGGTTAATTTTTGAATAGTTTTGTAGGTGTTTCTCCTCATTATTTTCGAAACCTAAATAGGGAGTGTTTAACAGCAGACTTGTGCCCAGGCTTAGCTGTGGAAGACACACAGAGAAACAAATCAAACTGTTCTCATATAAAGTATTGAGCACAAATATATGAAAGTGATGTAGTGTATATTAATCTTTTAGAAAAATAAAGAACACTGAAAAATGAAGAGCAAAAAATATTATGAGTCTCATCTCAGAACTTTAACTTGAAGTACAATGAACTGCCTTAAGGATTCATTATATTTTTTGCTCTGATCTATCAAACAGAATGAAGTAGATTCTTTTGACTATTATTTCGCTGAAGTAATTTTAGTGTGATAAACTTTTCCTCTGAAATTCTCATAGGAAAATGTATTGTGGGAAATCAGATTGTATCATCAGCCTGTTGGATTTGAAGGCAAGCAGAGCCCCATCCCTGATGATTTTGGGTGATTATTGCATGGTTGCCTGGTGGTAAGGTCTCTTCTACTTCCCACTGCATCCACCTTTGACCATGTATTGTGCTACTGGAGGGAAAACCTGGCATTTTGTGTTGACAGTTCACATCTGAATAATTTTCTTCTTTGCAGGCTCTAAAACACTTCTTAGTGTTTTTTGGTTTTTTTTTTTTAATCTATAAAAGAAAAACAGGCAATTGCCTGATGGCCTTAGCTGGCAAATGCAGTAATTCCAAAATCTTTCACTCTTCTTGGGTGTGGTGAAAATTTTGAAAACATATTCATTAAAAAAAGAAACCAGAAAAATGGGAGGTAACATGAGAACTGCTATGATGCTTAAGGAGAGGGGAACAGTTGGTTATTCTTAAATGTTTAAAAGCCGTGCTCTGCATCGTAACTTGGTGTCTTTGTCTCCATACAACCAGGGGTACATCTGCAGCCACAAAGCTGAAGGAAATAGTACAGGAAGGAGTGCAGTAACTCAAACCAGCCGGGGAAGCACTGCAGATGTCGGGCTGTTGGGTGTTCAGCAGTGTAGATGTCCCAGTCTGTCCATCAGGAGTCATCCCACCCTGCAGCTGTGATAGCATCAGCCTCAGCCTCTGAGGCATTGCTGTGTTAAGGGGCTACAGAGCCGTGATGAAAAGTGTTTTATTGTTTAAAAGAAATAAAGGAAAGCTCCAAACTGGAAATCTCCAGAGTGTCCATGCAGGAACAAACGAATCCTCTTGGCCAGGAGACGCTTCCATGAGGTGTAAGATTAAGGTTTAATTCCTCTCTCTGAATCATATGCAGAGCAGCAATTGTTTGAAAAACAGGTAGTTTCTTGCCTTCCTGTTCAACAGCCTTGGCTTGCTTCAGTGGTAAAGAAGAACATATAAATTCTTAATATTTTTTTTTGGTGGGTGCAGAAAAATAGAAAAAAAGAAGAAAAGCCAGGCATGGATGGCCAGGCATCTGTTTCCTGTAACTATTTTGCCTTTTGGAGAGGTAAATCTGCATGAAGCTGAGGAAATATAACCAGCTTGTAGCCCCTTCCCTTGGTGAATAGGCAGATAATGCGTTTCCCTGTGGAACTCCTTACCTGCTAGCTGCCCACTAACATGGATTTGAGCATGCCAGAGGCCTGCCTCTGGCTCTTGGCACTCTTGTTTTGTGTAGAGGAATGCAGCGCTCCTAAAACAGCATTTGGGACTGATGGCCACAGACACAGCCATGGCAGTTGCAAGCTTCCCTTTCCCATTTCAACTGCAAATGATTTACCCTTCTTTTGGCACAGCCGCAGCCATAAAATTCCATTTCCATTCAGCATTTGGCCTGCTGCAAGCATCAGTTAAAGTCAATCACAATGGAGTTTTTAGTTTGGGGAGCTGTATGCAGGCGTTGCATTGAAACAGCTACTGCATTTCATTAGAACAAGGCAAATCTAATCTCGTGTGATGTACTCTGCCATCACTTTGCTGTGCTACAACTGGTGATGAAGCTTCAGATCTGTCTTGCTCCTGAGCTGAGCTTAATCTGAGTGTTCACTATAAATGTGTGTGAAACTCCATATCTCATTACTAGCCTCCTGGGCTTTCTCTAAACAAATACAGTGGATTAAAATGCAAGTTCATTAGGTTAAAGTGCTTAATTATCTTAAAACTCTTAGTGTTAGAGTCAGATGTCAGGATTTGATTAGCACTGCAGGGAGGCTCTGTAAGGAGGAAAATGGAAATAGCCATTGTCCTGCTATAGTTAAAATGCTATAAATATGTAAATAAGGACACAAATATAGGTCTAGCTACATATGCAATATTTCTTAACTCTCAAATGAAATAATTAGCATAAGTTATTTTGATGTATCCCTATCTCTGATCCTTAATTATATCAATGCTACATTATTTAATATTCTATGACAAGTTGTCATAATCACATTCCTTTCAGTGTTGTTTATTGCCTTCTTTACTTATTAAAGTGCCCTTTAGTTGTGTGTAGAGGAAAAATTAATATCATTTATTATTGACTCCTAATGCACCAAGATTTAGAGTTCTGAGACTCTCCCACAAGGTGTGCTATAAGGATGAATTTTAGCTTGGGAAGAGTACTCTAAAATGATTAATGAGCCACCACCCAGGGAAGAAATGAAAATACTGTGTCTTACTATAAGGAAACACAATTATGTTAAAGCAGTCAAGGGATCTATATTTTCACCTTCCTTGTTTCTTTCGCTTTCTTTGTTACTCAAAAAGAGTTGGTTATAGGAAAGGGAGCAGAAGCTGATTTCCCTGTGAGAAAGACCTGTGATCAGTGTCCTGTAAAGGTTTACTTACCAGGTGTGTATGGGAGGAGATGGGGTTTGATGGTTTTCAGTACTCTAACTGCAATTCTGTCCCTCCAGTGAGAAAAAAGTGTCATGCAAATGACCAAAATCCACGTTCAGTTTCATTGTTCCCTTCATGTTCTTGAAAAGGAACAAGAACCCAGCTACTTAACAGCAGCAAACAGGAAATGAAATTGAAAATGATAGTTAGATTAATCTTGAGCTTGCACCTCCATGAATTTTTTTTTTCTGGCTTCAGCTTCATTCTTAGCTTCAGGGGGCAGCTGAGCAAGGAGCAGATATAATTCTTATTTCTTAGGGCTTCTTTTCTGTTTTGTTCTTGGTTTTGTCTGTTTGTGGTTTTGTTTTGCTTGTTTTATGTTTTTGCTTGTTTTGGGTTTTTTCTCACACAACGATTTTATTCTTACAGTGTGTTTATTTTCTCCTAAGAGCTTTCAATCCCTTTTTTAACCCAAGATGAAACCTGCCACATAGCACTGCACTGACAGTTTCCTAACAGGTGAAATTCCAGGTGTGTGAATGGTTGTGGTTTACAAAGGCTTGGGCAATGGTAACCAAGCACGCCTTTGGTAGACGTGGCAGTGCCTGCTGCAAGCTTTAGTTTGTGCCAGGCAGCGCTGCACAAGAATTCGATGTGTTTTCGAGACGAAACGTCTCATCTCTTCCACTTGGATGCCCAGCGTTACACAATATTCACGATGGGTCTGCTCCACTGACGCTGAGGTATTTAATCTGCGGCTTGCTGCAGGATTTTGAGACCTGTTAACAGGGTGAGGTTCAGGCAGGGAGCAGCTTTCCAGTCTATTCCAGTCCCAAGCGTGACAGCTTTGCTGTAGGAATATTTCACTTGCATCTCTCTCTCTCTCTCGCTCTCTTAAGTGACACTGTAATGAGATTTTTTACATGGCATCAAAATGGTTCTGTAAATAGCTAAGGCGAAATCCTGCCCCAGGGAAGTAAGTAGCAGTGCTGTTGGAGGGAATTACAGTCAAATGCAAGTATCTGAGCAGGTGGTCTCCAGGGAAAAAATCAGAAGGCAGAGCTGGACTTGATCAAGTCACCTGAATCCACACGTGAGTTCCTCCAGAAAGAGATGATGGCATGATGATTTTTGCCTTTTTAT
>VZTA01025639.1:0-10089 GCA_013398855.1 Mohoua ochrocephala
CGCATCCCTCCGCGGCGTTCAAAGCCAGAAGCGGCCGCCTTGCGCTTAGCACCCCGGCCACCGAAAATAACGAGTTAACTGAGGGACGTAGGAGGGACGTAGAGAAGAGTTGGGGTGCAGAAGTGCTGTACAAAAGATTTCTGTGTACATGGCTGAGAGCGTGTAGTCTTAAAGTGAAATGCAAAACTTAGCGTTTCCAGCATAGCAACTGGATTGTGATTCAAGGTATTTTCTGTGTAGTGCAGAAATCCAACAGTTCAAGGAGATTTTTCTGTCTCGAATCCCTAGTTTCCCTGGATTCTTTAAATCCAGTACATAAATTACGCTTTTCCAGTTATTTTTTTCCTGGGAATAGCTGCTTAGTTTGTCTCTGCAATTCATACTTTTGTGCCCTGATAGAAAATTCAGCTTAATCCCTGAAATTGAGATACTAGTAAGATCCTCTTGAGATTAGCACTCATTTCTTTAGCTCTGCATCATTACTTTCAGAGTGTTTTCAGAAACGTTTTTAGCAGTCAGTATGGGAATGTGCACAAAGCTGTTTCACTGTAGCTGTGTATACTTTGAAATATCAGGATTTGAAGAGATTTACACTGCTCAGCTGTGGAAGTGCACTCACAAATACTGACTTTCACTTTCAATGAAATAACTGTCCTGACTCATAGCTAATTTACCAAAAAAACCCCTATAATTCAGTATTGTACAGGTGTGTGTGCATTTTCCCCCACTCTTCGATAGTCATGTTCAATAGCATGCAATTTATACCTATTTTTCATTTTAATTAAAATATGTGCTTAGCACATATTTGACTACATGAAATAACTGTTCTTTTAAGCTTTTTTATTTCTCAGCTGCACTGTTCTCAAATTTTACAATTACATAAAGGTGGGTGTGGCTAAAATGAAAGCAGTAAGCAATCTAATATGAATATATAGTGTATTTTAAGTAACTTTTCCTTTCTTATATTTGATGTACTCCTTATTTTGAGATATTTAGGGGGAAAAAAAATCATGTAGCTTAAATAGACCCTTGTAGAGCTGCTTGCATTTTTAACCTCAGTTAAAATGTCAAACATTAACTGGCATTACTTGGCCCTGGAAAAGTTACGTTTGGAGGAAATATCAATTGAATTTAAATATCTAAATGTATATATTTATATTATATCAATTAGTGATAGCTAAAGCTCTATGCTTAAACCTTGCTTAGGTATAAAATGTAGCATAGTGTGTGTATTTTTTTTCTCCTTTGTTTCTTTTCAGTCTAATCCTTTATCTTGATTCTTAGGAAAAACATCCAAATAAGCTTCAGTTGGCTGGGGCTTGGTTTTTTTCTTTTTCTCCTCTAAAGTTATACTGAAAGTTTCCAAGAGATACCCTCTCATTTTATAGATATATATCTACTGAAGCTTGAAGTAACTCTTGAGAATTTCTAATTTTCAGAAATAACAGTAATTTGAAAGTGTGACTGTGTATCTGTGTGACTTTTTCCTGTGTTAGGCTAGGACTTCATAGGAAGCTTATTGTAGTAACATTTTAAAGGCAGACTGCACATACGATACCAAGGTATCATGGGGTTCTCTTTCTGTTTAGTTCATTGTTTGGGTTTTTTTTATCCTTAGCTTCTGGAATTCTGAACCTATTACTATTCCCTCCAAAGTGTAATGTCATGGAAGGAAAAATAAATTGGAGTCTTTAATTCCTTAATTATTTTTGTGACTAATAAGTCAAATTCTGCAGTGAAGTACAACTGGAACTGCATACAAACTACCTGGCTCTGTATACCCTGCCTGTGAACACTGTGTGAAGGTGCACATCTCATCCATCTTGAGTGTCAAAAACCATCCTAACAGGTGTATCACCGCTTTTCTGATACACTTTTACACGTGTAAAAGCACATGAGCTTTCTTTACAGGAAAAACAACCACGTATCAGTTAGTATTTCTTTTACAGGACCTTACTGGGTTTTGTTATTTGCACTGGGGAGCAATTAACTACTGAATATGTAAGGGAGAACCAAGAAGCTTATCACTGTATTCTACGAATGTGCTGCAGGTATTCTGCTTTGTAGAATGTAGTCATCCACCCACACCCAAAGGCCCATAGCAAGTTATTTGAGTAATTCACATTCATTACAAACTGTCAGGGGTAGAGCGCATCTTGAACCAGTTTTGAATGTGAAAGAAATAGGGAATGAAATTGTAAGCTCTTGTGTAGAAACAAAAATGGTTTTATCAGAAAGTTTTTAAAACTAAAAATAACTTCATGTACACCAATAAGTGTTCTCCACAAATTTTTTTTTCACTTATTTATTATTATAAGTTCTAAACATTTAATATCTAACACTGGAACCTGATCTCAAAAAATTATGGTTTTTATTATCAGGAATACTTGGAAAATTTTGTTTGAACAGGCTGCCCAAATTATTTTTGTACTTAGTCCCCTGTGACTCTTCTCACAGCCATCTATTTTTTTAATAGAACTAGTAATGTATTTTAAAGAAAAAAAAAAAAGGTGATATGCCCCTCAAATAGAAAGGGGACATCAGACAGAATAGAGAGGTGTAGCCACAGATTTCCAGTAACCTCTTTTAAACCTCTTTTAGTCAGTGAAAAATGTAGCTTTGCAATTTATATTTTTTTTTTTGTGCATTATTGGCAGGAGTTGTGTCGAATTTTTAGGTTACTGATATATTAATACATGAGTTGGATTTCAAAAGGGATCTCTTAATTGAAAAATGTCTTCGCTGTGGATACTGGGCAGTTTCAGAAATTTTCAGAGTAAACTAGGTGTAAAAATTTCTGCCCATAAGGGTGTAATGCAATGTCTGTACTGATTATTTTTTTAACCCTTTCCTGTAAGTTTTAAAAGCACTCATTCTAATAACAGAACTTTGGGATATATTTGATATTACCACAATTGAGGAATAGTTCTGATCTTAGCTTTGAATGCTGTGTGAGAACTTCAGAAGATTTGTATGAGTGTTGGAGGAGGGTAGCACAACTTGAGCTCTAGTCCAGCTTGCACTTAAAGTTGGTCAATTTTTTACTCTAATATTTGCATATAATAATATTTTTAGTGTATTATTGTAAACAAAAAAATGGTCTCTTTACAGAGAATACTAAATTTCTGAACTTTATCTAATTCTAAACACTTTTCCATAGCTCGATAATGAACAGTTGCTAGTATATCAGGATGACCTCACACACACATATTTATTACCATATGCACACAACAGTAGAAAGTGTGAATTATGTACATTTAGCTTTTATTTTGTTAAAGGTTTCCCCAGATGTCTTCTAAAACTGAAGACGATATTGTTATCTTGCTCAAAACTGAAAGATAGGAGTGACTTTCAGTGATCGTTATTAATGCCTAAAGGAAACCACTGTTAGAAATAGGACCCCCCCACCCCGTGACTATTTAGTTTGTTTTCAGACACTGCAGTGAGTGTATTTGGAGTAAATAGATTATTAATAAACTTTTCAACATTGAATCTGGTTACAACTAATTATTTTATTTAGCATGAACTGAAATTCACTTGAAGGTTTGGTCTGAGAAAAAGATAATTACACATCGAATAGGGTTTAGGCATGTATTTTCATTTTAAATAGCTTTATCTAAGTCCAGTTTCAATATATTCTTCAAGTATGTTAAATCTCAATATAAGCACCGAGGGGGACCACAACTTTTTGTGGGTTTGGTTTAAGAACAAAAACTTTTTTTTAAAAGATGAAATAGATGGTGTGTGGAATACACGAACATACAAACTCCTTTTTCTTGTTAAAGCAGGGTGCTTATTATAATTCCATAGCTGTGAGGGGGTTGTAATATTTTCTCGGATACTCTTAAAGAATAAAGAACAAATTTATGGAAGTATTTGTAAGCAGGTGACCAGATCTAGGCATCAGCTACTCATTTATTAGGCATAGGATGTGTCTTCTTATGGTGTCTACAGTGAAAAAGTTCAAATAAAGTCAAAATATATTTAAGATTTTGACTGTGTGAATGCAATATTTCCTCCAGTAGCTATTTGACTGTAGTTGCTGCGTCTGTCAAGTTATACTTTGTTCTTACCTGAACAGGGCTGCCTTTTTTCTCTTTTTTTTCTTTTTTTTTTCTTTTTTTTTTTTTTTTAATATGAGCAGCANCAAATTTTATTTCATCTCTCAGAATGTGTTATATGACTGTAATTTTCCATAATCTGTTTTAAAGCAGCTAATATTTGTAGGCTAGGTTTTAATAAAGGCAATAATGGTACTCCCTTGAAGAGCAAAAAAAATTAGAACTCCTTAAAGTGAAACACTGGAATTTAAATACTTAACAGTCAATAGCATATTTTAGGAAATATGGCAGTAGTAATCACACATCCATTAAGTAGTTTGCTGACTAAAAAAACTTACCTGTTTGCTTGTGTGAAGGTGGGTGGAGGAGAGAGGGGATTGGTGGTGGGTAGGAAGGGAGAACAACACCCCTTGCTCCATTTTTTTTTTTTTTTTATTTTCCCCTTCTCCTTCCTCTTACTTTCATCTTAAAATGCTGCGGGAAGAATGAAAGCAGAAACATGCTAATCTGATTTGTTTCAGGAGGCTTCTGATAATAAAGAGGCATATCACAGGTGTTCCTAATCAAGTCAGTTTGGTTTAAAAAAAAAAGTATTTTTAAAATTAGGATTTCCTGTAACATAGACAATGCGAGGGTCAAGCTGATGACCTACATCTATGTTTGGGGATCAACCATGAAACTGTGGGTGTTGGAAATATGTTATAATACATGACATTTTTATTGCAGGTTTTGACCTTTCAATAGAGAGCTGATTTTGGAGAACGGCTTACTCCTGTGATTGAAAAACTCTCTGGAAGGTTGATGGAGCATGAGCATGGTATATATTATATTAACATTTCTCTTATTACATGTGTTCTTTATTTTAAAAAATGTACACAGTAGTATAACTTATTCAGATTATTCAAAATAGGCCAGTTCTGATGGGATTGTTCAAGAATTTATTATTTGTTAAAATAATTCTTCTTTACACTCCTCCTGTAAAATTATAAAACACTGAAGTAAAAGTATTCACACAAGCTGTGCTCAGAAGGAAATGAAGTGGCCAAAAATGTGTATAAAAAGCTGAGTTTGCAACAGCCTTGATCCATTTGAGCTATATAAATTCTCCATATAGTATTGTTCTCATATTCCTGTCTTGGGAATTACTCCAACTGAAATGTTGCTAATCCAAAAACAAAGTATGGATGATATAAAAAAATTATTTTTCAATAACTTTATTTTTTTTTTGTTGTGAGGGTGTGTTAAAGAATAGAACAGAGAGCTAGCTGAGTGCATTTCCATGTAGTGTGTAAAATTTGGTTTTAAAGGCATTAATAAACTAGCTACCTGACAAGCAAAGAAGCAGAAAACAGAAAAAAACAGGTCTTCAGAGCCTTCTGCCTGTACCAAAATAGTCAGAAATTTTATTTATTTACCTTATTTGTTGGTAAATAGCTATTATATAGTAAAACACGGAACATTTACGAGGAATTAATGTGGATTATGCTACACTCATATTGCAAGTCCTGCTTTGCACTAAAAGTACTCATTTGGCTGAAACTGAGAAATCCATTCAGAGTAATCATAACCTATCTACTCATATACGAATAGTCTTAACTAACCATTTACACAGACAATTGAAATTAAAATAGTAGCTGGTCTTGGATTGAGTAAATTTGTTTAAATACTAAATGGAGTAGTAAAATCTGTAAGACTTTATCTTCAGCAGAATATATTACAGTACAACAAATTTTATGAACATGTTGTGACTTTAGCAATTCCAACTTTCAGCTGGACTTCAGTTTTTATCCTTAATCAAATCTGTCTGTCTTCAAGAGCACATTTTTTTTGTAGGAAGTAATTGTACCATAAAATCAGAGAAGTTTTAAAAAACCAAAATTTCAGTTTATCCAAGTAACTTGTAATTTCTACCAAGCAAATCCAGTGAGGTGTAAATTTCATATTTCCTCATTGTTGTAACTAGTGGCTAGTAGAACTGAAGAATTACTGGAATTTACCAGTAATACACCTCCTGTTAAAGAAGTATTTGAGGCAGAGGGGTTCTGAATATATTTTTCATACAATACTACGATTTTAGGGTAGTTAAGGCCTCCTAGAGAAAATTATCAGTTGAGTAAGAAAACTTTGAATACAGAAAGTGTAGGAAGTAAACCTTAACTTTACATAAGCTTTGAAGTTTGTGATTAGTGAGTAGGTAATTCTTTCAGTTTTAATCCTTTCTTTATGTGATTAAACACACAGTGAAAGTACTTCTGTTAATGCTGTAGCCGTGTTTGGGTAGCATGCCTAATATGCTCCCAAATAAATAAATATTTCTGTCTGTCCAGAAACTGCTGTGGATGTACTGCGTTTCTGTTGTTTCTCTTTTTTTTTCTTTTTTTTTTTTTTTTTCCTTTTTTCTACTAGCTTTCTTAGGAAAACAAGGATTTCAGGATTTCACTGAACAGTTTGAGTTTCTTCATTTTTTTTTTCCTGTACAAAAGCAGTTACATTCTTGTTAATGAAAATCAGGATTATATTGCAAGGCAAAGGTATCTAAGGCTCCCTTGTGAGATATTTAAAAGGTGAAAGTTTGATGGAGTGTTCCTTGGTCTGACACAGGTTCAGAGTATTTCTCATAGATTCTTTTTCAGCAAAAAAGGTGGTTTATGGTTTTGCAACTGTAAATCAAAGGGATTTTGCATTTAGGGCCTAATCCTGCAAACTTTAATATACACAAGTAGTTCTAATGACTCACTACCATGAATAAGGATTTGCAGAATCATATTCTCATTAGATGCACACTTTATTTCCTTTTACAAATTTAAAATATATTTAAGTATTTAGAACTTTAGGACAAGTCTAAATGTTTTTTTTTTTAGAAAGTGCAAAGAGTTTTGCAGTAATGTAGTAATTGAGTCTTACCCATTTACAAGCTCTAATATCTTTTAAGAGTGCTGCAGTTGTCAGTTATGATTAGAGTCCACTTGTGGTGTTGATTTGCTCAGGAACGTTTTTGTGCTGAATTTTGGGCCATATTAATTTTTAATTTTTTTTTTTCTAGAGCTATTTTGTACTTGGTAGTCACCATGACTGTTTCTTGATCCAAAGAGTAGGTGAAACTTTCAAAGAAAGGTGGTGGGGTGTGTTTGTTTTATTTTCCTGCTCTTAGCCTCTCCTATTGTAGTTCTTATTTAGCAGAACAGCCATTGATTTTGTTGGAAGTTCAGCCTAAATTAAGGGCCTGCAGTGCTTGCCCCTTAAAAATTGCTGGTGTGGCTATTGCAAACTGTGTGCTTGACTTCATAAACTGTTTTGCAATATCTGATTGTAATGAGGTTGAAAAGACAAAAATGTGCAGACTTCTTTAGTGAAGTGCTTCAGATGTGGAACTTTGCATGGCCACTTTTATTGTTCCTGCTGTAGGTATAACACTTGAGGCTCTACAAGTCTTGTTGACTAAATCACAATTTGAAAGCTGACAATGCATGCTTATTGCTCATCCAAAAGGAACTGTTGCAGATTACTTTTACAATTCATTTATGATTTCTTTAAGGACTTCTCTTGCTTTACAAAGGCAACTGAAATAATTTTCCTGGAAGAGATATGTAGCTATAAATGCAAACCATGCCTAGTTACTACAACGCATGCAAAATCAACCATTGTTTGAAAGCCTTGTTTGATATCTTATGCATGACTGTTTTAAGTTTTAAATCTGAAGCAACTGAATTTTCTGGATTTTGTTTGTTTAAAGTAAATCCAGCCCTACATTATTTTAAAATGGAGTTTTGTATGCTATTAGATTTGAATAGACATTAATTTTTATTATTACTTCAGACATTCAATGGAACATGTATGTAGGAAGGATTTAAGACTGGCATACTTACACATCATATTTCCTTGTCTGTTGATAAAATGGTCTTGCTAGGCAATAGGAAAAGAAAAGCAAATGACATGCAAATTCTTTAGGAAAAATAGGTAAAATATGCTAACTGGGTTATTTAAATACTTATTCTTCTCACTCAGATGGAAATATAGAAGTATGGTATTGCCCCCTTTTTTATTGTTATTTTTAATTTCAACAGAAGTCTAAGGAGGATTTTATGTAGACCCATACGCTGAAGCTTTCAGTGGGGGAATGAGAAATGTAATCAAAGTTGTTAAATGTTCATATAGTGTATTGATGGCTTATTAATACACCTTGGTTTAGATTGCTGTTTGCACACTAAAAACAGGGTAGGTATGAAGATGCAATTGCTAATTGAGTAGTGTGTTTGAATAAACCACTGTTTCTAGTTTTGTTAATTTTTAATTTATTTCAAACACGTGGATATTGATGGTAATTTTTTTTTCTGAGTTTATTTGGGGCAGGACTTTTTTTTTCTTTCAGAAAACAAGGGAGTTTTTTTGTTATTCTAAATTTTTAGGGCAGTATTATAAGAGAATTAGTTCTTTTTATTGAAATATATTATCAAAATAATCTAGTCAAAGCAAGATATCAGCAATATCTGTTTTTAATTTGTGAGGTACTTAAAAATCTTAGTAATGTGCAAATACCTCTGAAGTATTTACACCTTTTCTTTAACCCACTAAATTTTAAGAGCTTGCTTTTTACTTCCTGTGAGTGTCCTATGGGGTTTTTTGTTTTGTGGATGGTTTGGTTTGTTGGGGTTTTTTTTTAAGCCTTTGGTTAAAGATTTTCATGATTGTATGTTTCCACTTCCTAGTTGATATGAAGAGCAATTTAATTTTTTTTTTTTTTTTTAATTTTTTTAAACTTCCATTTCTCCCCACAGAAGGAAATGGATTTTAGTATTCATATGAAAATTAACTTAGACATTTAGAAAGTATTGTAGTTATGAGCATGATTATGATCTTCCCAACTTTAACTGATAATTTCCTACTTCAAAATAGATATACCATCACATAAGTCACATATAGATTTGAGAGGACTTCCAGCGGATCTGATAAATGAAAATATTTGCTTTATAATTTCTGTATTCTTTTGGAGCAAAATTTTCTCTTGGTAGAATGGGTAGATGCTGTGGTCTTATGACTGTTACCACTTTAGTAATTCTGAAAACACTTTGCTTTCTCTTGTTGCAAGTTAGTCCATATTTTAGTCAAGCTCAAAAATTAGACAAGGAAGATGCTCCATCTGTTGTGAAACATTGCAATGGCTCTTATAAGAAAGTCTTTTTCTAAGTGAAAAAATACTGAAAAGTTTATTGCAGAACAGAGTTCTCTTTTGATACTGTGACACTCATTGTCAGCATTTTGCACAGGCAAAAAGAACTCCTGGTCAAAAAGAATGTTTATGTACTGGTTACCCTATTCCTGTTCTTCCTAAAGCCAAAAGATTTTTTCCAGGTTCTCAGGAGAAGGGAAAATGATGCTTTTAATGCCAAGCACAGGAGTTATAAAAACAGGACTCAAATCTGTACTTTTCTTCATCTGTGTTAACACCTAATTTTAAAAATATTTTTTTCATCTCAGTCAGAGTGAGGGATTGTAGTTCTGTATGACCAGAGTATTTTTTTAAACAAAGGGTCATACGCTCATCTTTAATTCTATGTATGTGGAAATCCACAGCCTGTTTGACTTGCAAGTGTTACAGAAGTATGGAGAATATATTAGTAAGTCCCAGATTCATGGCCTTTAAACAATTCAAGAGCAGATAAAATATGGTTTGAAATAAAATCAGAGGAAAATGCTTGCCTTCTCTTCCTAGCATTACCAGGTTTAAAATCTGGACCTTCATGGTGCCTGTTTTGCATCTAGGTTTGGGGTGTAATGAGGAAACTCTTGAATTAGCAGTGAGAGAATAACTCCTTCCAGGATATTGATACTGCTAAACTGTGTTCTGTTGACACCAGCAGCTCTTCTGGTTTTGTTGAGGTTTTGATCCCACCATAATGACAGTGAATTTGGCTGTGCATATTGAGTATTTGCTTCAGAAATTGATATTTTTGTGCAGCTGCCTAAGAAACTCACAGAAATGTAAAATACAAGAATGTTCATAAGTTTTCTCTTAAATTTGTTGTCCTTG
>VZTA01025639.1:19872-35711 GCA_013398855.1 Mohoua ochrocephala
GCTTTAATTCACCATGGTAAGTTAGGTAAGTTGTGCCTATTTAATCTAGTTTGCCTGTTTTAGCTGTCTGATTTAAAAAAAACAAAACATAGGTAGTAAGAGATGGGGTGGGGATAGCTGTGCATGTATAAAATATACTGGAAATGGCTCTTTGATGCAGTTCCTAAAGTTAGCATCCTACCTGGATAAACTATATAAAAAGTGTTGCTGCAGTTACCTGTAAGTTTATACTGGCAATCTCACTTTAATTGGCACACTTGGGGCAATGGACTCTTCTAGTAGATGTTGTCCTGCTGTATTACTGTAGGAACAAAAATAGGCAGGGAAAAAAGAAACGCTCCCCAATCTTCCCCCCACGTGGCCTGCCAAATCTCTTTTTGTGCTTCCAGATAGCCCTGTTAATTTCCAGAAGTTGTCTATCATGACCTGACTAGAAGGCTTATTGCAATGGAGTGGAGTGCTTGGGTCCCTGCTGTGTAAGTAGCTTTTGTTTTAATAGTTTAGTATAAAAACCTTAAAGAAAGCATAATTCATGTTATCTAGGGAACCAGTAAAAGGACTGCACACACTTAAATCTCTGGCATTCTTTAGTCTAAGAAAATGATACCTAGCAGGGATGTGAACTTCAGATCTCTTGCCTACTTCAAGTAAAATAGCATGATCATTCTAGGCTGGGGGCAGATTAACTCCTGCTCATAATAACAGGTAAATTACTATTCTTGCTAACAATCTGTTGTGGGTTTTTTTAGTATTTTTTTTCTCCCTGAAATTAATTAAGATGCTTTTGAGTCTGTCTGCCCAAAAATTGCAGTAAGGGTAAGCCTCAGAGCTAACAAATGGCTTGAGGACTGATAGAGTAGTTGACAGAAGCTTAATTGAAATTAGCTCTTATTCTCTTACATATGAAAGTTGTTGGGTGTTTTTTTTTCACATTCGAGTTTCCAGATGACCAAAAGTTAGGTTAGAAAACAACCCAGACTTTTTTGTTTTCTTTTGAAGTAAACATCTGCATAATCTTTAGTTCCCCTAATCAGACACACAATTGTCCAGTTTGTGGTTCATGTCCCATTAAGGTATTATGCACAGGTGACAATAAAGTCTGGAGCTTCACTGTAAATAGTCAGCTTGGCAATGGACAAATGTTTTATAAACTTTTTGTAGTTCATTAAGACACCTGATGTTACTACATGAAAGCTAAAGTTCAATAAGAAAATTCTGCCTTCAGGTCTCAGTGTACGTTTCTGTGTCCTTGAAGCATGGTAGACACCTTGGCATAACGTAGCAGCACATAATGGTTTGTGGGTTTTGAAAAGGTGCAGGCCATATTGTGCTGCCTCAAAAATACAAGGATTTCATCACCCTGAAGAGACATACCACTTATGAATTAGTCAATCTTGTGATGCTGATGTCTGTCATACTTTAGCAGCACGTAAATATTGGTGTTAAGACTGTAAATATCTCCAGTATTAACTGTGCTGCTGAAGTAAGGCTAGCCACTTCTGCACGCGAGTCGTGGAACAGGACATTGCATGTATTTCCTATGCCCTTTTGTTGCTATAAATTTGTATATTGTTTTTATATGAACACTTTCTTAGCTTTTTTTGTATTTTCATTTATTTAGAAACTATATTTAGAACTTCATAGTATCTGATGGTAAATATAGAATAGACATATATATAAAATTTTGCTTTGGTTTATGTGAAAACTGAACTTTTTAAAGGAGCCATCTCAAGCTACACCTGTCTAACAATGCTTTGGTAAGTGTGTTTGTTTATATATTTAAAAACTATAAAAATTATGTTACTTTAATTGTCAGTATTTCTTTATTAAAGCTCTTAAAACTGTGTTCATTTTTGCAACCTTTTCTAAATTAGTGGAACTGGGAAGTTTTGGTCAGGCTTTTAGCAAAGAGAACTCATAAAGAAAAACTGCCTTCCAATTTTCTTAACAAAACTTATTAAACACTTCATTTCTTAAACCACTAGGCTATAGACAGGTAACAGTTTTATGGTTAGAAGTTTAAACTGTGCATCTGACTGTGAATTTACTAATTTTTTTCTCATCTTCCACTAAGATCTTTCTCTTGCAGGAGAATCTTTCATTGAGATGATTGAAATTGCTGCAGTGAGAATGGAAATTACTTGGGCTCCTTTCCTTTTAAAAGCTGCATGCAAGAACTGTGTGGTGAGTCAAATGTAGACTAATGGTTATGTAAATGTCACTAATTTTAGATACAGATCTGAAAGTGTGTTTCCTTTTAAGATTTTATTTTCTTCACTATCATGACTCAGTATCACTTGCTAATCTAATTTTATTAGCCCTGTTGTATTTTACCATTTAAAATACACATACCTTATTCAAATAAGTGTTCACAGAGTCAAGTTAATATATCATATAGATGTTTTAAAAGGAGGAAAAAAGCTTATCTGCACTGGAGATTTGTTTTGATTTTAGCCTTCACAGGCCTGCTACTGGTGCAGTTGCATAGGTACAAACATGGTGTAGATGAATATGAATCCAAGTTGTTATAATTCATAAGTTTGCATTATTTGACCATATTTCAGACTGGTAAAAATCACACTGTCTTTGTCTACTACTGCTATGGATTTGAACTGGTAAAATAATTAATGGCTAAAATTTCCGATTTAGTTCAGACCTGAGCAGTTCTCAGTAGCAAAGATATGCAGAATTAGATAGCCTACAGCTTTTCATAAAGAACACTTCTGTGTGCACGTTTACCTACTGCAGGTCTCTTAAGATACATGACCAAGATGAAGTTGACTACTTAGAAAAAATATCCTATCTGACTCAAAGTTGGATAGCTTTCTCATTGAGTTTCTTCAAGTAGCACTATGTCGTATTTGCTTATTTGTAACTTGCTTAATATTAAAGACCTGCACATACATTTCAGCCATTTGAAGACTTGAAAATGCATGGAAAGACCAAAATCCGGGAATTATAAAAGAAAAATGTTATTCTTCCACTATGCCACTTCCCTTAAAGGTCACTGATTTTTTCAGCGTGCTGCAGACTGGTGCCTGCAGCGGGCTATCCATCCAGTTGCTCTTGTAGAGCTAGTATTTTAATGTACCCAGGATTTTTCCCAGGGACTTCTATGAGTAGATGTGAATCTAAAAAGCTGCTCAGAGACTTGAGAGCACAGAACAAGTAAATCTGTTTGCATGGCTTTGTCAAAGTCCAGTGGCCAAACCGTTTGTTCCTGACGACTTCATTGTGCTCGTGTTGGCCTTTATGCGAAGAGTGAAACAGACTGTGCTTCCTTCTGGTTCACCATGCAAACTCCTATCACTGGCACAAGGGCAGGAAATAGCAGGGAGCAGGAAGAAGCAGAAGGGCAAAGGTTGGACCGCCTTGTTTGATGGCCCTAGCGGCTTAGAATAGTTCAGTGACATGGTGAAAACACAGTTTGAGCATTTGCAGAACCAGAGTTCAACTGAGGAACCAAAGTTCTTGTCTGAATTAAGAAAACTACTTCAAGTGCTTGTGAAAGCCTACTCAAATGATTCAATTCCTAAACCTTTGAAAAGGATGTTACATTTCTCGCAGGTGGCTTAATATTATCAGTTACATTTTCCAGAGGTTTGCCTGTATGGGTGGTGCCATAGGCTGTGGCTGGATCGAACTCACTTTGTGTTGCACCTCTGGGGTCCTAAGGGCTGTGCCTGATGTAAGAAAGGAAGGCTCTCTGTTTTCAATTCAGGTGCTTATTTTCTGCTAGGCTTAGGAACTGTATGGGGAAAAGGTACACAGCTTTGTATGGGGGAAAGATGCTTAATTCACATAAAAGGGAAAGAAAAGATAGGCCTGCTTGAAAATAAGCTGAGACTAATAGCTCTATATGAGTGAAGACAACTCAGGTGTGAAGAGCATGTCTAAAAATGCGATGTTAAAAGGTTGGAGCTGAGAAAAGATACGGGAAGGACAGATCTGATGAACTGGAAAATCAGAAGGATTGAAATACGTTGGGCAAAGATTTGGGAGTTTGTTTTTTGAAATTGGAAGAAGCAGCAGCCGGACCGAAGGGATCTGGCTTGAGGCAAAGAGAACGAGTCAGGCTTGGGGAAAGGGGCTTGCACTCCTCAGATCATTCCTAACATTCACTGGAGTGCTCTGCACTTCACATCCAGAAGGGAATGCAGACTGTTAAGTAGTAGCTTTTGCTGTCATACGGGAAATCATCTCATCATATTCCACAGAGAAGAGGGCAAGCCTATTAGTACCCTTAGCTACTTCATGGATTTTGGTCCTGAAAAGAAATCCCAAAATAAGAGTAGTTGATGTCATAAGAGAGATCCCTAGCTCAAACAGGGTCAGGCAGAGCTGTTTCTTTAGGGCTATGTCCTGTCAATTTTGAATATATTCAAGGATAGGGACTCTGCAGCCTGTCCTGTTCAGCTAGAATTTCATGCAGTTCATTTCTTACCTGTTGCCTCTTGTCCTGTCTCTGGACACAACTGAGAAGAGCCTGGCTATGTCTTCTCTTCTCTCCCGTACCACCCCCCCCCACCAGCAGGCATTTAGAAACATTGCTGAGATCACACGAACACAAGCCTTTTCTTCTCCAGGCTGGAGTCTCAGCTCGCTCAGCCCTTCCTCATGTGAAAGATTCTTCAGTTCTCTCATCGTCTTTGTGGAAGTAAATAAAATGCTTCGTCTAATAAGGGGAATTAGAATTCAAAGGAGGAAATGGTTTTGTGGGGGGAAAAAAACAAAACACAAGCTAATAACTGTAAAAAGAACATGAAGATCACAAAATGAAACACTAAGAAGTTAGATAACTCCTGCTTTAAGATTCTGCAATCTTCATTTGCCCCCTTGTGTCAGTGTACTATGAAGCAATCTTGGTGATCACACAGAATATTTAATCTATTGGTAGGATCGGCCAGGTGCGGTGCTGGGCCAGGGAAGATGTTTGTGGGCTGTGCAAGCAAGAAGCCTGATTTTTGCTATGGGTGCTGCAAAAATTAGTAAAAAAATCTGTAGGCAATGGAACAAATGGCTGCAAGGAGAGGAAACCATAACCATGCCTTCATGGTTATGTCAGGTGAGAATTCCTAAGAATTGAATGTGATGTTTACTTTTCTGCCTTTCTTCTCACATGATGCTGGACAAGTTACCAGGCCATTGTTTCTGTAGTGCTTATATTGTGCTTTGCTTGAGAGGTGTCTGATTCAAGACTCTCACGTCTGAAAGAAACAGTGGTGGCTCACGTTGCTAGCTGAGCTTCTTCAGAGTTGTCATTTGAATTAAAACACTGTGTGAAGTTATGTCTGCTGACAGTCTCCTGTCTTCTTAAAGGGTACCTCAAACTGTTGCATACTATGGTAGTTTCTACACGTCCGTGTGACATTTAAAATAGGGGTAATGGACACATCCCTTGAAGGGCTGTTGGCTACTTTTGTTTAGTAGCTGTACTACAGTAATGCATTTCCTCATGGAATTTTCTGTGGCATTTATTAATTCTGATTCCGGAGGAAGAGGTGAGTACTGTGCATCTTTTGAAGACCAGAGCTGCAATCAACTTTCTTTGCTACTGGTTCAGGCTGGGAAGCAGAGTTTCCATGCTGTTTATTCATAGTCTATTTCTGTAGTCCTGTGAACTCCAAAATACTCTGATTTGTGTCCTGTCTTGTCACTGATGCGTTTTGCAAATACAGCTATTATTATTAAACATTTGTGTGTGCCATTTTTTGAATGTTGTTTTTGTAAGTAAGATCGTCAACACTCTGCAAAATCTTCTGTACACTAAAGGTAATGTATGTGTTTGAACTTCAGCATGTTTGACAATAAATTCACCTGTGAAGATCTATTTTCCAGAAAGAATGAACTAGTTAAATTGTAACAATTTCTTAATGTACAGTGGTAAGCACTGCATCTCTAAAAATGTAAAGTGACTTATGCCTACGTATTTAGGACTTCCACAGCCATTTTCTTCAAATTGCAAAGACCGTTTTCTTGGTACTGGCTATGGTACTACACTTTGCTAAGTGAGAGTGGTCTGTACTAGAAATTTGGATACGGTGATCTGAAAATGTTCCAGCTTTTCCCTTAGTCATAGTATTTTGTTAAGTATTGGGGAAAGTCTCTTCTAATCAGGTAGCAATATTAGCAGTAATGGTTGAAATTTGAAGTGTTTGGACTCCCTTTATCTTCATCACAACCTACTGTCACAGAGGTCACAAGAAATGATAGAAATATATCCAAAGTGGTGAGCTGCTATTTTACCAGCTTAACAGCAGCAGCAATTCTTCATGTAAAAAACAAACAAAACGTGTAAAATGTATTTGAAGGAAAACGTATGTCTGTGATATATGCAAATCTCCTTTCTAAGGTGGCAGTTTTAAGTGTGCATCAGAATAAAATATTTAACTATAAAGAGAAATAAGAAAAAATAATGGAAACATGCAATGGCATGAGTAGCATTGCTCATCTTTCTGTGAGGGGGATAATAATCATTGTAGTACTTCTTTATCACTCTTAATTATTTCTGTTAGAAATTATTTAATGGTCATCAGGTGCAAATCTTATTTTGTTCCACATTTTATTCACTTATGATAGCTCTGTATTTGTTAATAAATAAATTAAATTTATCTTATATTGCTTCTGCCTCTTAATGTAAAATTAAAACCTTATGTTCAAAAGTTCTGAAATTAACATATTAATTATAGCAGCATTTATCCAGTTTGTATCTTCAATCTAAAGTATACGGTGCTGAGTAGGTAAAGGCTTAGTTTCTCTTGAGAGATGGGAACAATATTTTCATAGTGTTTTCTTCTGCTGTTTATAGCCAAAGGAGTCAGACATGGGTAGAAAGCTTCACATTTCCCTACGTTTCTGCAGGGCAAGCATGTGGCTTTATTGCCCGTAAAAGAACCTTCTGTCAGCAGCTTTTACACTTTTAAGTGGTTTTAAAAGTAAAACATTTTGGAATCTCTCAACAAATACTCAAAAAAACCTTTAAGTATTATAAAATTTGAAGTATATAAGGCATAAATTATAGCATATAAAGTCTCAAATGTATAAATTTTTAAATAAAGGCAAAGGAAGCGCTTCAGGGGTTATATTATTCGACCAGCTAGAATAGTCAACAATAATATAAGACTATGGTTCTACAGCCTTGTGATTCTTGAGCCAGACAAGTTTGTGAATGAGAGTCTTCTTTTTTCCTTCACTATTACCCTGGCTCTGATATTTCCTTGGTGGTTTCACTGAATGACTGTAGGTTAGTTTTTGGTAAGCTCAGCCAGCTGAATCTGCTTGCTTTACGTAAGCAACAGTGCCGGCACCAAGAAAAGTACCCTTCGCTCCTGAGACTGGCACTCCAGTTTTAGAGTTCATTTCCATTGCTTAAATTTCTGTAAGGAGTATTCAGGGCCTTCTTCTTCCTTCCTTGGCACTACTACAGGCAGACTTTGCCTATCTGCTCCTTAAATCGGTATCAAAGGGTCTAAAAACATCTTGGTCTATCTGTTTTCTTGTACAGAAGATTGGTATCAACATATGAAACCAGCACAAAAATGCTCATATAGCTATAGCTCCTTAGCATACGGAAGCAGCTGTGATACACCTTTCCTGTTATCACGACAATGTGACAGTCTCCCTCTTTTCCAACGAGCAGTATCTGTTACTTTCAGACACATCAATAAATTCATTAAAGCTATATTATCCATCTATAATGGAACTTCCAGATCAAAAATACGAGATTTCCAGTAGTATAAGACAAAGATGGACAAGAGCTCTAATGTTTTGGAGAGATGAAATCTGTTAAATGACTTGTGCTTCAACCAATTTTAGGAAGTGTGCATGAATGGTAGGTTGTACAGTCAGAAAAAGGATTTCACTGCAGATTTGATAACATCGTGTAGCCAGACAGCCCCCTGTTGGTTGTATTGTTGTGGAGGTTCTAGAAAGGAATTGTGCTTGAATGCAGCTGTTCATTGCACTCAGCAAGCAATTTTTTTCAATCCCATATCACAAGTAGAGAAAGTGGAGGGAGAAGAAAGATGTGCATGCTTGTAAAAACTACCTTTGCATCAAGTTTTATCTCTTGTGTGTGAGAAATGCTAAAGCTTGGTTTTCTAGAGTGTCTACACACAGTTTCTTAACGCCTTTATAGAAGCTTATTTTTAAATTGCTGGAGTAAAAATGTAGAGCAGTACTTCGTCTTTGCGATAAAACTTAAGACTAGCATGCTTTAATATCACATTTACAGCCTGACTAATGGAAAGTATTTAGATAGACCCAAGAATGCAGGGTTTTAAAACATAAAAGTTTGTAAGCTGGCAGTGAACTAGCCAGGTACAGCCTTATTTAATGACTGAGACTCTCTTGCAGGCACATCTATGAGAGCTTCTGCTGTTTAACAAGGTACAGTTTTACCAAGAGGCCTGGGGTTTTTTTAATCACATTTGCTTTGCCTTAAAATGTTTTTTATATGTGTTTTAAGTTGCTACCTATGCAATTAGCTGCGTACTTCCAGTTTGTGTTTTCCAGCAATTGCAGGACACTTATTAGGCATTTTGGCTTTTATTTTTTCCCAAGTGTTTGTAAAGAGAACCTAAAATCTCCCTTGTAATGGTCACGGTATATACATGTAGAGATGGAATGCTGTAGGAACTGTATGAAATGTAGTACTGGGTGACACAAGTATTCCAGAAAGAACTCTGTCACAGAGGCGCAGGACCTTCTGCTCTGAGATAAACAATACAGAGCTTCTCTCTTTCTGCATCAGGTATTCCCAAGGTTATAACACCTCATCTTCATTTAAGGAATTGGATTTGTGGCTGAAAATCCATAGCTGCAACAGTGCTAGAGAAACTGATGTGACAATTCGTTTTCTACTACAGCACAGAAGACTAGCATGATGCCAAGAAAGCCAGAGTGCTTAAGGACTTTTTCTCACTCTTAGAACACATTAAAAGAATCAGTGATCAGACATCTTGGAACAGCTGGCAAGAAACAAGAGGGTAAGGCTATATGCTGTGATTGGAAAGGGGGAATGGGAAAGCTGGGGACAGAACAAAGAGCTGGTTTAAAATTGTCACGACTTGCTAAAATCCCTCAGAAGAGTTTTAAGAAACTAGCTGAAACAATCTCAAGCAAGGGGACTCTTCCACAAAACAGAAAAGCCAGGTTTCAGAAGCCTGAGGAGATTCAAGTTCACATCTCCTGCTTCTGAAAACATACCTAGTGGAAGTTGCCCACAGATGTTCCCCATCTTTCTTGTTAAATCAAGGATATGTGCAAAAAAGTCACAAAACTATTTTGTTCAAAGGTTGTTGGCAGTGATAACTATTGCTGTTAGCAGATGAAAGCAAGCTGCAGGTAGGATTTCAAAGGGTAATGGAACTTGCTTTTATTGGACTAACTGTGCAGTTCCTTGCATGTTCCATATTCTTTTCCTAAGATGTTTCCTGGTAAAGCGAGCATACAATAAATATAAGTACCCATTAAAGCACACTAAAGGAATACCTTATGTTTCCAGCAGATGAACACTGAGATAACGAAGTATTTGTGAATCGCATCACAGTCCTCTATTATGCCAAAGTTCTGGGTTTCGTTGCTGAAGAGAGTACCAGTAAAGGTGGCTTTAAACTGCTTTATGCTCCTGCATTCTCTAAATCTGCTGAAGATGGAAAGCAGGGAGCAGCATTAAAGAACTTCATGGCAGTTCAGCAATCAGCAAGGGGATTCACCTCTTCCCTCCTGCAATCTACCCTCAAACTGCTTTCTTCTTTCTGTGTTTGAAGCAGCTTTTTGAGTCTTTGGGTTTCAGGAGTTTTTTGGTTTGGTTTGGGTTTTTTTCATGGAAGAGTTTAGAATCCCCCTCATAAATTAGCAGCATAGGTAAGAGCCTGTTATAGGTTGAAGAATATTCAAATAACTTATCCTGTTCAGAAAAATTAAAATATTCGTCCTCATCTGAGGAGTGGTTACTTACTCCATTCCCAAATTAGGATTAATCTTCAGGACTTCCTCATGGTTCTTGGAGTATCTTTAATTTTTAGTTGGTTGAAGCAATTCTAGTCATTTAGAACATACAGATAACTTGCAGAGCTGTTATATTGTGATCCCATTATTTTATGCTTATTCAGGCATAAAGTAAGTGGCCTGAGAAAAGCACTGCCTTTTGCAATGAATGTATCTCAGTTTCCTCTAAAACTGCAGGTTTTTATCTTTAGCTGTGAACAATTGTCCAGAGTAGTGGAGATTTTCAATTGTAATTGACAGGATCCTAACTGTATCTCTAGATTTTTTCATGTTTACTGCAGGATTCTTTTAAAATCAGCACCTGGTCCTGGTGATTTACAGTGTTTGAGTTTCTCAGGCTTTCAATAGGCTCTTCTTTTGAGACATCTAGGCCTGGGGAAACTACTGTGAATCCCCGTAAGGCACGTCCTTGAGATAGGAATTTCTCTGTCACCCTTTATGTTAAAATCAAATAATTTATATTGAGTTTCTTTACCTGTGCCACTTTCTTTCATCTGCTTCTGGATATTACATAGACATAACAAAAAATAAAATCCTCCTGAATTCTAATATCTTTAAGAATACTTGTAATTCTTCTCTGTGTGTGTTGTGCATTGATACAGGGGCGCTGCTTGCAGCCATTGGTACCTGTGAGTCTGGTGCTCTTGAACAGCAGAACATTGTTCAGCAGCACCTGTGAAAGCAATAACTGCATTTCTTTGTGCAACAGCGGTGTTAATTAATCCCCTCATTCTTCAGACTACCAGTGGCTACAAAGAGCTTTTCATTAGCCAATGATAGTAGTAATTTTATTTTTCACTAATCTTCATTAGTTTTTTCTTACTTTACTTTCTTACTTGTTTATATTAACACTCAAATAACTGTTACTATGTGGTTCAGTTAAGAAACTGTAGCATTTCTGGTTTGTTGGGTTTGAGCCTTTTTCCCTTTGGCTGGAGAAATTGCTTCAGCCTAGGGAGAATTCCATGTCTGTGCATACCCCATGGAATGAGCACGACCTCCCCAGCATTCAGACACTTGTTGTGTAATGTAGTGGTGTCATTAAAGACTGTCTACATAAGATGCACTTTACTTGACTTGATGAGCATCACATGAATCTTCTAAGAAGGCTGAGCAAGCAAAACATCTTGCCTCAAGATGTCACAAGTGATACAGGCACCTGGCCTCTGGTTCTAGTTTGCCTGAGCAGAAACAAGACTTGAGAAAGACCAGAGCTCTTTTGCTTTTCTAACTTCTTGTCCTAGGCTGTCAGCAAGTCTCCTAACAAGGCTAGACCTTGATTAGATGGAGACAAGGAACAGAACATTTGCAAAACAGATCCTGATTTTATCCTACATAAATTCTTCTGAAGAAGTTAAACACAGCTTAGACCTGGGAACACCAGGCAGTCGAATGATGCAGAGTTGGAATTTTCGTGATACATGGTCTACAGTTCTTGGATTCCTTGGCAGCCATAAGTCTAGAGAAATTAACAGTAACAATGTGGCACCAAAATTAATTATAGCAAGGTTGAATCACCTTTGAATCCTTGAGCTTCATCAGAGAAATCCAGCTTCTCACTGTCAAATCAGGCTCAGAATCACCGCTCATAAACTTCAGTGGGTGTCTGGCCTTCAGTAATGATTCAAACATTCTCTACTCTGCTGGTACTGAGAGATCATTTTTTTTAAGTTTCAAGCATCCTGTAGGACTAGTTCCATATAAAATACTCCTGTGCTTAGTCAGAACCAGAAGAGGACTGAAATGTTCCTCTGTACAGTTACGTTTAGCTGGACATCCTACACCAGTAGAGAGGTAGGTGTGGTTCACACTAGGGCAGCTTATAGAGATGGGAACTTCCTGTATTTTTCAGCATCTCACAGATTCAGAAGCATTGAGGTTGGAAAAGACCTCCAAGATCTCAAGTCCAACCATTAACCCAGCACCACCATGTTCACCACTAAACCATATCCCCAAGTGCCACACCCACGTGCCTTTTGAACTTTCTCAGGATGGTGATTTCACCACCTCCCTGGGCAGCCTGCTCTAATGCCTAACCACCCTTTCAGTGAAGAAAGTTTTCCTACTATCCAATCTAAACCTACGCTAGCACAACTTGAGACCATTTCCTCTCACCTTGTCACTTGTTATCTGGGAGAAAAGACTGACACCCACCTTGCTCCAACATCCTTTTAGGTAATTGCAGAGAGCTTGTTTGTTGTTCCAGGGAACAAGTGACAGGATGAGAGGAAATGGCCTCAAACTGTACCAAGGGAGGTTTAGGTTGGACAGTAGGAGGAATTTCTTCTCAGAAAGGGTGATTAGATATTGGAATGGGCTGCCCAGGGTGGTGGTGGAGTCACCGTCCCTGGAGGTGTTTAAGAAAAGATTGGATGTGGCACTTGGTTCCGTGGTCCAGTTGACAAGGTGATGTTCAGTTGGTCACAGGTTGGACTCGATCTCAGAGGTCTTTCCCAAGCTAATTGATTCTGTGAAAGCTGCCTCCAATGACAGCAAATATTGACACCTAGAGCAAAAATATGCTGAAGTTTTATCTCTGCTGCAGAAAGAATTACCTTCTGAAAAATGAGGGTCTCAAATAGAGTCTTATTAGTTAATATTACAAATGCTAATTTGAAATGGTAAGAATTGCCACAGACATCTAGAAAGGAATTTAGATATGGCGCAGTAAAGAGTAGCGACGTTTCCAGAGACAGACATCTTTATAAAAAGTATTTCTTTATGGGTTTTCTGAAGCACAAGGAGCTATTCAATGCTTTGCGTTCTCTTTGTATAGACAGGGTTGTACACACTCTTCTTAGATCCCCAAGACAAGTGAACACCAGTTGCCAAGTACAGGCGTCAAAAGAGCATAGGCTTTCCAACCCTGCAGACCTACATGCCCTCCAGCAAAGCAGCACAAGACTTAAAGAGGAAAAAAAAAGACAACTTCCTCGTGTGTGGCAGTTCACCTGCTTCTTTCATCCACGTGGCAGCGTCCAACTGTTCGCTCCAGAACATTCGGAATGTTTTTTAAGTTGTACCTCTTCCTTTCAAGCACTGAAGTGGTTTTATAATATGTTAAAGCCTACCAACTGTCACAGAGATTTGCGTATTCTATTTTAGTCACTCCTTGACTGCTTTTGGTCACAAGGTATTTTATGAGAGCATGTTAGATCATTAGTAACACTGCTTCTTTTCCTATGGAAAAGAGATGCCCTTTTTATCTCTTAAAAAGGGAAGGGCAAAGGTGGTAGTGACCCAATTCCAGTAGAGTATTCACTTTGGCTGTCCCAGATCTCAAGAGATGTAAATACGTACAGCTGAAAGATCAGATACAGAGAAACGTTTTCAGCCAGCAGTTTATCACTACCGAGTTAGAAAGCCCTGAGAGCTCTGAGCTTTCGAAACAGTTATTTCCACACTGTTACCCACCCTGCCTGAAGGAACTGTGTGGTTTTTCTAGCAGGCGTCATTGCCTCCAGTATAAGACCTGCCTGCTTGTCACTGCCTGTTCCAGAAGAACAAAAACCCACATATGCATGCATGTCCCAAACACTCCAAAAGTGATCTAAGAACTGTCATTACATCCTTCACTCATGGCTTTATCTTGGTCCTGAGGGTAGACAAGAAGTCAGCATAAATCCTTCCACAGAACAGAGATGATCCAAACCATAGCAGTCTGATGTTCCATTAGCCTTCTATGACTTTGCATAACATTCAGCTTTTCTATTCAATCTCAGAAGCCCACTGAGAGCATGGATCATGGGTCAGAGGGTGGTGAGGCACTGGCACAGGTTGCCCAGACAAGCTGTGGAAGGCCCATCCCTGGAACTGTTCAAGAGCAGGTTGGATGGGGCTTGAAGCAACCTGGTGTAGTGGAAAGTGTCCCTGCCCATGGCAGGAGGGTTGGAACCATGGCAGGAGGGTTGGAACCAGAGGATCTTTGAGGTCCCTTCCAACCCAAATCATTCTGTGATTTTATGGGTCAAACTTTCAATAGCTTAGCACAAGACAATGCTACAGCACAGCTTATGAAGGTAAACGATAGCAAACAGAGGAGTCTCACTTCAAGTGTTCCTGTGCCTGCTAGGGCATTTTCCAGCCAAGTTCTGCAGGGAGTCTCCAAAAGATGAGTCTTGCAAAAAGATGATTGTTTGCCCATCATTTTTCCAACGTGTATTCATAGAGATTTTGGGACTGCATGTGAAGTCTGGACTGCACAATCGTCAAAGAAATCTTATAAGAACAGAAAGCAGTTTTAGCCTAACCAGTGATGGAAGAAGCTTTTGTTACATCAAGGGCCATGCAGATACAATTTTTCATTTACATTCTTGCCATGGCCATATTTAAGCTATTAATGTGTTCTAGGGATCCACAGTTTACTGAGCCATCTTCAGAAGATAATGTTTTGAACAACTACAGGTAGCAAAGGAATATTATATGGCTTAAGGATAGAATTGCAAATGGAGAAAACAAAAGGTAAACCAGTCTGTTCCAGGAGATGCATTTCCACTTTATGGGAAATTAGTAATTTCCTGATAGGGTTAGTGCTCACCACAGGGCAACTGGCATTGAAACGAAGGCCACCAACAGGACATATCCATTAAGTATCCAGGAGGCTTATCACCCTAGCACTAGCAAAAGAGTGCTGTTATTCTGATCTTCAAGGTCTGTCTATTTGACCTCCAAAAGCTCAGCTTCTGTTTCCCCATGTGAGGTATCAACATGACTAATCTTAACTGATGTCTGGATCCTGCAATGTTTCACTTCACAGCACGTATGCAGAAATTACCTCCCAGAGAGAAATTTTCTTCTTCAGGTATGCGAACTATCACTGGAAGATATTCTACAGATGCATTAACCTAACACATTGGAAAAAAATAAACCATCCCTGTAGTCTCATGAACATTTAAGTCTCCTGTCCAGGTTATTCTGTGCCATTTCCAGGCTTGTATTGCAGCTATTACCCACCCATTTGTTCGCCCCTGTGAGATTTGCTTTTCCTTGTCCAGTGGCATTGAAATTTCTGGCAGCTCTGTCCTCTCCTCAGTACAGTAAGTTGTATCTGTTTGGTCCCACAAAGGCCATGACTCTTTCCAGCCTAATTTTATTCCTTAACTTCCTCTCTGTAATGGGAAAGAAGTCAGTTTGCCGCCTTCTGTGGATCTCTGCCTGCCCTTACCACGTAGCCCCTTCCTCTGTTCCACCATGACCCGGCTGAGGAACGGGCTGAAGACATAGTAAAAACACAAAGATTAAAGGATAGAAGGATCAGCATGCCTTCTGTTTATTGTTGAATACAACGTTGTAAATAAACCGGTATGTCAGCAATTATTTTATTACTCAGTTTAGATATCACTGGGGAACAAAAACAAAAACCATAAACCAGCCTTTTCAGAAGGCCCTCAATGAAAGCTGCAAACTGCCTTTGAAATTCAAAGAAAACTCAGTTCCTGACTCCAAAGTACTAGTAAAACCCCAGACTTGATGTTTCCAATCTATTGCCTTTTTTTTTTTCCAATGGAGAATCAGGATGGAACAATGTTGCAATGTTTAATTCTTCGCAGTTTCAGCAAGCACTCAGCTGACTGCTGTAACAGTAACTTGCTTAGAAAGCAAAGCCCTAAATTAATTTTCTACAGCAGACTTGTACACATTACTGTTTCCAACCTTTAGGGCTACATTCATCATCCTTCTGACCAGAAAGAAGTCACCAATTATTGAACCATTCCATTAGAATGAAAACATAGTAGAAATGGAGGAAGGATTCTTGGAAAAATTTACACATCGGATCACACTTCAGGGGGTTATTTCAGCAGAAGCTACATGATGGTCTAGAAAACTGA
>VZTA01025639.1:35731-51791 GCA_013398855.1 Mohoua ochrocephala
TTTTTTTAAATAGAAGTCAGATTTATTTATATTTTATATGATGACTAGTGATTTACATCTCACCCACCCATTTGAGAATATTCAGGGCTCCAGGCATGTCTCCAGCCAGAACCAGACTATTCAAATCATTGTTGGTCCATCCATTTACTAGTTACAACAAGGCCTTCTGTGACTAATTATGGCCTGACTGCAGCAGGAGAGGCAGCTTCAAAGAATGAGAATCTTCAGACACACTAGCAGTTCCCTTGGTTCCCAAATTCTTTATTTATGTGGATTACATTGAGTTGACAGATTTAACTGGGCTGTTGAAGATATGGTCAAAGCAGCAGAGTCACTCCCTTCCCTTTTATTGTCTTCTGAAGACATAACAGTCATATGCATCTGTCACTAGAGAGAGGAAGTTCTCCATCACTGGACTTCATTTGGGGTTTTATAGGCTGTTTCAGTAGCATTTGGGAATAGATCAATATAATATTTGGTAGGGAGTTGTATTTCTTCATGATGCACTGTAAATCTTTTATTGAAGATACTCCCACTGTTTATTGTTGAAAATCGATAAAAATAAACCTTGTAAAGTTAAAGCCTGGAAATGGTTCAGCACAAATCAGAGGGAAGGAGTAAGAGCCAATGAGCCTCCCTCCTCTTCTTGGATAATTCCCAGCTTGTTTCTCAATGAATATTCAGTAACACTTTCCAGCAATCTGGGAACAAAGTTTTTTTTTTTTTTTAAAAAGTATTTAAAGTTATGAACGCTTCATTGTGAACTCAAACAGGACTTTTGATCCACTCTGGTGGCTTTCTGGTACTGAATTCAGCTGTGGGTCAAAACAAAGTATCACCCAGATTGTGTTGGATATACCTGAGGCTTACCCACTCAAGAGACTGACAAAAGCACATCAGCCTTGCTCAGGTCAGATTAAAGGAGTTATTTTTGAGCACTTGAAAGCTGGAAACCAACCAAAATAGGTAGAAACTGGGAAGAGCTCACTGGGCAGAAAAGTTTCTCCGAAGTTAACAGAAGTTACTATGACTGGGCATGATGCAGTTACTCCAGCATCACTGTTTTGCCCTATGGCTATTAATTCCTCATGTACAGCATCGTAGGGAGGATCTTCTACTACTTCCATGAAATCAAATTACAAAGGTAAGTGAAAAATGGTTTGGAATTATCTAGTAAAGGGGAAAACTTCTCAGTACTATGGCCAGGGCAAAGAGATCAGTCTTAGTCTAAATAGTATCTTAGTCTATTGTATCAATTTCTAGAGCTTTATTTAATCATTTATACAATCACGAGTGCTGACTGCAGAACCTCTAAGAATGCAGTGACTGCACTTGCCAAAGAAACAAAACCCCTCATGAGCTGTCATCGAAATCAATACCCAAAGAACAAGAAGGTATTTCACAATAGACTCTGTCCTTCCTGGTATCAGCAGGCTACTGAACAATTCGAGTGGTAAATAAATGACATGTCCCCAAAAGAGGTAAGAACGACACAAGAGAGTCTTCCCAGTGTGTGGAGTCTTCTCCAGAAGGAGGAGGCAAAAAGTTACTTAAAAGCCCAAAAGTGTAACCCACCAGAAAAGGAAGTCAACACTATGCAAGAACAGGGGGATGGAAAAAGTGTGTGGTACGGCTATCCTACTTTTGCCAACTTTTTCCAAGAGAATTCCTTTTTTTTCCTATGAAGATGCAAAATTTGCTGATTTCAGCTGTATTTCTCTTGAGAAAGTTGGCAATGACTTGAAGAAGTGGATTATGTCAGGGATAACAAATTACTTCATTGGAAAATAAAAGCCTAAATGTCTCAAAATCCCATTCCCATTGAATAAAAAATAGAGCTAGATGTGAGCAATCAGAGTTTCTGGTTCTGTTGCATGTAAAAGCACGACCAAGTCACCTACAACACGTTGCTAGTCTAGCAGAGATTGTGTTGTGAGATACCAGAGTTGAATTGCCTGCCAAGGTTTGGGTGGAAGTACTCAGTTTAGCACATAATCTGGTTTTGACGAAGCAGCTTTTAAAATCACTCAGACTCCTAGTTCCCATCAGCCAAATTCACTTGTACAGCTGTTCCCTTCTGTGTGAACAACTCTGCTGAGCATACACCACACAGTCTGCTCCGTGCTGCATCCCTGCTTGTTTGGGGCTTCAGAAGGGAAGGTGCAGTAAAAACATTGGCCGCTACTTCTGAATTCCTGCCTTGGTGCCTGCAGGTTACACTGCGCACCGCTCCAAAGAGGGCACAGAAATTGCCATCCTGGCTCAGCAACACTTTACAGCAGCATAAATTACCTTGCGAGGTGGAGGCCAGATGAAGATCCTCCTAGTAAATCAATGCTATTTTTATATTAATTTGTCTGCAAATGAACATAATTTCACCCCTTCCTCCATAATTACTGCTATTTAATTGTAGCTTGAAGCTACACAACACCTGTAGCTCTACCATCACTGCTTCCTTTTTCTGTGTAAAGAAATCCAGGAAGGTGCTCTCCTTGAAGAAGCAGCTTCAATTAAATTAATTAATTCAATTAATCTTCCAATTAAGTTATGGTTATCCTACTGGTATCAGTCAGACACTTTCAACAGATTTCTATCAGGTTGTTCACACACGTGCTCTCAAACTTATCTAAGGAACTACCAGTTAAAAAAAAAATAACAACAAAGTGAAAGCATTGTATAAGAGCCTAGTCATGCTCTCTGTAGGCACACAAAGTGACAGAAGGTGACACTTCTCAGTTCAGAGCTAAGTAAGAATAAATGCTAGAAGAACTCTGGGAACACAGGCTTGCTGATAGTCATGTGCTTTGCTTCCAAAAGAAGTGTAGTGTCGCAGCACACTGTTACCCAAGGACGAGGTAAAGCACATATGGTTCTTTACATGACAACAACTTGCGCTGGTATATTTTCCAGAGCCAAATATTGCATTCATAGAATGATGCTGGTGCTAAATAAAAATTAACCCATGACGGGAACCAGAAAGTGTTCAGCCCATCATAAATTGTTACTGAAATGGTTGTATCAAACATTCATTTTGCCAAAGACATGGAACATGGGTGATGGCATAGGTTAAAACTTCAGGGCTCTTTAAAAATTGAAGTATTTCATCTTTCCATTCACTTTATTAAAAAAAAAAGGAATCCAAATTTCAGTTTTCAAAGAGGCTGCTGCAGCAAGGAAAACAAAGTCCCTACTTTTCTGGTAGGTGAAACAGTGTAAATGTTACTATGAGGGCTTCTGAAACTTATCTCAGCTTACATCACTGCTATTGGTGATCATTTAGGGCATAATGTCTAAATACAGCCTTCAAGTCTATTTTTTTAACTTCCTCTGTAAAAAGTTGCATTTTTTGTCTCGTGCTTCACATTATTATTGGCTAGTCTCTCCACCTACAATATCTGCAGTCAATGACTCACCCAATAATCAACATTATAGTTTCCAAACAAGGAGCATTGTCTCTGTAGCACAGCAACTTGTGGGGACAGTCATCCCACACAGCTTAAAAAACCACCCAACAGTAGTCTGACCTCAAAGCCCACCATGATAGGCTTTCTGGCACAGACCTTCACAGAAGGTCTCCACAGAATCATGGAACAGGCCAGGCTGGAAGGGAACTCAAAAGATCATCTGGTCCAGTCTTTCATGTGAAACAGAGCCTCCATGAAATCATTTAGCATCCTCTTCAAAACTTCCAGTGATGGAGACTGCACCACAGCTGTGGGGAGGTTGTTCGGTGAATGATGGTTCTCACTGTAAGCAATATCTTACTTCAAGACAAATATAAACATATTGACATTATTGACAAAAAAATCCCCATTTGAAGTGAAAGCATTCTTACATTTCCTCAACATTTATGACATTACATAACCTGAAAGCAGCTTAGGAGACGTAGTCCCATAATCACATTATTCTCAACCCAAACAGCTCTAGAACAAGCAAAGAGGTCCTCCCTGTTTCTGCTGAACTTCTGAACTTGGGTCAAGCTGAAATGCCCCAGAGCAGTGGCCAAAGGAAAGAGGTGTCCGATAGTGGCACCACCAGTCTGAGAAGATCCGTTTCACTGAAACTCCTTAGGGCAAGAAACAGACAGGTGAGTCCCACCACCCACCCCCATTATCAAGTGCTGCAAATAAAGTCATGCATTCACATTTTAAAACTAATGAAAAGTCAGATCTAATAGGTCAGCCAAGAAAACCCAGAGGGGTTCTCCTGGGCTGTCTGAAGCCTTGGGAAGGTGGTGTTTTATCAACAACAAAATTGAGATGCAAGTAATGAATCCCTGAAGTTATTGCTATCTTCTTTCCCTGCCTTGACAGAAGGACAAAAGATTCTTAATTTATAAAGCTTCATTAACTTCCCTCTCTCAGTACCTGAGCTAATTTTGTTATCTTTACAAAGCTTTGTACAGGACTAACATTCCCAAGGCTTTTAAAGCCACTTCTGCTAAGCCTTCCAACGGTGTTGTACTTAACAAGCACTAAAAAATCCTTTGCACTATTTTGTTTAAAAGTGTACGAACTCTTTCATCTGAAGGACTGTTTATCACATTTTCATCTTTTTATGGTTAAAGCTCTAAAAATTAGCTGACCTTCTGTTCACAAAGACCCTTATCATTTAATTCTCAGAACCAAAGAGCAGCTTAATGCCACCAGAGTGGGAAGAGAGGACAGAGGAGTATTTTGCAAAAGACAGTCACACATTTCATGGACCTCAGCAATGGCTTTCACAAAGCCACACAGCAGTACAGCTCAGGATGTTCCCCTTACACTGCTCTCAGCCAACTGCAAGAGAGTCAGTGAGAATCAGTCGCTGGGGTTTGCATTCCTCCTCCAGCCATTTCTCCAAACTGTTGGGACAACAGTTGCATCAAGATGTCATTTCTTCATGTATTACCATGTTTCTAAAATCGACTTACAGATTAGCACAGAACGTAAAAACCATTTTCTAGAAGGGATGGCTGATGCTTTGCGAGTCCTCATGTAAATTTTGGCCACAGAGAAAAACAAAAACAACTCTTGGAAATGCTGAAATCTGGTCCACAAACCCAGTATTGAATCTGGGCTTCTTTTACTTAAAGAGGTTGGAGCAGTAAAAGGCAAGAAAGCAAGTTTTTCCCCCAAAATACTTGAAAGAAATTGGTTTTTTGTTACTTCCTCCAGTAGCTGCAGTATCAAACAAGCCCCCCCGCCCGAAAAAAAAAGGCCACCAGTGCTGACACATCCCTCTTCTACATTCAAAAGATGGAAGGAAAAGCCTTTATTTCCCTTTCTGCACTTGGCTTCTCCTTGCTTGTGCTACCCCAGAGCTCCCTGGGGTTTGGTTCACCGTGATGGTGAGGCCTGCTGCCCTCTTCATCCTTTCAAAAGTGTAGCATTCAACCTTCTCTTCACCGACGACTGTCCTGGTGCTTATGAGGCGAAATCCATCTTTGAGTAAAGTGTCGAGCAGCAGGCCTAGGACATTAGTACCATTAATCAGCTTTCTATTATCAGGCTGTATGGAAACATACCTAAAATCAGAAAAAAAAAAAAAACCAAAACAACCAGTTACAACACACTTTAACTACTTCTTGACAGCGCAGGTCAACACAGCTGCACTGTGTTTACAGCAGCCAAGGCTCCAGATATTTTTTTCCTACTTTAAGGACTACTGAACTCTTTCCTTCATTAAGAGTAATTCTCAGTTCATCCAGTTCCGTGCTGGGGAAGAAGCACTTCTCTTTCGCACCCTCCCCCACCACAAAACTTACTTTCTTAAGAAATGTCTGTGACGACCCCCACCTTGTCTCACTCAATGGAGGAGAAGGGAGCAGCGGGCTCTGCGATGCTGCAACAGTTTTACAGATAAACGATGGACAATGAAGTCACATTCACCCCAAGAGCATCACTCCCCAACACACAGGAACTCTCTCTCTACAAACAGTGACATTTATTGCAAAGTTACCTTGTAACGGCAGGACTTGTGGTAACAAATATGAAAATCATTTTCACATGGCCTCAAATGATTTTATTTGATATAAAGTACAGTGTAAGAATCTATCCAGACATTCTGAGGAGCGGAAGTCAGGTAAAAATACTATTACAAAATATATAAACTGACAGGTGAAACTGTTCCACAGTTCACAGGCAAGTACACCAAACATTCAGGGAAAGCACAATAAAGGCAAAAATGTCCATGTCACCACAAAGATTAAGGAGATAGAAATTCAGCAAGGCAACATAATCAAATTTGACTTGTTTCATTACTCAAGATAAGCTTTCCTATTGTTCTGCAGAGGGAAATTTTTACCAAGTCTGAAGAAATAAATAAAAAATCAGAAATATTTTCCCCACTACTTAAGTTGCCATAACCTACTCAACCAATTGTTAGTCCATTAAAATTAGTATTATGTTACAAAGTTAAGGTTTGGCACACAAATATATATTGCTTCACAAATGCAAAGTAGTTTTTACTCTACTTGCTTAGCCAAAGAAAGCTGGAAGAAAGATAATTTTTTAAAAAAATAATTAAAAGACTGCTGTGTTGGTTCATATATTCAGATAGAATAACCCTTTTGGAAATATTTTAATGAAATGTCCATAAAATTCCAGATGTTCTAACAGCCACAGAGGACAAATTAGGTTAACATTTTCCTATACAGTAAGAACACATCTCCATACAATAGAGACATCCAGCAAAAGATTGTTTGAAAAACCTAAGTTGTCATTTGAATACGATACTGCTATCACAAAAATTACTGATACAGAGTTATCTTAATAAAAACAGAACCTGACTCTGAATTCAAAGAAAACTCACTGTGAAGCATGTAGTTAATAATCTGTCTCTTCTCATTCCCCCTAATAAAAAAGCTCTACAAAAGCTTTCCAGTCCCTGAAATGCTGTCTCAGTTCCACGGGTGTTTTTAACCCTTCCTGCCATTCCCCGTTTCCTGTTTTCCAAATGAAAGCCTTTTGGACCATAAGCTAGTGGAGATTTTAGGCTTCCCCCGGTACTTCACTTCTTTACTTTGTTGCCTTTATTTCATTTTACTGTGTTTTTCATGTTCTCTAGAAGGTGATACTGTGAAATTCTAAAGTGAGTGAGGAGGAGAAGGCAGAGAGAGAAAGACCCAAGAGAGCTCATAAACAAACATCAAGAACAGTATCTTAGAAAGCTGAAGAACAGGCAAATCAGTGTAACAAACTAAACGGGGTGTTTCAGAACTAGAAAAAGATAACATTACACTAACAGAAAGAAGGAAACATATTTCTTTTCTTTCAGTTTCTTTAAAATGAGCTTTGCTAGCATGTAGTGTGCACGTCATGAACTGGAAGTCACAAAGACATGTCCATAATGAGAAGTCACTCTAGGGACAGTACCTGGCCACGAACTGGTCATCAGCAGAATGCTCAATACCACACAGGAAAACCATGTCGTGATGAGAAGGTCTTTCCAAAGGAAGTGGAACAAGTGGTTTCTGAGAAGGAAAAGGGCTGTTCCAGCCCTGTCCTGACTGCTGCCCTGTAAACACAGTGATCTGCTCAGCTAGTGCCTCGATGGTGGTACTGCAGGAACCAAAGATCCGGAAAAAGGTCTGCATTTCTTGGAGAGAAAAACGCACTTCCAAGATCTCCAGCCTCGGCTTCAGCAAATGTTCTTGGCTCAGGAGGTCGGCCAGGGGGTAGAGCCCGTAGAATTCTGCTTCTCTCTGCAGCCTCTGATAGTCTGAGAAATCAGTCGGTAAGGAGACCTGGAGAGTCCTCAAGAAGTCCATGATGTAACTAAACAAAGCTCCATCTCTGTCCACAAAAAACTCTCCATTCACCAGTTTAAATTCCCGGTCATCGTCATTCAACATCCGTGCCAGCCTGGACTCAGGGAACTGCTGCAAGGTAGAAGCCCGGGTTACAAATCTCACACCTCCCACACTCAGAACGACCACCTCTCGACTACTCATGGCTACCTCAGCCACTGAGGAACCGTAACTCTCTGACCTACACGTCTGTGACTTGATCTTTCCTAAACTGCAAGGCAGCTGCAAGAACCATTGCGTGCTTTTAGCAAACGTTTGGAGCGAGGTGTGGAGCAGCAACAGGATTCCCAGGCAACAAAGATGTAAATATCATGTACAATAGTTTTGTTTGCTGGGTTTGGTTGCTTGGAAACTTTGCTTCTTGGAATTTAATGTTTTATTTTTGAAATGAACAGCTTGCAAGGACTACTGGAATACAGTGAATTGACTGTCACAAGTTATGAAACCTTAAGAGAGGCCAACGAATATTCCCAAAGTATGGCACACATTATGTTTGCTTTCTAGAAATGTCAGTTCAACGTTTTCATTCCATACACTGCTGCTCATAGGACCACTGCAAAAAGAGGTTAGATGTGCTTCGAGCAAGACATTTCAGTACCGTATGCTCCAAAAGAAGGGCACTTCAGAGAACTCAAGCTTAAGGTTCCCTTTAAATCACTGTTATCTAAGGCCAAGTCAATACAACCAGAAAATTCAATTAGCTCCTGAAACGAGATACACAAAAATACAGTAAGAGCAGAAGAACCTAAACAAGGTTCTCCAAACACCACCAACACCCATACACCTGTAAAATCACACAACCTGTTCGAGGAATCATCCAATCATTTTTCCTGGCTTTTGGAATTGCAATCTGAAGAGGCAGAGAGGGACAGGAGAGCAGCTGTTGTATCTGCCACCTCTGCAGGACTAGAGCCCAGTCTGCCTTTCTGTGGCAGACCCCTGCATGTCTTCCACCGCACTAAGTTCTTTATGTTAAGGCCAGTTTTTAAGAAAGTGTGGCTTCAGAGAAACCTGGATCTAACAAAACAGCTCAGTTACCCCAGAAATTCAATGTTGGAAAAGTAAACTGCAAAGTATGAACTATCTGCAAAGTACATACAGTCTTGCAGCTTGTTCTTATCATTACCTCTAGATTTTATGATTGCCCTGAAGATACATTTTTGTATAGAACATGTAATCTGAATGCACAGGGTAATTACAACATTTGGTTATACAGAAAAAAAACCCCACAAACCCAACCCAAACCATATAGCTATTTCAGAGGGAAGTAACATCATCAGACAGAAGCTGGTTCCGGAACGCGAATGATGCATGCTGCACTTTGCAGTGGAAGGGCAGTCCTCGGCAAACCTGTCAGCGCAGCGCTCATCTCAATCACAACTCTTTTTCCTCTTTCCAAACCATCTCCCAGTTAGAATTTTTTTTTTAAAACTATAATCTTTTATCTTATTCTACAATTACATTAACACCAAACTAAGTACACAGTTTTGCCGTATATTTTGGTAAGAAAAATGATTTACAGGGAGTAATATTCCCAAAATCATCACTGCAAGAAGAATCCACAAAGTGTTTTTCAAAGCTCCATTTCATCTTCCGTTTTAGCAGTGCTCAAACTATGTGAACATTATGAATGTTTTGGAATCATTTTGAAACTTTGAATGTTTTCGCTGGAAGTCTGAAAAGACCAATTAATTTAAGAAGTTCCATGTTTTCTTCCCCAGATCTCTCTTAGTTCTTATACTCCAGCAGACACTTCACAACAGTTTATATTTGCACACAAACTGTGCGACATTATCCAGTACAACCAACGTATAGTTTTTACACTTTTCTCTTAAAAGTGAAGCTCCATCTGTCATCTGTTCCCAGTAAAAGACTGCATGATCTGCTATCTCCACGGTATCTGCCAAATAGGACAAGCTAATTGTAAGGAACTGAGATTTCCAGCACTGGAGATTGTCAATGACTGACTCCACAAAGGACATTCTGGTGACAGCAAGAATGAGCAAGAAAATAAGAGAGTTCACTATAAACCTGCGCGAAAAGACTGAGGGAATCTTGAATTTGAAAGTGTTGTTTTCCTGAGGCAAGGAAAGTTTGTCCACATCCACTAGTTTTATTCCGTTCCACTGGCTGGTATCGAAGCTCTTCATTGTGGGACTGATGTCCACAGTGGAACAAGGTAAAGGGGTTTCTTTGAGCACCTTGATTTTTTCCCTGAACTCCTGCATCTGCTGCAGAAATATAATGGGTTCGGACACATCTTTGAAGGCCTCTGCTATGTTGAAAGCCATCCGCTGCTCTTGCAGAATCGTGTTCAGTTTGTTGATTTCCGGATCGTAGGCCTGCATCACTGCAAGCTTCATGGTCTCAAAGTCAGAGAGAATCTCATTTCGCTTCTGCTCCAGCGTGTGCTGCAGCTTCTCAAAGAATTCCTTCACTTTGTCAGAATCTTTCGTCAGCATCTGCAGAGCTTTCCTCTTACTGGTCTCCAAGGTATCCAGCCGTGAGAGGGCATCTCCACAACGCCAAGTTTCAAAGCCCTGAAACAAGGTTTCAAAAGCCCGCTTCTCCTGGGAATAAGCTTCTTCAATGGAACAGAACACATGCTTTGTGTGGTCACCACGGGTGGCACAAACCCCACAGATCAGCTGCATGTCCGTCCGGCAAAAAATGTTAAGGGGCTGCCCGCTGTGCACTTTGCACACAGGCATTTTTGGAGTTACTTTGATTTTGTTGTACTTCTCCACGATACCTTTCAGGGAATAGTTGACCTGCAAGCTGTTGACTCCAGTAACAGGAGTCTCCTTCCTGCATGTGGGGCACTTGAAAGGGGATGGCCTCCAAAGCACGTTCCGCACATTTCCCTCAAGAATTCCTTCCAGACACTTTCTGCAGAAATTGTGCGAACAGGGCAGGACACGAGGATCATCAAACAGGCTACAGCAAATGGGACAGGTGAGATCTTCCTCTAGGAGCTCCATCATATCCTAGGAAAGAGAAAAGAGATGGTAACAGAACTCACAAAACTTATTTCTCCCGCAGGGAGACCATACAAAAACCAATCTCCATCTGAGACACATCTCAGAGAAAACAGTGTTATTTTTTCCTCCAGTATCCTTAAGACAGAACCTCAGCTGGGTTTTTGCAGCCAGTCCCCCTTAGCTGTGGTATCTGGCCAGCAAATGGCAGGCACGAGAACGGTGCAGTGCTCAGGCAGAACCATTTTTCTGGACTCTCAACCAGAAATGCTGAAAAAGAAGGTTTGCCAATCCCAGAAAGGATTTTGAAAGAAAATAACTCACGTACTGATAATAACAGTGCAAGACTTATATTTTTCCTTTCTGATGCAATACACAGAAATGGGATTTGCACAGAAGATACCCAGCCAATACACCCGGCTAAGATTTGATTACTCTCTACTTGCTCCACTCATCCAAAGTTTCCAGTTTAAACCCCGTGCTCTGGTACTGTAGACAATACTAAAAGTGACTGAAAAAGCCCAGCTGCAGTATTTCTGCTGCTACAGAATACATGATGTGTCTTTTTGCTCTACTTGCAAGGCCAAAGGAGAGTCACCACTCACTTTAAGAACTAGCTTTTCTCTTGCTCCTGCAATATTTTTAAATAACCACCTGAATGTGTTACTACTGAGCTATTCAGCACAAAGTTAAACTACTTCAAATAACAGCTGCCCACAATCCTTGATAATTCATCATGAAACAAAACTGCTAACCATTTTTACTCATCTGCAATCTCTATTTCCAATTCCATTCTCACAGCATTCATGCCTCAGTAATTTCTTTCTGTGGAGAGAACCTACGGGAAGAATATTTATCATGTAATCCTTCCTACCGGAAAGTCTCAGTGAAGGGACCCAGTGCACTACCCTCCCCCTGCCTCTAACTAAAGCCAAGTTCTCAGATGCAGACACCTTGTAACTTACAGCATGCTCTAAGAAAACAAACAGCTAACAAAGACCAAAAGAGGTGACAGTCTGCATTATCCAAAGCTCTCAAACACTTAGTTTTGAGCTATAATTAGAAAGATGCTCCCCTTGCATAAATTCCTTCCATATTATACAACATATATTCATGTATATGTAATATAACTCCTTTTACAACTTGAAAGACATCACAGAAAAGTACATCAAAGTACTGCTGTGACATCAAGGCATGTGAATGAGTTCTTAATTAGTTTTTATGTAATTACTAAGGTTTCTTTCCCCTCAAAACAATATGAAGTGGAAAATGTGGGAGCCAAGAGGAGAGCTGCAAGGGAGGATCCACGCTGCACAGGACAAGAAGAGCAATAAAATCAAATACCACTGATCCAAGGAAAGCAAAGTTCACTACCAGGAAGAAAGGCAAGGTCAGTCCTGACTTTTCTTCACAAAAGGACCAATAGTCCCAGTGAGACTCCACAGTAAAAGCCATTCTTGGGAGGTGTAAGCAAACCTCCCATGCTTTTCAAGTGAGGAGGAGGGGTTGTCACAGCCCGGAAATTCAGGAGAAATTCTCAGTGGGCTGAACAAAGACAGCAGTCCAGTGTCAGGGAACTCTTATCCTTTATTATACAGCCACCTTAATTCCGACAACTATCCCACTATTTAGACGCAGAAGTGTTGGCTAACAAGCTCTTAACTTTTACAATGAACTTTACCGAGCTCCCAAAGCTCCCAGCAAACTTCGGCACAGAGCAAGGTGTAAAACCCGACTGCTGCACTTGCTGGGACAGAAGAAGAGAGGAGAGAGTAAAGACGATAAAGAGAGAAAGTGAAGGAAAAAGATCACCAGTGCTTAGATCCTGCATCAGTCCCGCCGCTGTGGACGGTCCAGATCTGGGATCAACACAAGCCCGGGACCGACCCCCTCCCTTTTACAGCTCCCCTAGCGCGCTGCCCCTCATTTTTCGCGCCATTTGCTGCAGCCGGCGCACGCGCAGCGAGCCCCCCGGAGCCCTCCAGGAGGAAATGAGGCGGGGGGCTGGGCGCCCGCGGCGCTCCGGGAGCTCCTTCGGTGAGGGGCCCGGCACTTGTCCCTTCTCTCGCCGCAGGCACCCTGAGCGCGAGCCTGCAGGCTGACCGACAAGCCCAGCAAGCAAAGGGAAGCTGGCTCACAGCAGCGCTGCCCTGCCTCGGCAGGACCCTCCCTCCGCATCCCAACTTTCCTGTCACAGCACAGCAGTCAGGATGTTTGAGACAACCACGCTTACGGGCTTATACCCCTCCACAGGCGCATTCTCTGTGCTTGCTGGAAAAAAAGAGACTGTGGAAAAGTTGCCAGCTTTTTCACTCGGGACTAAGGCCAGGAAGCAGAAGAAGCCACCACTACAACTGGGGACAAAATCCCAGAGAAAAGCTCTAATAACTCTAATAACTAACGGGTTTCCTGTAAGCCCACAGATCCCATTCAGAAATCTCATATTCTGTGAGGAGAATATGGTTTCGAAGCACCTCTCATGCTCTCAAAGCAATGTTTCTCTTCCATCTTTTTCCATAATGGGATGACAGGAAGATAATAACTTTGTCCCTGCACTCATGAGTCTACCTCTTTGCGAACAGCTCTCACTTTCCAACCTGCACCCATGGCTTTTAGCCACAGTAGCAGCACAGAGATCAGCTCTGCTCGTGTGTTAAGAGGATAATAACTACAAAACTAAAATGACGGTTTTCCATCTCTTAGTAAATGGAAATGCACGGTGCAGAAAATATGGCTCTGGTCCATCTCCTTTACCAGGGAGCATTTTACTTCCCAGTTAGGGAGCTGGAAAAGCAGCTTTGCATGCCTGACAGCAAGGACTGCAAACCAATGCAGGAAATGCCTACTATAACACGTTACATCAAAATTGAAGGACAAAGTCTGAAGATTTTCACAGTCCTCAAAATACAAAAAACATACACAAAAAGGCTTCATAATCCAACTAAAACTGTCCTGTTGCATTCCAACCTCACTTACTCAATTACATAATTATGCTTTATAAATATAACTGTTGTATAAACCTTTATACAACACCATTAAAAACACTGGATTTTTAAAAAAGAGCTGGGCAGGTCTACAAGCTTTTTTCCCCTGCCTCTTACAACACCAGAAACGCCAAACCGAAAATACTGAAGACTTGTATGACTGGTTGGACAGATGAACTTCTGTGTTCTTTAGGATATTAATTTCAGACCGTAAACTGTCTGTGGATTGAAACATCCCTTAGCAACCTGGTATTTGTGTGATGAACTACAGCAACATTTCAAGTGTTCCACAGGGAATTTCCCTGTGGAACTTCTGAACCAGGTTTGGGTGGCCCTGGAATTCCCCACTCGTAGCATGCGGACCAAAAGCATCTCTGAGTACAAACCCAACAGATGTCACCCATCAGAAATAGCAACTTGCACAGTTTTATCATTAGGAAGAAGAATGGCAAAACACATCAAACCATAAAAGCAAAAACAACCACAGTAGCTTTTTCCCACACTCCAGAGAGAAATTCATTTAGCATGCTTCTCAGCACAGAAGTTGGGTTTATCAGCCAGCAGCATGCTGAAAGCAAAACTAGAATTTTACCAGGCTTCAAACAAAACAAAAAGATAACTCCTGAATTACAAGTTTCCTGCAATGGCATGTAAGTGTACTAAATGAGACTTGACCAAGTCAGGCTACATTTCTACAAGTAGTTGAGCTAGACAGGAGAGGTCTCATCTCCCTTCCTTGGCAAGGACCCCGGTCTGTGTCAGGACCCCCCACAAGCAATTTCACCAGCCTTCTGTCAGAGTGGTGTGCTGAATCATCCCTAAAAAGAGTCCCATACAGAGGGAAAGGGAGATGGAAGATCCTCCTTCCAGCAGCAATGATCTTAAGCCTGTTAACTTCACTGACAGAAACTGCAACCTAATGGAGGGTCATTGTATACATTTTAACGTGGAACAACTGACCTCCAGGAGCAGTAGGTAACATAGGATCATAGAACGTTAAAAGGTTGGAAAGGACTTTAAAGATTATCTAGTTCCAACTCCACCTGCCATGGGCAGGGACACCAACCCCTAGACCAGGTTGCCCAAGGCCTTATCTAACCTGGCCTTGAACACTGCCAGGATTGGGGCATGCACCGCCTCCCCGGGCAACCTGTTCCAGAGTCACTGCCCTCACAGTAAAGAATTTCTTCCTAATATCTAACCGAAATTTCCCCTCTTTCAGTTTGTACCCATTACTCCTTGCCCTGTCACTATAGTTCCTGATGAAGAGTCCCCCTCTGGCTTCCCTGCAGGCCCCCTTCAGCTACTGGAAGGTTGCTCTCCAGACGGCCAAAAAGACCTGGGGAAATTGCCCATGCTTTAAACCTGGTATTTCACGGCCAAAAGTTTTTCCAGGAGCACCAGGCAGATCCAACCCGTTCAGACTCCAGAAAGGCAGTAGGGCCTGGAGAAACAAGCAATCTGTGTTCAGTGCATTCACAGCCCCATGAACACCGTTTCCCCTACAGGGCTGGACGGTCTNTATCTAGTTCCAACTCCACCTGCCATGGGCAGGGACACCAACCCCTAGACCAGGTTGCCCAAGGCCTTATCTAACCTGGCCTTGAACACTGCCAGGATTGGGGCATGCACCGCCTCCCCGGGCAACCTGTTCCAGAGTCACTGCCCTCACAGTAAAGAATTTCTTCCTAATATCTAACCGAAATTTCCCCTCTTTCAGTTTGTACCCATTACTCCTTGCCCTGTCACTATAGTTCCTGATGAAGAGTCCCCCTCTGGCTTCCCTGCAGGCCCCCTTCAGCTACTGGAAGGTTGCTCTCCAGACGGCCAAAAAGACCTGGGGAAATTGCCCATGCTTTAAACCTGGTATTTCACGGCCAAAAGTTTTTCCAGGAGCACCAGGCAGATCCAACCCGTTCAGACTCCAGAAAGGCAGTAGGGCCTGGAGAAACAAGCAATCTGTGTTCAGTGCATTCACAGCCCCATGAACACCGTTTCCCCTACAGGGCTGGACGGTCTGTCGAGCGCAGGGGCTGCCCCAACGCTGGCCCCCGCGCTCACCCCCTTGTCCCTCGACCTGGCAGAGGTTCCCTTGCTGCTCCTGGTTACAACCCCCCCTCCAATTCCAACGGGAAATCGCCCCTAAAGGACGGCACTGCAGCCAGCCGCCGGCCCTGGCCTCCCCGGGGGTCGCAGCGCTCCGCCAGGCACGCAGCCCGGGGCAGGGAGGCCCTGTCGGTCCGCCCGCGCCCCGCGAAGTACAGCGGGGCTCACCGGGGATGGCGGCTGCCAGCGGAACCGGCGGTTCC
>VZTA01025639.1:60248-92718 GCA_013398855.1 Mohoua ochrocephala
CGGGATGGCGGCGCCGGGCACATCCCGCTCAAGGAGATGCCGGCCGTGCACCTGGACACGCAGCGCATGGGTGAGCGGGGCAGGGCCGCTGCCGCCGGCGGGCGGCTCCACGGCGGGCAGGGCCGCAGCCCCGAGGCGCGGCATGGGGTAACCCCTGGGAAAGTCGCTTTGGGGCTACTTCTTTAGCAGGAATTGGCAGCTTCCAGGGGAAAAAAATAAGGAAACTTGGTTTAAAAAGTAGCTTAAAGCAGTTTGTGTTTAAACTGAAGTTGATGGGCACAATGAGTACGTGGGGTGCCCGAGGCGGGCAGGCTGCCCGGCGGGGGCTGCGGGTCGTGGTCAGGGTGGGCAGGGGATGGTGGCTCAGAGGCGAGAGGCTGAGTTTGCAGAATCACGGGATCAGTGAGGTTGGAAGGGACCTCTGAGGTCCAACCTGTGACCCAACACCACCATATCAACCAGACCCGGGCACTTAATGCCACGTCCAGCCTTTCCTTAAACCTCTCCAGCGACGGAGACTCCACCTCCAGTTATGGCAAGGGAGATGAAGAAGGGGCCAGGCCGTGCAGAGTCTTGTCCATGCTGCTCTTTTGAGGATTGCCCTTAGCATGAGCTGTCCACAAAACCATGCCTGGGCTTTGTTGAGGAGAGAAGAGATCTGGGCCAGCAGCAGCAGAGCGGGGGAGAGAGCTGGGGAGGAATAGCTACGGTCCAGTGCTCGAGCACAATTGTTAACGACAGCCTCGCATGTGCTTGACCGTGGCAACAGTGCCTAAAGATGAAGTCGTCCGATGGAGAAGGAAAACTTAGCAGAGGATTTTTTTTCTATCTCTGTTGGCAGGCACATTTCTAATAGAAGGACTATTTCAGAGACTAACTAAACACCTTGCAATTCCATCAACCATTTCTACCCGATATGCTTTTCCTTCTTGTTGCAGAATGCTTTTTCTCCGATGTTAGAGAGAGTACAGGGCTTTGGTCTCACAGTGAACCCTTTCTGACTAAATTGTAAGTTATGCTTCTGATGTGGCTAAGCAAAGGTTGTAATCAGCATGGTGCCATAAAGCCCAAGAGGTGAAAACTAGATCAGCTTGTAGATTTGAAATAAATAAACCCTAGTGGAAAGATGAACAAGCCTGTAAACAATCTTCCTTCTCTTGCTTCAAAGCACAGCCCATCATCATCATAGTTCTCACAGACTAATGAAGCTTTTACTTGGGGCAGGAGGAACACAAACTGTTCTCAGTGTTTAGGGGTTTTGAGGGCTGCTTTCAGACTTCTAAAAATGTTTTGAAGTTCTGTGGGGTTTTTTTTCTTCTTGCAGGAACAGATGTCGTCATTGTTAAAAATGGCAGAAGAATATGTGGCACGGGAGGCTGCTTAGCCAATGCACCTTTGCATCAGAACAAGAGCTATTTCGAGTTTAAAATCCAGTCTACAGGTTAGTCAGCAAAAAATATACAACTTTAAACTTGGGAGGTATGTCACATTGCCTGCTGGTGGTAATCTCTCAGATGCTCAGCACATGCATCTTTCTAATTGCATCCTTTAACTTGTGAGCATTAGAGAGATTTGTAAGTTGTTACTGTGTGAAAGGAAATTTCTTCTTTTCCTTTTTTCAATTGTGATTCTAAAATATTAAAAAGAATGGTAAGTGTATTACTAGAGGAGTGCAAATACTAACCCCCCCACGTTGTTTTGTATGCTGTTATAGGCATGTTTTTCAGTTGGCATATTTTAGAAATTATTTTTGCTCAATAAATGCTTATGACCACATAGAACACTGTAGCTATGAAGTATTTTTTTTAAGAGTGCAGTTTATCCAGTGATATTTGCATCTATTTGTCTACCCTCATTTACTCTTAACAGGCACTGTTTGCCCAAGCAAGGGTAACACTCCTTGTGCTACCCTTTGCTCTTCAGATCAAATGTGTAGCACTTATTCTGGCACTGCCTTATCCAGAGGAGCCTTTCAGCACCTTGTTCCTTTATTTGCTCCTACAAATACGGTCAGCTTCACTAATACAGGGAGCACTCCAGGCTTGCCTGTATTCTAGCATGAAAAATCAGCCTGTATTTTTAAAAGCTGTTAGCAGATGCTCTGAAAATGGAGCTATGCTTTGCCTAAGTGTGTATGGGGAGGGAAGAAGGAGGGAAGTGTCAGTCCAGAGAGAGGCCTCATGCACCAGCTGGAGCTTGATGCCAGCACTTTTTGGGTGAGGGTTGTTTGCCTTCAGGAGGGTCAGAGTGCAGGCAGCATGAACACAGATCTGCCCACACCACCTTGCAGTCCAATGAGTTGATTAGTTTTAAGCTACATGTAAGCCCATATCAATCTTAACTTGGCAATTTTATTATCCTTTATGTTGGGAAGAATCCTTTGCAGGTGTTGTTCATACATGGTCATTATTCATACTTCTTACACTTGAGAAACAAGGGAAATAAAGTCTCCTGGTCCCTGTGAGCCATTTTTCCTCTATTCCTGTGCCCCAAGGCAGGAGAGCTGTAGAAGACTGTGTCCCTGCACAATCAGTTAGAGGTTATCTGTGGGGTCACCCTGACTATTGTAAAGTTTTCTGAAGTCTAATCACACTCTTGTCCTTTTTGTTCTGAGCATGTAAAAGCATTAGAATAAATTATTCTACAGTTTTTTCTTTTGAAACTAAGTTTCTTGTGTTTTTGCCTCATTTTAATCTTCTGTAGACTAAACAGTCCCAGTTTGTTGCGATTTTTTTTGTGGTCTCCTTATAGATTAATTTTTTACACTTTTGATTGGTTTTGTTGTTTTTTCTGCAATATCTCTAGTCAGCCTAATTTGTCTTGAGGAACAGTGCTTAAAATGGATGCTCTGCTTCAGCTGCAGCAGCAGTAGATGACCTCATCTGTTTTATACATGCCACACATCCAGAAGTTTTCCACAGCAGTAGGGCACACTCACACTCAGCCAGTGGTCTGTGATCATCCCCAAACCGTATTCTGTGAACTGGTTACCAGGCCACTGCTGTATTTGTGCCACTTACTGTTCCTACTTACCTGCTCTTCTTCATAATTTAGCAAAAACAGTTGCACTTTCTTTATTTCTGACCAGTTAGTCAGGATCACATTAAACTTGAAGGGCCTCTCAAGATGTTGCAGTCCTGTCAGGTTGGGATTGGCAGCACATTTAATCAACACATCGTCGTGTTTTCAAGTAATTGATGGGAATGCAGAGCAGTATCTGACCTTGTGCATTCAATGCAAAACCTCAAACCCCACTTGAGTCATCGTTTTTGATTCGACAGGATGCTACTGATGAGTAATCCTGGAATAGTTTTCTAACCACTCGTGCCTTCGTATTGCTGTAACTGTCTAGACCGTGTTTTCATCATTTGACTATTTCAGTGTTGTATGAGTTTCAAAAACATTACCAAATCAAGGTCTATCGTATTAACACTTTCTTCTTTTTTCCATAAGACTAGTCTAACTAGCTGAAAAAGGAAAATTTGTTGTTTACAGATCCATGCTAGTTGGATTTATGTTTTGTATCCTCCTACAGTCTCAGAGTTTGTTTTCAACATTTTTCTGGGAGTAAAAGTTAAGCTAAGTGGTTACAATTCTTTTTTCGGAGATCCTTCTTTTTCAAGACAGATGCTGTTTGTCTTCAGTCTCCTGTGGCTACTTGTACTGGGTCTGGCCAGGATGAAGTTAATTTCCTTCATATCAGCTGCTGTGTTTTAGATTTGTGACCAAAGCAATACTGATAACAAAACAATACTGATAATACACCAATATTTTAGCTGTTGCTGAGCAGGGTTTGCACAGCGTGAAAACCTCCTCTGTTTCTCACTCTGCCCCTCCATTGAATACGATTAGGGTTGCACAAGAGCTTGCGAGGGGACATAACCAGGTGGATGACCCAAACTGACCAAAGAGATATTCCATACCAATACCACCTGTCTTGCTCAGGAATAAACGGGAGAGGAGGGGATTTAGGGAGATTAGCCATCTTTTGCTTGGGAATTGGCTGGGCATCAGTCTACCCATGGGAGGTGGTGAGTGATTGCCATTGCATCACTTTGTTTTGTTGTCTCTTTCTTTCACTTCTGCTTTACTTACTAAACAGTTTTTATCTTTAGCCGCAAGTTTTCTTGGTTTTACTCTTCCTTTCCTCTTCCTCCATTCCGCTGGGGCCTGTAGGGGGAAGGGAATGACTGGCTGGATGGTGCTTAGCTGCCTACCAGAGCTAACCTACAATAGTTCTGGTATTTCCAGAAGATATTTACTGGTAGTACCATCATGGCATTAGTTAAAAAACAAATTCTTTATGCTGTCCTGCTTCAGTCAGTCTTCAAAATAACGTGTTTTTTTTTTTCTTACTGTGTTAATGTCACATTTTAGGGATTTGGGGTATTGGAGTTGCAACCCAGAAAGCAAACTTGAATCAAATTCCACTTGGTCGAGATGTCCACAGCCTGGTGATGAGGAATGATGGAGCTCTCTACTATAACAATGAGGAGAAAAATAGGTTACCAGCAAACAACCTTCCTCAGGAGGGCGATGTGGTGGTGAGTTTCTTAAGGCTTCCTGGCTTCTCACCTGTTTCCAGATGCCTCTTATTTACACCTCTGTGGTCAAACTGGCTGTTTTAAGTCAAATTGTTCAGCTTGCATTTCCCAGTTTGGAAAGTGCTGGAATATAAATTCCTGTTGTGTTCTGTACTGGTTTGAAAACAAACCACTGAGAGACTCCAAGTCAGAAATACAGTTTAATAAAGAAAGGGGAAAAAATAAATAAATGAAATAGTACAAAAAAGAAAACCACTGACAGAGTCAGAATACAACCTGGCACCCTGTCAGTCAGGGTGTTGGTAGCAGCCCAGATAAAGTGGTCCTGTTGAAGTGGTGATCCTGAAGAAAGGTCTGGTCTTCACCTGAAGATCCAGTAGTAGCTCTTGTCCTCTGGGAATTCAGCAGGTAAAGGCTGCTTGTGGTGTTTGAAAGCTCAGCTTATATCCAGGATGGAATGCTTGGTTCCTCCCCCTGGGCGGAGCATCTCCCAATGGGATAATGCTGTGAGACTGGATGGCCCATTAACAGGAGATACCCCCCAAAGGGAGGATGGGTCATGGGAGAGATAAAGAACCCTGCCCCACCTGGTTTCAACAGCTGGCCCATTAACAGGAGATAGTCCAGAGGGAGGAGGCAAGGAACACCACCCCACCTGGTTTCAACAGCTCATGAAGATGGCAATAGAATACACTGCAACCCAGGACATGTTGGAATGGATCAGCAGCCAGGATATGGGTGGATTTCATTCTTGGTACTGATAGGTTCCTAACGCGGGATGGACTTGAACAGAGTTAGAGAAATAGTTTCTAATGCTCTGTTGCAGTATCTACCTGACTGATAACTCCCATCATAAGGATCTTACATTGTTTGAGATGGGGGACCTCCCTGAACAAATAATGTGCTGGAATGCATTACATGGCTATGCACCATTCCCAGCTGAACTCAAGATCCCTTAGCTAACTAGTTAATGATTAGAAGGACAGAGAAGAGCAGATGATGGGTCCTGAGTGATAAATTAATTGTATTTTTAGCCAAACTTTTGTAGTTTGTGGGGATATTAAGTGGGGAGAGGGGGTTAATGTTCACTTGGGAAATGATTGAGAATGAGAGAAAGTGGAGAATCTTAAAATTTTTTTTTTTTACTATTCCAGGTTTCTTAAAACATCTTTAAGAGACTTTGTTCAAAGTGTTGTGTTTTTAGTGCTGTCATTTTCTCCGTGTCCTCTTACATATTTTCAAAAGTACACGAGAGCAATGTAATGAAATTGAGACCATTTATCACCCCTACTTTTTCATGCTAGGTGACTTGCCTCTTTATAGCCATGGTTAGAAGTGCCATCTTTAGAAGCCCCCAACAGCTAAGGTTGGCATCTCCACCCTTTACCCTCAGATACAATACTGTTCTTTTAATCCCCTTCTGAAATTGTTTTTTGAAGCGTTGCAGACTGTTTCAGGGTTTGGTGAACTAGTGTGGCCAACTAATCACAAAAAAATAACTGATGTGTTACTGCTAACTTCACTGTTTCCATAAATACCAATTTATTTTGTTCTGTCACGAAAACAAATTTTTGAAGTTCTGAATGACCACACAAATTGTCACACTCAGACATACCAAAGCAGTGAGAAAAGTCCTTTAGCTAACAGATAAGTAAGTTGCTATCTTGTTAATGTTTGCTTTCTGCTCTGTGGTCAGCATATTTGTAGTGTTGTGTGTGAAAGCACCGTCTGTTGCTGCCAGCAGAGTAAATGAACTGAGAGAGGTTTCCGTATGGAAGTATGAAAGGATAAACTTGATTCATAGCATCATTTATTTATTAAAGTTACTTCCGTGAGAAGATACAAACAAGAAGATTGCAAACTGCCTCATACTCAAAATCGTTGAAAATCTTGTGTTTCTTTAACGTGGTGAAGTTTGGAAATTTGTTTTGTAAACTCAGTAAGATGCAAAGTGTGTTGTGCAGTACTGTGCTGCATCCCAATTGAACAGGCGTTAAGGAATCCCGAGTATTTGAAAATACAGATGTTACTGGTCATTTATTAACTTCTAGTCCTTGGCAGGAATATGTCAAGTGAGGTTTTCTAGGATGCTGTGGTTTGCATAATGGTGTTAAAATCTGCCTGTGGCTAAGAAAGCTAAGTCAAGTAGCAGTCTTATGTGTATAAACTTGTTGATGCTTTTTTTTTTTTGGTTAATTTTCTGTACTTTGTAGGGCATTACATATGACCACGTAGAATTAAATGTATATTTAAATGGCAAGAACATGCATTGTCCAGCTTCAGGAATCAGGGGAACTGTCTATCCAGTGGTCTATGGTAAGTCAGAGATTTTCATACTGTTTCACATTATGGACAATATTTTCATTCCAGTTCTGTCTTGTGAGCTGTGTGTTCTTCTCACTTAAATGGAGCACACATCAATCATCTGTTCTTGGCAACTACAACAATTAATTGCATGAAAATGCAAACTTGGGAAATTAAAAAAGTATGTATTTGCCTCATTTTTAAAGCACTGCCTACTTACTGCTTACAGTGCCCACATCCAGCAGGCTGGGGAGTTGCTGCACTCAGCCTAAGAGTTGAAGCAGATGGCAGACTTGTGGGTTAATCTGATTTACCTGTGAAGCTTGATATTTGTGCCTTTTAATGTCACATACTTCATAAATGCCTTCCGTGTTACATAGCAATGGAATTGTTGTTTGTATTTTCTTGAACTTCCCGTGCAGTTTCTGCCCTTTGCCTCTTGTCCCGTTGCTCGGCACCACCGAGCAGTGCCTGGATCCACCCCCTTGGCACCCTCCCTTCAGATACTGATAGATATTGATGAGGTCCCATCTCAGTCATCTCCTCTCGAGACTGAACAGGCCCAGCTCCCTCAGCCTTTCCTCATAGGAGAGATGCTCCAGTCCCCTCATCATCTTTGTAGCCATCCTCTGGACCTTCTCCAGGAGCTCCATCTTCAGTTTATCTTTGTTCCTATGTGAGCCTCATCTAAGTAGTAGCCAAAATAATTTTGGTCTTGAGGATAACCCTTAGCTATGAGGATAATTTTTAATTTCATGGTGGGTTCCTAACGAACTGTTGGCATTTATATGAACTGTTCCCATTTATATCTTGATACATTTTGATTGATACAGAATTTTACGAAAATACTCCAGATGTGTTGTAGAGTCTTTGATAATGTAGGTGGTGAATTACTTGGTTCCAAGCCATGAGAGGGGAGTCCTTTTCTATGGCCAAGTTGTGATGCGTCCTTCAGCCACGTGATGGCGCTGCTAAAATGCTGTGGCAGCTCCGCGGCATCTCCTCGTGCAAAATCCTCACGAGCAGCAGGAGAGTTACTGTGGGGCTGCATCTTCCCTGTGTTTTGGAAGGGGTGTTACGTAGCATGGAGAATGAAGGTTGCTTTCAGAAAACACTTGGTGCCATGTCAGCCTACTGTTAATCTTTTTTCTCTGACTAAAGTTCCATGCCCGGGGAATGCAGCGACCTTTTATTGCCCGGCTCTTTTTGTCTTCTTCCACAAGTGGGCATAATTTCATCACAATTATCATGTCTCCTACATAGAGCTATAACTTGAAGCCTGCAAGTCACTTTTGTACAGCACTTACTTGGTATAAACTTAAACTATAAATGTCCTTAATTTAATGTGGACTTCTTCTAGTCCTGTGGAAGAATTTGGCCATGGAGAAGAGAGTTTCTCAAGCATTTACCCTATTCAGACCAGAACTATAGATATCTTTTTAAAAGGAACATGATAGATCAGGCAAATGTAGTGTCAAGCTTGAGAAGAGAAAACAAAAAAATGAACGTAAAGATTATTCCCTACAGCAGCTGTACCTCAGGCACTTTCATGGAAGTGAGACATAAACACTGCATAAGTACTGCAGAACTGTACAAATACACTGATAGGAGTTTTCACAAAGCCTAGGAGGAAAAAATTCCGACCTTTTCTCTGAGATAGCTAAATTCCAAAATATGGAGATGAAGCTTTTCTTGTTTGAACTAATGTTGATAGTCTGCCAAGTTCATCTCAGAAGTTGTCTTTGAAAGAGACTTTGCTTTTCTGACTAGTTGGATGTTTCAGTTTGCTAGTGAAGTACACAAAAGTGTTGCTCTGAAAATATTCAGCAGTTTCTTTTTAATATTCTACCTCTACTATTGCAGGTAGGTAGATTATGCAGAGGGTCAAAAACTGGGAGAAGTTTTGTAAAAAAAACCAGATTAACTTCCAACTTCAAGAAGCAGTCAAAGAAGCTCTCTTTGGATCATATGCTAAAACTGATGGTTTGATACCAGTCTTTCAGAAGACATCTGAAACCTTGTAAACCTCCAAAAATCCACTGTACGCAGCTGAAACTCCAGCGGAATTAGGAACAGAAAAGTATGCACATGAAGAGGTGACATCCCTGCAAGGTGTCTTTGGTAGCATCCTTAATCTGTAGATTTCTGGAGAAATAGAGTAGAAAATTTGGAATCAGTAGCCTGAAGCTCTGCTAACACTCCCAGTGAAAGTAGACATGGGGTTCTCATTGACTTCACCAAGGACCATTACCAAGTAAACAGCAGAAAAGAGACATGATTTGCTCTCCTGGCCTAGGGCCTTACCAGTTTCGTTGAAGAGATTTCTTTTAATTGTGTAATGGATGTATTGAAGAAATTCTTTGTGGTTTGAGCACAGTCTACAGTCTAGTAAGGTGGTGTAGTAGAGGATAAAACCGTAAGTGTTCCTTCTCTAACTCCTCCTTTTTGGTTCTCTCCTGCAGTTGATGACAGTGCCATTCTGGATTGTCAGTTCAGTGAATTTTATCATACACCTCCACCTGGGTTTGAAAAGATCCTCTTTGAGCAGCAAATCTTCTGAATGTCTCCATACTGAGAATTTGCACCCTGCACTGTTACAAAAGCTTTGTCATCTTGAAGCCTCACTTTACTTTTAGGAAGCATATCTGTATTTTTAGTAAGTACTTGTGACTGTTGTCTGCAGAATAAATATGTCAACTGCAACACCAGGTAAATGTGTTGCAAATAAGAGTTTTCTGGCAATGTTTTGTGGTTGAAAATGAGTGTTTCGGGGCAGGGTTTTTCTCCGATTTGTACTTGATGCATAAGGAGACTAAGAGATATTGCTGTTGTCAGTATTACACTCAGTATTTTGAATAAACTGGAGCTCTGTAAGGCAAATAGTTCTTATGCATATGATAGCTGTGGAGATGGGTAGTTCTCATGATTTCCCCCCCCCACCCCCCAACTTTTTTCTCACAGAAATTATGTAATTTCTTTAAAGGATGCACTGTGTTTCTAGTCTGTGATTTGGAGTTGTGGTGTCCCAGTTGTGCGCAATGACTAATAATACAACGGCATAACTAGCAGCTAGATACTTTTTTAGTTTGCAAGGTGTAGGTTAATCCATTCTCTCAGTCTTAGACCAGCAAATACAACTTATCTGTTTCTTCTAGCTTTTCATTTGCTTTTTATTGTGACCAAAAAAAAAAAAGAATATTTTCTAGTAATACTTTTTTGTTGAACCTTAAAAAGTAAACCCAAACACTACCTGTGTTTTTGAGGACCACCATGCTGTGCTACTCTGGTAAGAGAGTAAGTACAGGTCACTCAACTTGGGTAAGCAAAGATCCAGGTGAAGGGAATGAGATGTTATGGTGAAGCCTTACATCTAAACTGTAGATTAGATTATTCTCTTATGGAATAGCATATTTAATTTCTTCGTGAATCATTTATAAACGGCTAAGACATTGTTCTAAAATGTGATGCCCTTGAATATACATTGTGAGATGCTATTTTTTCCCCTCTTGTCATATTTAATATACTTCCTAGAAGAATTTTTATTGTAAAAAAAAAAGTCTTCATACTGAATGTTTGTGTTTTGGTTTTGGCTTTTCCTGGGTTAATATGTTTGCATAAATGATTTTATTTAAATATTTTTAGAAATTACCTTATTCTGAAATTTTCAAATACAAACTGCTTTCTCAAAGCCTTTCACCTTAGGATTTACTGCATCTGTCTTAATTCTGTGGCCCGTGTTTTCCTTCCTTTTAGCTTTGCTGTCACGTGACAGGACCGGGTAGAACTTTTCAACCTTGTCAGCATTATGGTATAAAGCTCAGGAGATTAGAGTGCAATTTTATCATTTCCCTTTGAAATCTGCTCAAATCAGAGTAGGGTAATGAGAAATAAAACCTAAATCCTAAAACACCTTCCCCCCACCCCTCCCTTCTTTCTGGGCTTAAATTTATTCCTGATTGGCTCTGCCTCCTTCCCGCAGCAGCACAGAGGGACAAGGAATGGGGGCTGTGGTCAGTTCATCCCATGTTGTCTCTGCTGCTCCTTTCTCCTCAGGGGGAGGACTCCTTACATTCTTTCCCTGCGCCAGCGTGGGTCTCTCCCTTGGGAGGCAGGTCTCCACTGTGAGTCCTTTCCATGGTCTGCAGTTCTTCATGACCTGCTCCAGCATGGGTCTCTTCCACTGGGTGCAGTCCTTCAGGAACAGACAGCCCCAGCATGGGTCCCCATGGGACCTGTTCTGGGTCACAGCCTCCTTTGGGCATCCACCTGCTCTGGCTGGGGTCTTTCACAGGCTGCAGGTGGATCTCTGCTCCTCCATGGACCCCATGGGCTGCAGGGGCACAGCTACCTCACCATGGGCTGCACCAGGGACTGCAGGGGAATCCCAGCTCTGGTGCCAGGAGCACCTCCTGCCCCTCCTTCTCCACTGACCTTGGTGCCTGCAGGGCTGTTTCTCTCATGCTCTCACCCCCCTCTCTGGCTGAAATGGTGTAGTTTTTTCTCCCACCCCTTTTTAATCTCTTGTCCCAGGGGCTCTAGCACTGTCTCTGCTGGGCTCCTTCTTGGCCAGCAGTGAGTCCATCTTGGACCCAGCTGGCATTTGATCTGTCAGAAATGGGGGAAGCTTTTGGCATCTTCCCATGGAAGCCACTCCTGTAGCCCCCTGCTACCAGAACCTTGCCATGCAAACCCGATACAGCTTCCACACAGCCTGAGCTTCAGATGTCTGATGCAGCCCTCCAAGTCCTAGGTTTCAGGGATTGCCTGTGACCTCTCTCTGAGGCCAAGAAAAATGACCCTCTGTCCTTCCAGACGTGTGCTGTCTTGGAGAAGCTGTGCTGCCAACTGGAGGAATTCAGGAGGCAGTGAGCAGGCAGCACATCAGAGAACATGAAAGGGAGACACACAGGATCTTCTGAGTCTTAACAGCTCAAAGAGCCTCAGACTCCATCTGTAACGGGGAAGATGGCAGTGTCTGCCTTCCACTAACAAGGTAAGCCAAATGTCTGGAGAAGAGCATGGATGGAAGCTGGTGACTTTTGGCACCAAGAGGAATGTTCTTTCCACACTTATGGGTGGAAAACAGGTTCATTGCCGCAAAACAGGTTCCTTCCCCTCGTAGCTGAAGAGAAGCTAGATGAGCATGGGGGCCCAGGTGGTGGACAATACCTTACTGGCGAGAGGAAAGGGAGTGAGAAGGAGAAGGCACTAATAGGACAAGTCAGTAATTAACTGGAGATCTAGTGTTGGGAACATCCCATAAGATCCTAATAGACAGGTTGTGGTAAGAGCAGACAGTGAGGTGGACTGAAAACTGGAGGAATGACCAGCCCCCAGAGGGAGGTTAGTGGCACAAAGTTTAGATGGAGGCCAGTAACCAGCGCTGTACTCCAGGGTCAATACTGGGTCCAGTCCTCTTTAACATCCTCATTAATGTTCTGGATGATGGTGCAGAGTGTACCCCTTAGCAAGTTTGCAGCTGACACAAACCTGATAGGGTTGGCTGATATGCCAGAGGGTTGTGCTGCCATCCAGAGGGACCACAGCGGGTTGGAGAAATGGGCTGATGGGAAACTCATGAAGATCAACAAGGAGAAGTGCAAAGTCCTGCAGTTGGGAAGAAACAACCCCATCTGTCTGTACAGGCTGAGGGCTCTCCATCTATGAAGCAGCTTGGCAGAAAGGGACCTGGGGGTCCTGGTGGACAGCAAGTTGAACATGAGACAACAGTGTGCCCTTGCAGCAAAGAAAATGCATGGTATCTGTGGCTGCATTAGCCCCTGGACTCCTGTGTCCGCTCCTGGGCTCCTTGGTACAAGAGAGACAGGGAGGCTCTGGAGAGAGACTGAAAGAAGGGCCACAAAGATGGTTAAGGGTGAAGCACCTTCCCTATGAGGCGAGGCTGGGAAAGCTTGGACTCTTCAGCCTGCAGAAGAGAAGGCTCAGGGGGATTTGGTCAATGCATAGAGACACCTGAGGGGAGGGTGAAAAGAATGTGGAGCCTGGCGCTTTGCAGTGGATCACAGTGACAGGACTAAAGGCAATGGGCAGAAATAAATGCAGGAGGCTCCCCCTGAACATCAGGAAACATTTTTTGCTCTCAGGATGACTGAGCACTGGCACAGCTTGGCCAGACTGGTTGTGCAGTCATCACCCATGAAGATACTCAAAAGCCAACTGGACATGGTCCTGGGAAACTGGGTCTAGGTGGCCCTGCGTGAGCAGGAGGGTTGGACCAGGTGACATCTGGAAGTCCCTTCCCAGCTCATCCATTCTGTATTCATTCAAGTGCTTCATGGGTAAAGGAAGAAGTATTTAAAGAAATTCTAATCACTGTATCTAACTGCATCCAGCAAACGACTCTCTTTGAAGACTGCTGTGGTTAAGAATATTTAACAGTAGAAGCTGCTACCTTGAGCTTAATGTAGACTTGCTTTAAAATAGAGACAAGGCTGTCTTCATCAAAGCTGGTGTTTGAAATGGAAAACATTTTGGTAAATATAAAATACTCAAAATAGCTGCTACATTCACCAAAAATACACAAAGAGCCTGCTTTTGTAGCTTAAATTTGCTCATTTCTCGTCTTAAACGGAGTAAGATGCATTCGTAATGCTGCACAATGTAACTGCATCTCTTCTGTAAAAGTCAGAAAACTTTTTGGTTTATAATTGGTGACACAGGAAAACTACAAAAAAAAAACCAAAAAAGAGGTGAATAAAAGCTTATTATAATCTATTCATCAAAATGGAAAGAAAGCCCAATTTTCACCTGAAAATAAGTTTTGTGGTGAGAGTTCTTAAAAGAAGCAAGGCTAGATTTAACTCCATCAGCCACAGAAATAGAATGTGAGTTAACCTGCGTCTCAGTCTGTCATTTCAGCACCTGGCAATGAATCCAGATGCTTTCTCAGATGTGTTCCCAGTCCCAGCTTTGCCCAAAGAAATGAGATGCGATACCCATTTCTAAAGGTTGCATTTTAGTAAGAAGTAAATTTCAGTTAAGATTCAGCAATATATTTACTAGTAGCAAATTTATTTTAACACGAATGAATCATACTTCCCAGTGAAATGGTTGAGGTATTTCCACTAATTGTTTATACCCAAAATGTTTTCTTAATCTTTGAATGTTACGATTTTGACACCCTGTCTCTTTGAGTACAAAACTGCGTATTGCCTAATGTTTCCTGAGTCCTTTTGCCATTATACTGTGGCAAGATACGAAGTCTGGAACAGACTTCATTTTCGCATCCACAAATCGATAGAAGAGACAGGACCCATAATACAGGTTACATATAGATCAGAGGAGTCATTATTTTTATAATGCTGGAATTGCTTGTGGTGTAGCATTTATCAATGATACAATGATTGGGGGTAGATGAAATCAGGTAGTACTATTCCAACAAGATTAAAGTCCTAATTAGATACCAGAAGGCTAGAAACACCTGTCAAGGATTGCCTGAAAAGGTGCTCTTCCACAAAAAAATCAGGATGCAGTACCATGGATTCCCTGCAAAGAGAAACTTCATGCTGTGCACTGGGTCCCTTAAATGCCATTCAGCAGAGTTCTAATCCCACGCTTGCCAAGAGCATTCAGAGATGGCAGGACATGGCATTCAGGTGCAAATGTTCATGAGAATACAGACTTCCATGAATATTCAGGCTGTTTTTCCTTTCCACAGGCTTTCTTGGGAGTGCACTGCCGTTCATACAGCTGTGTGCAAAAACAACAGAAGGAACCAAGTTCTATAGTGGGAATTTCTTTACTTCATCTGAGTTCTTAGACTATTTTTGTATACTCACTCATCTTTCTTATCAGTTTGTGCTGATGTTGCTTTGCATACTGACAACCAGTCAAGCTCATGGCTGAGATAAGGTTCCACAAAGGTCCACAAATAAATCAGTAAAACATTGTTTGTTACCTTTCTCTCTGAATCCAGGTTTTAAGCCCAAGGATCCCGCCCCCCAAGTTACCTAAGGTGTTCAAAACCACCATTGCTTCTGGAAATTGGGTTAACTATTACCTCTTGCTTTAGTGAAGAACTGCTTGCATAAATGTGCCCAAAACTAAGCCACTAAGGTATTTATAGGAAGCCTGTGACAGAAGATTTGGGACAAATTTAAGTTCCTCTTTACTCCTCTTCACTGTTCTTTCCCTTGCCCAGGTCTGCAGTAAAATACTTGTCAGTATAGATGTCTTGGACTTCATAGAATTACAGAATCCCTTAGGTTGGAAAAGACCTAAGATCATCGAGCCCAACCATTAACCCAGCAATGCCAAGTCCACCACTAAACCTTGTCCCCATGTGCCACATCTACATGTCCTACCTGCAGGAATGGGGACTCCACCACTTCCCTAGGCATTCTGTTCCAAAGGTTGACAAACTTTTCAGGGAAGAAATTTTTCCTAGTATCCAATCTAAACCTCCCCTGGTACAACCGGAGGTCATTTCTTCTTGTTTTATCACTTGTTACTTGGCAGAAGAGACCAGCTGCCACCTGGCTCCACCCTCCTTTCAGGCAGTTGTAGGGAGTGATAAGGTCCCCCCTGAGCCTCTTTTTCTCCAGGTTAAACATCCCCAGCTCCCTCACACACTGCTGAAAAGACTTGTGCTCCAGACCCTTCACCAGCTTTGTTGCCCTTCTTTGGATATGCTCCAGCACCTCAATGATACAGATTTCTAGACAAAAGTGCAAAGGATTAGGGAGAGCTCTCAGGTGTACAGTGCTTTGTACCTTTGCTTCTCTTGAGTGCTTCATGTAAGCTCTCCGTTGAGGCAAATCTTGGTGGCTTGAACGTTGAATTTTTGTTTGTTGAATATTTGTAAGAACAAAGAGTTGGAGGTACCAATTCCCACCTCACCTGGCTTGTGCAAGAGCCCCTTATTATTTTCTTTCTTTTTAGTTTCCCCATCCAGACATTTTAGCTTTTCCTAGCTCCTTTTCTAGCTCTGTGTTGGAGCTAAGAAGGCTGACCTGATCTGGCTGCCAAGATGAGTCAGCAGAAGAGCTCTTTGTCCCTCCACATAATCCTAACATCTGACACTTCCTGGGAAGAGGAATAATTTCTTAGACACTGGAATTTCCTTTGCTGCAGTCAAGAGAGGTGGGCTGGGGATTAAATGAGATTGAAAGAACGTTCTCATGGGGAGTCAACTGCTAAAATGCCAGAAATTCAGTGTGAAGTGCGTAAATAAAACTAAGGTCACTATTCCTTAATTCCAGAGCATGCCAAGAAAAGAGTTTATAACTTTGTGTATATGTATTTAGGCTGCATTGTGCCTGCAATTTAATTCAAGATAATAGAGGGAGAGCAAAAATTGAAGCCAAGTCACATCCATGGAAAACTCTGGCATGTTTTAGTAGACAAGACACTTCCTAGCTTCAGGAAACATGAAAACTTGAGTCATTTTTCTTGGATGTGCTCATTATATTGGCAAGCAGTACATGTTAAAATCCCCATTGTTGAGAAATCTAAATTCCCTTTTGCCTTAAAATATCTGTACTGAGTATAGGAGGGCTTATGACCTTTTCATAAGTGAGCAAGTATTGTACTGAATAATGGCTGCCGTAGTTCGGTGAGGATTTTGTGTGGAAAAAGTGCTGCTCCTGGCCAAAGTAAATGCTGGCAAAGTCGAGATAAGCTGGTGGAAGAGGCATTTTTCATGCGAGTTGGTAGCTTGCTCCAGACAAAGTCACCTTTTCCTGTGTGTAGGATGGAAGTAGCGCTTCCCGCTTCGGAGGGATGTCAGGAGAACACATCGAAGAAAGGTGAGGCAGCCAAGGCCATGTTCAGACTGCTTGTACCCTAATGCCTGTCACAACTCCATCTCTCCATTGTCTGAGGAATCAAGTCTGAGCAGTCTGAGTCACTCATGACTAATTTGAATGTAGTAGTTATAACTCCTAAATTAAGCTCCCCGAGTAGGGAGTGTGAACACACCTTCAGATGTTACAGTAAAGGGAGGGCCATCTAATCATCTTAAGAGTCTGTATTTTCCCAGAGATTTCTTTTAGGAGAGGATTGGGTTGCTTATAGCCCATTTCTTCAGTTCTCTCTCAATTCATAATCTTTTTTTCATCTGTTCTAAAAGCCCATTTTCTCACTAGTGTTACAATAAGTGATACACCAGCCATTTATTTGTTGCAGGCTGACAGTTCCCGAATTCTGGGAAAATTTGTCTGTATTCAAAAAGCGATGGTCAACATAATCCTGTCAGCTAAAGTCCCTGTGGGAGATGCATGTCACGCAGCAAAAGATCTCTGCTGATGCTGCTTGAGTTATTTCCTCAGACAGAGCAGTAGTGACAGATGGCCTTTTTTCCTTTTCCCCACGTATTGCTGGAGGTTTTCCTTGCAGAGCCATGCTGATTGGGATAAGGAAGCAAACAGAGCTGCCTCAAGGCTTCTCAACAGCATCAGCACATTGAAAGTTGGGGCTCCGGGGAGAGGAGCCAGCGTTGGACCAAATGCCGAGGACAAAACCAAAATCCTCTGCGTTTTCTGCGTTTGCTGGCGCTGCTGTCACGGTGGGGTGGGAAAGGAGGAGTTGGTGACTGTAGCTGGTAGGAAAGCACACCTTGCCCACGCCAGCAAGGCTCTGGTAAAACTCTACCCTGAGTATTTTGTCCCAGGTCACACAGAAAGTCTCAGTCAGGTGAAGCAGGCCAGCTCTGTCAGTGAGGAGAGGGAAGGGCTGATATCCCCAGCTAACACAGCCGTGCAAGTGGGAAGGAGCTTCTGAGCTAGTGAGTGTTAAACTGTCAAAAACATTGCTTGAAGCTGCATCACTGCTCACTGCATTCAGGAGGGTGTTACACTGCTAAAAAAAAAATAAAATTCCAGTTTTACTGAAATAGCTCTGTCCTTGCTAGACATGCTTTTCAGGATAGCACACTGCTATTCCGGAGCTGATAAAGCCGCCCTGTCAGGCAGATAGCCTCGACGATGCTGCTGTTCGTTCTCCTCTGCGGAATGGCAATCATAATATTTCTGTTCCCTCACCCTTTGTCTTCATCCTAAGAGCCAGGGATGTCAGATCCATCCCGGGTAAACAGCCAGATCCCCCAGGTTTGGCTGTCAATTCAGCTCTGCATCCGTCGCTCCACAATGAGCCTCCCACTGCGGGCGGTTGTGGGGGAAGGTAAAATGTGACCTTGTGTAGCAATGAACTGCATAGCTGTGCCTTATTGTCAGTGCCTGATTGCTGCTTTCAGGATTGGTCTGTAAGAAAGTTCCCTTTTAGAGCCATCCCTGTTTCTGCCCTTTGCTTCTCTTCCTTCCTTATTTTCCTGTGTCTGAATCTAGCGACACACATGATTTATACCAGTGCAAATCCTGTTGCATTGATGTGGAAGGATCTGCAGCTGCTGGTGTTAGCTTGACTGGTGAATTGCTCAGTGGCTTGGACTCCTCCTAGAGCCTGGAGTCATTCTGCAACTTGACTAAGTTAAGCTTCAGCAGTCGCTGCCCAGTTCCTCTCTTGGGCTGCATGATCTTGTCCTTGTATGGAGTTGTGCTGGCCTGCAGCCAGACTACACTTGTTTGTGTCCATGTGCTCCAGAAAACATATCTGACACATTCCCCTAGTTAGCTTGATGCCCGACCTAGGCCCAGTGCTTGCTTTCACCTGGCTCTGTTTTCTTTATCCTCTGAGGAGAGGAATAAGCACAAATCCTGATCTCTCGCCAAGTTGCTTTGGCCATCTACAAAGATGTCACCATTGCAGCGGCTGAGCAGAGCTGTACCTGGATGGCACCTAGAGAGCAGCATGCAGAGCGAGTCAAAGCTGGCCTGCAAGAAGCCTGAAAACAAACCCCTGATCCAGGCACAGCTGGCTTCCCAGCCAGCTATCTTCTTGTGCCCAGTGTGGGCTTCCTTTCCCTTCTTTTCCCATGTACATGTTCCCAGTCACACCAGGTTAAATTGAGGACAGCTTGCTCCAGAAATATGGTTACACAAATCCAGGCATGCCATGGCTGTGTCACGAAGCACATGATGTATTCTGATCCCATGAAGAGCGCATTTACACACCAGCATAAACCAGTAATCAATAAAGCTCTGGACAGTTTCTACTCAGTATGTCTCATTAAGGCCTTTCCTTGTTTTAATCAGGAGGACTTCAGCAAGGCTTTTTATTTTCAATCTGTATGAGTTTGAAAAGCTGTCCTTTATCAACAACCTTTACCTGTGCTCTCTCCCAGTCTTTTACCCAAGCCCATATTGCAGCAAGATACCAAATCCTGAAAGCAATGCCCCACACAGCACGATGGTGAGACACTAAAAATTAAATTGATAATTGCCTAAAATGCATTGCAAACCAGCATTAATTGCATCTCGTGGATGGTGCCATGAGACAATGGTTGGTTGATGCCAGCTGGAGTCAGTAGCAAACAACTGGCAGCAAAACTGCCTTTTCCCATTTCCCAAGCTGGAAAACTTGGGAAAGACACCTGGGGTGTCAGGGGGTGCTTCTCCCCTGAGGAGGGGTAGCATGCATTTGTTGAGTCACTGCTACCCTGCAGTGTAGGAAAGGAAAGGGCTTATAGCACTTGTGCAGTAATTTCAGGGTCTTTGGAAAAACTCAAGAAATAGTCACATAATTGACTTAAAAGTCCACGTTGACACCAATAAAGGTGTCCATGCTCATCTTCTTCCTTGTGCTGGCACCAGACTTCCATAAAATCTCATGAGCTGTCCAGACCAGGGAAAAGATCCAGCTGCAAAACACTGGGGAAAAAGTATGATCAGTAGTTATGTTGGCTCTGAGGGGAATGAGGAAAGAAAAAAAAAGTCTTCTTTTTCTAGACAGAAGCTTAAAGTCCCGTCTGTGCATTGTTTTTCTATTGAAGATTCAAGAATTCAAGAAAAAGGCACCAAGGTTTGGGAAGAAGGCGGAGTTTTCCTCTGAAACACAGAGGTGTAATTCAGGATGGCATCTACAGGTACTTTGACATAGTAATATATTTCCCCCTTTTTCATGGACATAAGTTACATTACGAAAACTTTTTGGATGGAGTATCTGCTTCCACAGTCCACAAGGAAAGGAGGCGGCTTGGGGATTACCCAGTACTGGAAGAATGAAAGCAATGAGGAAGCAATGTCCTACAACTGAAGTAATTTTTCTTTTCAATCTATCGAGAAAGTTCTTAATTCCAGTTTCAAGAAGCCACATTTTTCATCTCAAACTGGATCAGGGGCAAGCTGCCTGCATTACAGACTTGCAGAGCTCCTGTGGTAGGACATGTAATGCATCCATCTGTCTTGTCAGCCACATAAAACCAACTCTTCTTCGCTGATAAGTATCTGGTTTTTTCAATGCATAGGTGGAAACAAACCACAAACCAAAAGAAGAGAGATTTAAACACAGGATGCAATTGCATCCTTTTGAGGACTTGCATCCGGGAATCCTCAAAGAGCTGGCTGATGTCATCACGAAGCCTCTCTCAGTGATTTTTGAGCAGTTTTGGGAATCCAGAGAGGTCCCACAGCTGACTGGAAGCTGGCGAACGTTGTTCTGATTTTCAAGAAGGGCAAGAAGAGGACCCCAGAAACTACAGGCCTGTCAGTCTCACTCCAGTCCCAGTAAAATAATGGAAAAGATTATTCTGGGAGGTATTGAGAAACACCTGGATGACACAGACACTGGTCACAGCCAGCATGGCTCCATGAGGGGGAAGTCCTGCTTATCAAACCTGACGTCTTCCTACAACAGGGTAACCCAGCCAGTTGATCTCGGAAAGCCAATGTCCAGTCTTCTTGGACTTCAGCAAAGCTTTCAATGCTGTTTCTCACAGTGTCCTTCTGGATAAAATGTCCAGCACACAGCTGGATAAACACACCATGTGATGGGTGAGCAGCTGGCTCATGGGTGAGGCACACAGGGTTACAGTGAGTGGGGTGACATCAGAGCGGTGACCTGTCACTAGTGGGGTTCCACAGGGCTCCGTCCTTGGTCCTGTGCTTTTCAACATCTTCATTAATTACTCAGACGCAGGGCTGGAAGGGATACTAAGCAAGTTTTCTGACAACACTAAATTGGGAGGAGCTGTTGACTCTCTTAAGGATAAAGGGGCCCTGCAGAGAGACCCTGACAAATTAGAGGGCTGGGCAATTACCAACCATATGAAGTTCCACAAGGGAAAGTGCCAGATTCTGCACCTGGGATGGGGCAGCCCTGGATGTATGGACAGACTGGGGAATGAGAGGCTGGAGAGCAGCCCTGAGGAAAGTGACCTGGGGGTCCTGGTCGATGGAAAGTTGAATCTGAGTCAGCAGTGCCCTGGCAGCCAGGAGGGCCAAGCGTGTCCTGGGGGGCATCAGGCACAGCATCGCCAGCCGGGCAAGGGAGGGGATTGTCCCGCTCTGCTCTGCTCTGGGGCAGCCTCACCTCGAGTGCTGGGGGCAGTTTTGGGTGCCAAAATATAAACAAGAGATTAAGCAATATATTAGAGGGTGTCCAAAGGAGGGCAGTAACAATGGTGAAGTGCCTTGACAGGAAGCCGTATGAGGAGTGGCTGAGGTCACTTGGTCTGATCAGCCTGGAGAAGAGGAGACTGAGGGGAGACCTCATTGCAGTCTGCGACTTCCTTGTGAGGGGAAGAGGAGGGGCAGGCACTGATCTCTTCACTCTGGTGACCAGTGACAGAACCCTAGGGAATGGCCTGAGGTTGTGTCAGGGGAGGTTTAGGTTGGATATTAGGAAAAGGTTCTTCCCCCAGAGGGTGGTTGGGCACTGGAACAGGCTCCCCAGGGAAGTGGTCACAGCACCAAGCCTGACAGAGTTCAAGAAGCATTTGGACAATGCTCTCAGGCACCTGGTGTAACTCTTGGGGTGTCCTGTGCAGGGCTCGATGATCCTTGTGGGTCCCTTCCAACTCCATATTCTGTGATTCTGTGATTCTGTTATTAGTTGTAGCTAAAAGCTTGTTAAAACTTGGAACCAAAACAGATTAAACATTTTTTCAGTACAGTCTGAACACTGAGGCTGTGCAGGATATGTGATGATCCATCTCTGTGGACTACCTCCAGTCCTGTAGCTAGAAAGGAGCTGATCTTGCTAATGAGTTTCTGGACCCAACCCAGTCACCTGTACAATGACACCAAGCCTTTTTCCTGCAGTGCAGGCAGAGGCCAGCCTGGGAGTTAGCTGGAAGTATGATTCTTCATGCCAGCTTCACGAGGTGATGGTGAGTGATAGCAACGAGCAGGGACTTGCTTCTTCTCCAGCAGTTCTCTACTACGTGAGGCTGCAGCAGCCAAATAGCGTAAGGCCCAGGGTTCATCTGTTCTCCAGGCAGTGCTCCTCCCAGGCACACCTTCCTCTGTGGCATCTCCTCATGCCACAGCAACATGCCCTACCCAGCAGAAAGGCATTATTCTAAATAATAATTAATAGTCATAAATATTATTGCATATGGGTACCTTGTGCCATTTGGATGTGTCACTGTTGAAATAATTTCTAATGCCCTTAATGATGTTAATGAAGGAAAAAAAACACTTTTTTTTTTTTAATTGCAGGAAACAAATAGCAATCCTCCTGCTTTCAGGTAGGTTTTAAGACCTGCAAAATTAGCTACTAGCAACACTCTTTGCATTTGCAAAAGGCATTCCTGCTTTTTTTCCCAGTATATTCTAGTGAATTTTCCTAATAATCGTAACCCCTTCGTAAGTATCCCACAGTGCGGTAGTGGCATTTTAGTCAGCAAGCTTTGGTGGGAGGTATTCTGGGGAATAGGCTGTTTTGGAACAGGGTGACCTTCACAACCACATTTTTAGATGACCCTTGTGAAAACCGTTTTTAAAACCTGTGTAAATTAAATGAGCTAATGTAGCAGTCTGCAGGAGACAATGGACTCACAGTCAGATGGGAACAAAGGCCACATGAGAGGAAATTCAACTTAGAGGATGCTAATTCACACCTATAAACTACGGTGCTGCAAAAGCAGCCGGGATTGAATTCCCTGCTCCTCTCTGGACATTAAAGACGCTACAAAAAAATTTGTGGCAATAATAGTTTAATCACCCTTCAAGAAAGGCTCTTGGGGGAACCGAATGGGGGCAGGGAGAGGAGAGTCAGGGTTTAAGCTCAGCAGCAGCACCAAGAAGTCTGGCTATAGATGCCCAGAAAGGTGCTACTGCCTCTGCTTCTGCTCCCACCCGCACTACGGTAGTGCAGCTGCTGGTAGTGGCAGAGTCTGCTTCTGCTCCAGCAATGAAATGGAACATAATCAGTGAGGAATCTTGCTAAAATTCCAGATGATGATGATGATGATGATGATGATGATGATTGTGGTTGCTCTCTGATAAACCACAAGCATGCCAGGCTCTCCAGTGAGCATGCCCAGTGAATGCAGTTGATGTTAACCTTAAGTGATACATTCCTGGGTGTGCTTCAGCCTTCACACCAGCATTTTGCTTGGAAAGGAGCAGGGCGCGTGAGAGAGGGTCAAGCTGCAGCCTGTCCCAGCCCTTCGCATGGCTCAGAGCACTTGTGGTGAAGGGATTCTTACCAATGACCTGTAGGATGGCTCAACAGCTCCTCATCCCTCCTGAAATCTCACTCATCCAATCGGTCCTTTCCATTTTTCCTTGAGAGATTCCCTGTAACTGCTTCAGAGCTTCGATGCAAACACCTTTGTTTGAAATACAAAATGACAGCAGCAGATGCCTTCATAGACAGCAAAAGGCTCGAAGAAGGGCAGAGTAAATAAACAGCAAAAATGAAATATATAATATTGCCACACAGAGAGGAGCTTTCTCTTCAAAATGAAGCAATTAACATGTACGGACTCATTCTGCTGGGCTGGGAGGAAGCAGGAGGCACGTTATTTAAACAAATTGCCATGTAGCCCATGATTATCATTAGGATTCATTCAAACCCAGGCATTCAGTAAAGCTTCTGCTCTGCGGCTGGCTCTGTGCTGCCTCTCTATCAGTACCTATTGTTTCATAATCTCGCCATACTCGACGCTTTTTTTATCCCAACCAAGTCTGCCTTGTTTATTACCCTCCCCACTGACTAAGCCGGAGCACATTAACAATGCGGGGTTTCATTCGGCTCTTTTTCTCGTGTTAGCTGAAAGAGGGATGTCTTCTCCCCTAATTGCAGAGGATCTCTTCAGCTTTGCAATTTCTGCATTGAAGCTTGTTTAGGGGAAGGCGCAGGGCTATACATAAACCTGAGAACTCACTGGCAGGGCAGATAATTGCTCTTTCCCTCCAAGCACGGCAGAGCCCTCCTAAACAGCTCTGCACAGCCAAGCTTCTGCATGGCAGACGGGAACCTCGCACGTGGCACAGCAGCCACAGGCTCTCTCCCTCCATCCCAGCCAGATGGCTTCCCTCTGCTCACAGCTCCACAGCTCAGGTGGGCTATCCAGGACCAGATCTGGCCCTTTGTGGCCACGCTCTGCCCAGGGGCAGACCCCATGTGGGGTCTGAAGCTGAGCAGGACAAGGATGTGCTGCTGAGTGTGCCTCTTGCACAGGCACCACCACTGCATGCTTCCCACCGGGAAGGGAATCATTTCCCTTGTGAGAAAAGGGGGCTTGTCACAAATATTTCCATGTTTTTAATTTTTTTCCTCCCCCTGTTCTGATCCAGAACAAAACCAACACCTTTTTGTTGCTTTAGGAGTATTTACCTGACTGAGGAGGAATCTTGCTTCCTAGATGCCAGAGGGAGCAGCCTGGTCATCTCCAAGGAGTCCCAAACTTTGCATGGTCACTTTCCCCTTGGCACATCTGCCAAGTCCCCAGCGTCCACAGTGTCCTGTGGCAGATGAGTTGTAGCACCAGGAATCCATCCCTGCCCAAGCCTCGGCACGCTCAAACCCCACTTGGCATCTTCCCTCCCCCTTTCTCCTCTTCCTGAATGCCTGTGCCTCTCCTCATGGGTCGAGCACATCCAGCACCCAGGACCCCAGTGCACGGACACGCAGACTCACCATCGCTCACCTCTCTCCTTCTGCCAGGAACACACTGCAAAACCACCCATCCCTTCTGCAGGGAGCTGGCCCCCTCTTCCACAAACCTCTGCCTCTCTCCTATCGACCTCAAAGAGATGTTTACAGGAGGAATTTCGAGCATCTCTGAGGGGGGATTGATCCAATCGGAGCTGTGCTGTGTTTTCCTTTTCTGCATGCTGTGTTTCAAAGATGTGCCCGGCACAGCGTCAAAGCCTCTCCATCCACAACTGAAGGGAAAGTGCAACATTAGGTACATAAAATGCAAAAGCTACAAGTACATATTTTGCATATAATGTGTCCATATAAACAAAATTTATAAAAATTATGTAAATCTATATATACACATGCAGAGCATTTATATATGACACAGATATTAATACTACATAATGAACACGAATCTGTATTTCTATACTATATGCATTTATTTACATTTCTAAAGATATATTGTGGCTATACAATGTACCCGAGCAACTGGTTTTAGCTCAAATAAGACACTTTTCAGAGTAACATTTTCGCATATGTCCAAGAAGAATAGCCTATGTCCAAAGGCAGATGCCTGCGGTTCAGGTACTGCAGATGGGGATGGAGAGGGGGTCTCGGAGAAGCTTCAGTGCGATGAGCCAGGAGACCTTTAGCAAACACAGGCTCAGGGCTTTGCTCTAAATTGCACCCCTTATGTGAGGGGAGAAGGTGTTTCCTCAGCTCACCCCCCTTGCTGCTGTCTGAAGCTGTTCCTCTGCAGTTTAGGGTAACCTTCTGGTAGCCCAGGCCTGGCCATGACAGGAGGAGGACCACGTTCAGTGGGACAAGAAGCTGTGCTCAGCACAGTGAACCATCACCCAGAGCAGGTCTCCAGCAGCACCCCTCTGGGATGGGCTTGGCTGGGCTGCAGGCTGCTGGCTCCTGATGCCTCTGCTTTCTAGGTGTGACGTGCACTGATGCCATGTCCCCAAGTCGGAGCCCTCCCCAAGCTTCAGCAGCACTTTGCGCAGGACTTTGAGGTTCACAGCTCTGGATTTAGGCTCAGAAACTGTAGGCTGAGCTAACCATAGCCATTAAATCCCCTTCAGGATCAGGACCTTGGTGTGGTGCAGCCTAAAAAGTACCTTTCTGCTGCAAAACGACAACTGGCTGTTATGGGACCCTAAAGGGACCTGGGACTGTGCACGGCATGGTGCCTGGAGAAAAAGAGGCTGGGGGGGACCTTACAACTCTACAACTGCCTGAAAGGAGGGTGGAGCCAGGTGGGGGTCAGCCTCTTCTCCCAAGAAACTAGTGGAGGACAGGAAGAAATGGCCTCGAGTTGCACCAGGAGAGGTTTAGATTGGATACTAGGAAAAATTTCTTTCCCAAAAAGGTTGTCAGGCATTGGAACAGACTGCCTAGGGAAGTGGTGGAGTCCCCATTCCTGGAGGTATTTAAAAGATGTGCAGATGTGGCAAGTGGGGACACGGTTTAGTGGTGTACTCGGCAGTACTGGATTAACAGTTGGACTCGATGATCTTAGAGGCCTTTTCCAAGACAAACAATTCTGTGAGTCTATGTGCTCACCTGTGCTAAATCAGCAAAAATGCTGAACTGTAAGAAGCAAGAATGAATCCAGGTATCTAAGAAGGGTTTTTACCTTCAGTTTGAGCCTTGAGAGGGCAGTGAGCTGTGCCAACCTCACCTTCCTGTCCCAAGGCTGCTCGAGTTAGTACAGGCAGATGAAGCCCTCAAACAGTGAGAGGGGAAAACGTTAGAATCAAAACAGAAGTGTTTCACAATTTCTGCTTTCTGAAGCATGCAGACAGACTAACAAGGACATCTAAAGTCTGTACTCTGTCCAGAACAGAAAGTCACAGTAAAATACTAACAAAGGTCTTACCATCATCAAATGTTGATTTGCCCACTCCATATTTTCTTATCTTTATCCCTTGTGAATTTTGAAGTTAATTTCCATATTTTCTGAAATTTCTGTGCATCACCTGTAACTGAGTTTCATAGCAATTAACTCCTCAGGACATATCAATTGTGTGAGGGAAGCCTGAGAAATAAGCTCAGGGCATTCCTGAAGATGAACATTGAACAGCTAATGATTAATCATAATATGCATAATAATGAGGATGGTGATGGCCATTTGAAGACTAACATATGGCAAATGATAGTGTAAATATTCTTCACTCAGCCTTTTTGCTTTTTGTCTTGGTATTTGTTTTGCTTCTTGGGATATTAATATTGAGAAAGAATTAACTAACAGTTTAAATTACAACTCCATCGGTGCAAAAGTATTGTGTTCCTGCAATTTGGATGTGAAAAAGATACAAATAACTTCCTAGCTAGTTATTTTAAAATATTTAAAGTAAAATAGTAAACAGGTACTAAAGCAAACACTCCAGTACTGATTGATGTTAGGTTGTCCAGGCTCAGAGAGATTTTTCTTCCTCGGATGAAATGAGCACTGCAGTTGATGAAATGAGGGCTGACTACAGCTCCTTTGGCTCAACTGATTCCACCTGAGTTCAGCTTTCAGCTTCCCAAATAACTTGTGCAATCTCAGCTCCCACAAGAGGTTAACCTGCCACTCCACAGCCCAACATCTCGCTTGGGGCTGGCTCTCGGCGTGAAACCCACAGCCCTACACGAGCAGTGATGTTACTTGTACCTGCACAAACCTGTCAGGGCTCACTCAACCCGACGTCTTGGGACCTGGCATGACCCATCACATCATTTCAGGAATCCATTTTTTCCCACAGGACTCGAGCTCTGCCCGTCATCTCCCTTTGCAGCAGGCCACAGCATTGCCCTTTGGGGACAGCTGTGTGGCACCTTGCAGCCAGCATGACACATCCCAGGCTCCCATGTTGGCCCAAAACTGGCTGCTCCAGAGGGCTGTCCCTCTGCCCTGGCATGCTGGAGAGGACAAGACAGCACCGTAAATCCTTGGGGCGGAGGTTGCCAGCTCTGGGGCAATGCTCCATTGCATCCAAATAACTGTGATTGGGACAGGATGGGGGGCCTGGCCATGGGAACAAGCAAGGCAGTGCAGGGCAGTAGATGCCAGCCCAGGAAGTACTGGGTGTCCTCTGTAAGCATCAGCCAGGCAGGAGTTGCTCCAGGCTCCCTGTGATGGCAGAGGCTTTGGAAACCCTCCTCCAGCTTCAACCAGATTCACCTTCTTCAGCACAAGCCTAATGGGATTGTAAGCAATTAAATCCCTGTGACTTTCTCAGACAGTGTAATTTTACACAGCCTTGCCCTCTCCTCCTCCCTTCTACCCCACAGCCTTAAGATCATACAGTTTTCTTCCATTTCAACTTGGGTTTACTCAAAAGATAAACAATTACTCTCTAGCCAGTTTAAACAACTGTCAAATAACCTGCTGTGACCAGGCAGAGAGAAAAGTGTGAGGGGAAAATACCCTGCCTTCCCCTGCCAAGCCACCTTCCAAAGCAGTATCTGCTCCTCCAGCCGATTACAGGTGTCAGGTTGCCTCTGGATCTCTCGGTGACAGATATGAATATAGGTATAGATACAGAATGATCCCTTAGATCAGATATAGAGTGATCGGATATAGAATGATCCATCAAGGAAACGCATTACACGGCTCTGGGCTGATAGGTTTATCCAGGCAGCTGAGAGATACACGCATACAGAGCAACAGCCCAGGCCATGGCTCCCCTTCTGATGGCAGGGTGACTTTGCTGGGGGCCTGGGATGGGCTCCATGGTCCATGTCCTGCCTGGTGACCTGGGTGGTTGGAGCCATTGCCTGGGCAGAGCCACCAGTGCTCATGGGGAGAAAACTTGAGAGGAGAAAGTAATGCTTTCTAGGACAGCATCTAAAGAAGGATGTTAATCCATGGCAGTGTGGAAACCTGGAGAAGATCCTTTTCTTTTGGGTAAACCACAAGTTCTCAGCTTACTGAAGATAAGAGATAGCATATAGTTATCAAATTAGGGTAAACTGGTGTGATTTTTGTGCAAGTTCGGTTTTTGTCACCCAAAGAAGAGGCACAAACATAGAGTAGCTTTTCCCTGCTTTTTTTCCCCAGACACACTGATGTTTGCTGTGCACCAGAAACAAGTCCTGCTTTCCAATGTCTTCCCTGAGATTAGCTCAGCTGGTTGAAGCATGGTGCTAATAATGCCAAGGTTGTGGGTTTGACCCCCATAGGGGTCACTCTCTTAAGAGCTGGACTCAATGATCCTTGCAGGCCCCTTCCAGCTCAGAATAGCCTGCCATTCTTTAACTCCGTGGGCTCACCTAAAATCCGTCGTGGTCAGCAGTTTGCCGTGTCTGTCACCAGGAGACACCCGGGCACTGAGGCAGCCGCGCTGTTGCGGAGCCGCTTTGGTGTCAGAGCTGTGGTGTGTAACTCAGCGAGCGTCGCCGCTCGCTTCACCTTCTCCTTCCGTGTTGCGCCAAGAGCCACGGAGAATTTTAAGAGGATGACTCGCGTCCCTCAGCAATTTCCAAGGACACTTGTCATGTCTTTAAAATAATGGATTTGTGATTCATGGTCAATGATTTTGTGGTTTATGTGTGCTTTTCTGTCGGGTCAAGGGTATTTAAAAAATCTTTGACCCCAGAGCACGTGCGTCTGTATTAAGAGGCTGGAGGTGATGGGTGCAGCCCATACCACCCACACTCCTTGCTCAGGCAGGCTGGCCTTGGCTAAAAGAGATGATTTAATCTTTAATCTTCCTACTTTCTCCCCAGTTTAAATCAATACCAAAAGCACAGGGGATACTCTTGTGATTTGGCTTAAATCTGCGTCTGATCTGGGTAAGCTGAGTTGAGATCCGGCGTTTTTATGCCGGAGCATGTGATTTCTTACATATAGCCCCCATCGTTTCAAGGAGAAGTTGGAGAAAGGAAGGGTAGGCAAGGAAAAAGCAACAGTCCAGTAGTGACAAAGCCATTCCTGTATTTCCTGGGGGAAATTGCTATGGGGACCCATCAGAGTGGTCCATAAAAAACCCTACACCAGCTAAACTCACCATGAAGAGACCCAAGTGCAACTAAACTGGTCGCCCATGCCCTTTACAAGGCCTGCTAAATCTAAAGACAAAAGAAAATGTTTGGAAAATTAATTACTTGCTCCCTAATTGGGCTCTTTGCACTTCCCTGTGTTGGCTCCCTGCTCCTTGAGAAGCAATTTGTAGGACCAGGGCATGAGTTTGCTGAATCCTGCAAAAAAACCACTGTAGATGAGAATGGTGAGTGTGTGGGGTCTGCCAAGGTGACAAAAAAGGGTCCCTGGTGTCACCAAGTTCACGGCAGATCAAGGAGCAGAGCAGACACTGTGCCTTCAGAGACAAACTGTAATTAAAACCCATGGGGCAGCATTCAGAAAGGGACTGACGTGGCATTACCCATTATTTTGAAGGGTGTGTAAGAAAGGAAATGCGGCGGCCAGTTTAGGTCTGAAGCAGCCCAACTTGTGGCCCCTGCTTCATTAGCAGCAGGCATCTGCTGTGGTTCTCCTCCCCATTTTTTTAATTTCTCACAGGTGAGTTAAAAATCTGTTCCTTGAGCCATGGGCAGGGCTGGCGCTTTGAAAAATCACTGCTGCAATAGACTGGTTTGGACCTGTGCTCGTGACAGGTATCCAGGCTGCTGCTGGTGCTTCACATGCCCATCACTGTGGCATTTTTCATCACCATGACTGCCTTTTGCAGAGGTCTTCTGCCAGAAGTGCAACCTAGGTAGCAATTAAGGACACTTGATGAAAGGCATCTGCCCTCTAATTCATTGTTTCACTTCTTGGAGAGGGAACTGAAATGTACATGCTAAATAATACTCACTATGAGGGATTTATTACTTTTTTAATGCTGTAAGTAACATCCAAAAACTATAGCTCCAAATAATGTCTGTATCAGTCAAATATGTCTAAGAGGTGAAGTTTTAATAGCTGCATTTGTTGTCCTGCATTGCACTTCTACTAGATTTAAAAAATGTGATCACTCTGGTCCCTACCAATACAAGTTTCTAATGATCTGCACAGAAATCTTATAATTTCTGCCTTAACTGTTAAATGTAAAAGTTAAATGTAAAAGGAAGGGGAAGAGTGAATGGTCTGCTTTCCTCCTCATAATCTGCAAGGATTTCCCTTCCAGCTTTAGGACCCAAATGTATCTCCCACTGTTTAATACCACTCAAAAATGTAACTGTAATTATTAGCAAACCACCACCAGCACCTAGTGAGAGTCTGAACAGAACCCCAAATGTATTATCTACCAAACCAGATATTTACATCTGACTGCATCTCAGTCTTCTGAGGTTCTGTACTAAGCAAAAGATGCTTATTCTGGCACTTTCCCCAAAGCAACCTACCAGGTTTCAGATATTACAGACATCAGTCAATGCAGGTTGAGCATATTTGCAGCAGAGACCCCCTGCACTGCTGTCATGGCTGTAAGATTAAATTAAAAAGCACAGTTATCTTTTGTAGCCTGCAGCACCGTTATCTCTTCAAACACAAGGAAGCCCTATTCCTTTTACACTGACAGAGCAATGCCAGGGACTCACCAAGAATGCTCTATGCAACGCTGTTTAAAAAAATTAAAATCTGTGGCACTGAGATAATTATCTGAACTCACATTTATTATCTGGAAGAAGAGAAATCTGGCGAGAATTTTGGTAGACCTGGTGCCGATTTTCTGCCAGGGAAGGAATTCCCTGTAGCCAGCAGGAAGGCTTTCAGTCTCTCATCCACTTGGCCCCCCTCTTGTTTTAATACGAGCTTGCTGAGTGCTGACAAGGGACGTGGTGATGTGCAGCTCAGCATTTCATAGAGCGAGCAGCGCTCCCGCCCAGGGGCAGGAGGGAGCACGTGGGTCTGCCGAGGGGGTCCCTGAGGGGACCCACCCAGAATTCCCCCCAAACAGAGGCCCCTGTCACGACCATTTTTCAAAGTGGATGAAGGAGGCTTGCAGGGTTTTGGGGTTTACCGCTGTTGTTTTCCCTCACTGCCTGTATTTACCTTGGCAGCTGGGGAAACACTGAACCGCATTGCTGCAGGTTTGCTGGAGGGTTTCTGGGAGGCCCTGGTGGTTTCTCACTTAGTAGCTAGCTGAGGGCAGGAAAAGCAGCCTGGGAAAAGAAAAAAGACCACCACAAACACCTCTGTCCCTTTTTCTCTTTTTCCCATGGATCAGTTCTCTGACCTGGTTCATGACAAGCCTGCCAACCACCCATACTGGCCCATGGCAGGGGCCTCGGGGAGCAGAACCAGCCCTTGTGCCTGGAGCTAGCAGGAGGGATGCCAGCCCAAAAGGCAGCACCCCTCTCCTCACCTAAAACAATTGGTGCAAAATACCAGTTTCAGCTAAATTTTAGTGGCCACACCAGGCTGGCTGACACCCAGTCCAACCGAGCCAGATTTTACATCAACTGCGTTGAATCATCATAAAACTATCTGCAAACAATTGCTTACAAAAGGCTCCCTCCCCTCTCAGTTACTCCACACTCACATTTTTTGTTCCTGCTATGTTGTCATCGTCATGCTTTAGCTTAAATAGAGCATTGCCAACACTCATACTGCTTGAGGTTGCACTTTAAATCCACTGCTTGAGACAAGCAGTGAAGTAGGAACTACAGCACTTGTTATTAGTTTTCTTTTGCCCTTTTTTCTCTCCTCTCCTCTCCTCTCCTCTCCTCTCCTCTCCTCTCCT